>JANAVB010015399.1:5527820-5795320 GCA_029216955.1 Iris pallida | reverse complement strand
CCTCCCTCTACAGTTTATTTACATGCATATTTTTATTATTATATAGTTTTACCAGTTGATTATTGACATGTGATTTGTACATCATGCATGCTAGTATATATATATAGTCCTTCTTCATAGTTAGTTTTGTAGTTCATATTGGATTGGTTCTCTCGTGTAACGTGATTGGGTCGTGTCGTGTCATCACCTATACTTGGACTGAGTCGCATCGTGTCATAGGATGAATAAGTTATAACGGAACTGCTGTACCTTGAATTCTTGAAGCTAACCTGCGAGTCCACATTAGGGGCGAATGTTAGTAGCTATTTGTATCTTGATTTCGTAAAGCTAACCTGCAAGTCCATAATAGGGGCGATGGTTAGTAGTTATCTGTTCCACACCCGTGAGTCCACACTAGGGGCGAGGGTGATTCTTGATGCTAGCCTGCGAGCCTACACTAGGGGCGAGGGTTAGTATATATCTGTCCGCACCTACGAGTCCACACTAGGGGCGAGGGTATTTCCTTGAAGCTAACCTGCGAGTCCACGCTAGGGGCGACGGTTAGTAGTTGTTCAAACCTGCGAGTCCATATTAGGGGCGAGGGTTTGAGTATTCAATTGGTTATCCGTTGACATCGTGATATCGTGTTCCCTCGTTCTTCTCCAGCAGTTCGTTTATGCGTAGTGGTTCTTCCAAACGTGTATAGTCGTATTTTCGTGTTGACTTCTCTTTTCTCGTTTATTTTCTATATTTTCTTTACTGCATGATAAACTGCTAGATAGGCATGTTTTTATGTATCTTGCTATGTCCCCTGAGGACCTGATGATCTCTTCAGGTTTAGCGATTGCATAGAGTTAGCTAGTAGTTCTGGATGGTGGATGATTCGCGATTCTTGTGGGTTTCGGATGTGATGATACGCTTGTGGGATTCAGGTATCATTATTACGTTTATTATCCAATCGTGCTTTTATATCTTATCCTGAGATATCATGCTTCTTGACTCAGTTTTAGACTCTTATTACTTTCTTTAGAGTCTTATCGGACATATAGCTAGTGGGCTGCAGACCACGACCCATAGTGTTCATTCATGTTTATATACTCATTGTGGATTGAGATAGAGATTTACTTCCCCATGATTAGGCCTTGACAGCATTTACGTATTCGAGTCGGGCTGGACTCAGCTCGATACGTAGCTGGCTTGCTCACGAGCTCGCGTCCGAAAAGTGGGTGCGGGTCGTGACATACCTCTAGCTCAAAGAGGTTTATATCTGACAAAATATCAGATAAGCATTCAGATGCTGGTTCTTCCAATAATGAAGCAGAATATCAAAGATTCAAATAAATGAATCAAATATAGTACATCCAATATATGGTTCTTCTCAATCATCTAAATTAGATGATGAACCGACAATATCGGAAATGACTTTTGATAATTAATAGATTATAGACTCTCACCTTTCATGTAGACTTCTGCAATAAGGGGTACTATAGTGAAGATAATAAGGAGTTTCGACAATGGTTTAGAGAAAAATTTAACGCTAATCAGCATAAAAAATATAGGAAGGCTTATAATGAGCACTTTCACAATACCCCATAAGTCCAATGGTTCCGAGAATGGTTCTTGGAAGAATATTTAAGTGGAGGTCTAAGGCAAATAAATGTCCAAGAAGAACAATATAAGGTGTGGACAACTAAAGGAGGACAGAAAATAAGGGCCTTGTATCCTCCTAATGAATCTCTGAAAATTTTAGCCCCATTTCTGTCACGCCCCGCTCCCGTAGGAGCGATCGTCCTCGCTAAGGCGTGATGTCGCACGAGCCTAGATTGCGCTCGTGCAAGACGGGTTCCATAATAGCCGATTACTGCGGCTGCGACGGAATCGTCGCACAGAAGTCCCAAGCAGAGACATTGAATAGTAGAAGTGGAAATTTGAAGCAAAACACAAGTTATTCAAAAGAAGTTCTTTATTGATATTGAAACCAAGGTTACAAGGGTTCAAGGCCAAGATTACAAGTCACTCAAGCTCACTCTTCTTACAATACAAGTCACTCAGCTCACTCTCATCTCTCAAATACAAGTCTTGAGCCAGCGGATGCTTCGGAAGGCGACGTCCATACATTATGTCCCGTATAAGTTTTGACTCCATGTGGACACATGCTTCGAATCGCCAAGGAACTCCGTGCCTCGACGCATCCAAGCAAGCTCCGCGCCACGAGCTTCTACATATGCCTGCACATGAAAACTATGTGGGTGTCAGTACTCAACTGTACTATTGGAGTGAGCTCCTCGCCTACCCATACAAAATCGACACGTTCATTTTCTTTGTGCAACATAAACCCCTTATTCGATTGTCTTTCTATTCTTGCCTTAGGATCAGTTTTAAGACCGACGCCTTGGCCTATTTTTGTGTCTCTAGACCATCACCGTGCTATTGCACCGATAACTTCCTTATCCTTGCCTCTAAACCTTTCTCGTGCTTGCAACGTCAACGCACTGGCTCATACTTTTCTTTCGTGCTATAATCTGGGACGTAACGACTCGGTCGTGCCATGAACTCAATTCGGGCTTCAATATCACTGAGGCAGTGCCTCCTCGCTTACTCTTGCCTATACTTGTGTTGTGACAACGCGGCCGTGCCTCACATTTCAAGGTCGTGCCCTGAAACTCAACGTAACTTTACCAAACTTGCCCTACGGCCCTTCTCGACTTAACTCGCAACAGCTCAAGTCTAACTCATGCAACACTATGCCAACGACTTAACAATCGATGCCACATCTCGTGCCGAAGCACGTCGTCTTCGTTGTAGCCAAATCTTAGGCCCAGACATTGTGTTCTAACTGTGTACACCATCAACTCGACTCCATCCAAAGACACACACACGGATTGTCGCCTGTGCCCACCCATCTATATGAATGGTCACTGGCATGACAAGCCATCGTGTACATAGCCGAACAAACGGGATCCTTGTACCGCAAGTAGCGATCTCTGATGCAAGTCTCCGAACTACCATTGCCTATCACCCAGCTCGGCTATTACCGTGTTTCTTCATAGGCCGAGTCGGTCCCGTGGCCCCGGGGTGCCACTCGAAGAAACAATCGCCCTTGTTGACAAGTTGTCCATGATCGCGCACCTACGCTAACTTCTAGACTTAACGTAACTGCATGGTCTCATCATCATCATTTAGTTCCTTTGCTTTACTTCTTCCACTTTTCATACTTCTTTTGCAGAGCCCAAACCAGGGTTACCTCGGCGACTGACCTACAGTCCCGACATATTTCCTCTCGGCGACTAACCATCGCTTAGACTTAACATTCTTTGCACTCAGGGAACGGCTACTGCATAGCCTTCCCACTTAACTTGAACATAACGTGTTCCTTGAGTATCGACAGACCATGGCTAACTTTCCACTGAACCAACTGTGGCTCGTGCCTTAAACCAACCTGTGTTCTACGCAATGCTATCGCCCAAGTCATACCTCATATGACGGGCCTTGGGATTGTGGGACTATTTAACTTGACAACCGCAGAAAGAGCGGGACAACACTTGGAATGACTTAGGTCGACCGGCATAACTTTTTCTAACTTACTCAAGCCTACAATTTAACCCGAGGGACGAGCAAAGGCTATGCCAAGCCTTGCATCGAGGAAACGCGTATGCTTTATCGAACATTTATGCTGGCGACGCCTATGACTTAGGCTAGTTCATGGTTTTGTATCAAAGACCAACTTTCCTTCTCCCAAACCGCAGGACGAAGGACCGACTGCCATTTTCAAAGGACGCCGTGCACCAACTCTAAGCCGACCGTTGGACCTTTCCATATTCTAACTCATTTCGACCTGTCGGGATTATTTCTTTAGCTATATGGATTCGTCACTTTTATTATCAAGCCCACTTGTACAAGTTCAAAACATGCGATTTCTTATGTGAAGACTAAGATGAGGCAAGTTCACCGAAACTATCCTACCTAAGCGAGCGCTCGCCTCGACCGAGCGATGTCTTCGAGCAGCCGTTTGCAAGGCTAAGTCCGAACGCCATTGGCATTCCGATTCCTCTGATTGACTGAGCGGGACGGGGCACTACATCATACACCACTCAAAAAAAGTTTCGTCCTCAAAACTAACTGAGTACACTTATCGACTTATCACTCGATATTCAACGACTCTCGCACGCACACTTCGCCTATGCATTTCCCTCAATCCGAGCCACGCTCGTGCTTATCGCTAACTTAGTCGGAGGGCATACTAACCAATCAACATACATTCAGGTTCGTCTCAAATCAACTATCACACTACCATCAATACTTCTTGAAATATGATTTCAAAAATCCTCGACACTTTTCCCGTTCCATAAATCTTACTTGATTCAACGTATCACTTAGTTGGATCGTGCACATATTCTAGGTATCCCCGAAGTACATGCATTTCAGCCAAGCCTCATGATAGAGAATCCGCCATCACCACTCGAGTCAGATCGTGCACCTATTCAGGCATCCCTGATATACGTGCATGTCAACCGAGCCTCATGAGTGGTGTCTCAACAATTTCTATCTCTTCATGTCGGAACGTCTGCCTAACCGCTAGGCTATGTCTTTCCGTCAGTATTGGAATCATTGTTCCCAAACAACGATATCAATACTGACCCCATCCTAAGGTCAAGCCAAGTTGATAGTATGGAGTTTTCTACTCAAGCTCGCATCACTCCGATTTTTTAACATCGAGCACATATTTCCTACTCACATCCCAACATTCATCGTACGGGGTCTGAGTCATTTCAGCAAAGCCATCATACGACAACTCACGTTCAACCAATCCTCGACATGAACATATCGCTCGTCCAACAAGCCATTTCGCATAGTCTATCCCTTCAAACACGTTTGATATAGTTCGTCTATCAATCCTTCTCAAATCAAACACGCTATGACACAATTCGTCGCTAAGCAAAATTTCACATTCTATATTCCCTAAGTCATTTATCCCAATTCACGAAATCGATCACAAGGTCGTCTGACTTAACAATATGTTGTGCTCCGATCTCACGCGAGTTAGATTATCCACGGTGGGCATGAATCACCTTGCACGCTCATACGGGATAATCATCCTCATCGGAACGTAGCTCCTGTTTGAGTCTAAACTAATTCATTTTCGATACGCATATTGGATCTATTCAATCCTCAAGTTTACTCAATCATCAATCGTAAGTCCA
Source organism: Iris pallida (assembly GCA_029216955.1). Lineage (NCBI taxonomy): Eukaryota > Viridiplantae > Streptophyta > Magnoliopsida > Asparagales > Iridaceae > Iris > Iris pallida. Next base: position 5,790,140 of record JANAVB010015399.1, on the reverse strand, counting down.
AACATCCTCGAATTTTCCTTCACATCAAACCAACAAGTCGAGGCAATTAAAGTTGTTGCATCCTAATTTTTTGAGTTCGATCATTCCCGCGACATGAATCACCATGTCAGCGCTCACGCGGAACGATCGCCCAAAATCCGATGCGACGCATGTACGAGACTAGAGTTGCGCTCGTACAAAACAAGATCGTCAACATTGTGGTTATCAACGTAACCATCAAGACACAATCATTTTCATCTAATATTCATCTCAATCAAAATCCTAAGTATGGCATCCAACCGAACAAGAACACCTGCACGATCGTCATTCGTCGAGTCAGAGTACCCCCAAGTTATCGCATATCGATCTTTGATACGCCTCAGTACCATCGACGATATGCATAACCTGACGATCATCCTTTGCAACCAATTTCGAGTCGTACGAATGATGCTATCGTCCGACTGGATAATCTCCTCGACATTCAATTTCAAGTTCGATCATTATCCCTCGAATCATTCACAACATCAATTTCCTCAAACCCAAATTCGCATATTGTTCATCCGTCTATCTTAAGTCATCGAGCAACATTTTTTTTCAAATCACATCCTTCCTTGCTAACTCAAATCATCGACCAACATTCAATTCAATCCTTAGAGTCGTTTGACGTAACTTCAGAATTCAACTTTTCATGCATGCTATCTTCCCGTCGTGCTAACTTTTTCTACACGATCCGTATCAATTTCCTCGATCAAGTCATCAATTCATACACCCTAACTTTCCCTTGATTCGATTTCACCTACTCAGTCATTTTGTATTTCATACTCGCGCAATCCTCGATCCCGTGCACGTTCCGTGCGCATAAATTCTAGGTTATTCGAATCAACTCGTAAAACTTCAAGACTAAAACATATTCATCGATACTCAATCTATGGCTTTGCATACGTGCGACGCTTGCTGATAGACTCATTGACACCCTACATCCTTATTCGATCGACATCCCTGAAGCTATCGCATACACCACTCAGGAATGAAGTCATTCTATAAATCCTCAACTTATCATTCGAATCAAAATCGACTTCTTCAATCTCAAGCAAGCTCGTCTTATATCACACCGACGTTATCGTCGTTCGATAGCACCCCTATCGATAGTCATCTTACTTTACTCAATCGAGTCCGACACAATTCGAATCACGCACTCGACTTTGCTAGGGTCGACACAAATTCTTGGTGTATATGCCCATCCTGACTTAGCCAACCGTGCTTACGCAAACCATCTTTTTGTTTTGTCAAAAACTCTTCTCCTATGTTTTGCAAAATAGATAGACTTATTATATGGACATCCGTGGGACATTTGAGAGAGAGCGCACCAACGATATCAACTTTGCGGAAGCAACACTTCAGAGTTTGCGGAAACATCGGAGTTAAAGAATTCAATCCATAGTCCAAGGACGTAAAGCCGTGCTCTGATACCATTATGTCACGCCCCGCTCCCGTAGGAGCGAACGTCCTCGCTAAGGCGTGATGCCGCACGAGCCTAGATTGCGCTCGTGCAAGACGGGTTCTATAACGGCCGATTACAGTAGCTGCGATGGGGTCGTCGCACAGAAGCCCCAAACAGAGACATTAAATAATAGCAGTAGAAATTTGAAGCAAAACACAAGTTATTCAAAAGAAGTTCTTTATTGATATTGAAACCAAGGTTACAAGGGCGCAAGGCAAAGATTACAAGTCACTCAAGCTCACTCTTCTTATATTACAAGTCACTCAGCTCTCTCTCATCTCTCAAATATAAGTCTTGAGCCAACGGATGCTTCGGAAGGCGACGTCCATACATTATGTCCCGTATAAGTCTTGACTCCCTGCAGTCACACGCTTCGAATCGCCAAGGAACTCCATGCCTCGACGCATCCAAGCGAGCTCCGCGCCACGAGCTTCTACCTGTGCCTGTACATGAAAACTAGGTGGGTATCAGTACTCAACTGTACTGGTGGAGTGAGCTCCTCGCCCACCCATACAAAACTGTCACGTTCATTTTCTTTGTGCAACATAAAGTCAGGACCGACGCCTTGGCCTATTTTTATGTCTCTAGACCATCACCGTGCTATCACACCGATAACTTTTTATCCTTGCCTCTAGACCTTTCTCGTGCTTGCAACGTCAACGCACCGACTCATACTTGTCTTTCGTGCTATAATCAGGGACGTAACGACTCGGTCATGCCATGAACTCGATTCCTGCTTCAATATCACTGAGGCAGTGTCTCTTCACTTAGTCTTGCCTATACTTGTGTTGTGACAACGCGACCGTGCCTCACATTTCGAGGTCGTGCCCTGAAACTCAACGTAACTTCACCAAACTTGCCCTACGGCCCTTCTCGACTTAACTCGCAATAGCTCAAGTCTAACACATGTAATACTATGCCAACGACTTAGCACTCGACGCCACATCTCATGCCGAAGCACGTCCACTACAACAAAAAAACCCTTTTAATGATGCTCGACACGGAGTTTTAATGACGGCTGATACATAAGCGTTATTAAGTTGAAAAATACCTTTTTTTATGACGGTTTGGGCTAATTCTGGGCTTTTTATAACGTTTATAAAATAAAGTGTTATTAATAGTTTAGAGCGGTGGCAAACTTGTAATATTTTTTAACTTCAATTTTTGGCAAAATCTGCTGTAGCCCGCCTCTCCTCCAAAACATTCTGATCTTCTCCTTCTCCTCCTTTCTTCTCCCTCCTCTCCCCCAACTCTAAAACCCTAACTCTAGCTAGTTCAGCAACACCCTCCTCTCCTCATCTTCTTCTCCTTCCTTTCCCCCAACTCCAAAACCCTAACCCTAGATCCAAAACCCTAAACCTAGTTAGAAAGGGATCCGACGATCTCTCTCTCTCCATCCACGGGTTCGAGGATCGACGAGATGGTGTGGGGGAAGGTCAAGTCGCACCCATGGTGGCCGGGAAGTCGAACCTCATGGACGCCATCAGCTTCGTCCTCGGTGTCCGATCCGGCCAGCTCCGTGGCACCCAGCTCAGGGACCTCATCTACGCGTTCGACGACCGCGAGAAGGAGCTGAAGGGGAGGAGCGCCTTCGTGCGGCTCGTCTACCGCTCCGGGAGCGGCGGGGATGAGAGCGAGATGCACTTCACCAGGACCATCACCGGCTTCGGCGGCAGCGAGTACAGGCTCGACGGGAGGCTCGTCAGCTCCAAGGAGTACAACGCCAAGCTCAAGTCCATTGGGATCCTCGTTAAGGCTAGGAATTTCCTAGTCTTTCAGGTGATTTTCTTCTCTTTCTTCTTCACTTTCGGTATTTTTTTGGGCGTGAATGAATTAAATACTTTGATGTACTTGCTACTTACATTTGGTCCGAGTCTTTCGAGTTATCAATAGTGTGGTCTAGATGCTACTTTATTTTGTTATGTGTTGGCTATAGTCTGCTGTAAAACTTTAAAATACACGCAGCTGGTTTGCTTTTGTTGGATCCCACTTAATATATAAATCTGTGCTCTGGTGTGTTTTAACATCATGATTAAAACCTGTATTTCCTTAATGCTCGATTACTCGATACTCTGATAACCGACTTCTCTAGTAAGGTTTGACACTTGCTTCTTCTACTGGTTATGGAGGAATTATGTCCTGTCGATTTGAATTTTTAACTTTCATAAGTAGCAATTGTGACTGCTATAGGAACTCCTTCCCCTGTGCCAATGAAACACGGTTGATTCCTTGTATTCTTGGCGTTGGCCACCAGTATCAACTCGTCTTTCAGAGATTTATATTGTTCTGGTCTCGGTTTTATTCTTATAGACGACTTGTAGAGGTTTTGCTGAACAGAGGGAGTATCCCACTAAATCCCTGTGATAATGAGAAAGATTTCTAAACATCCGACCAAATTGCTCAATAATCTCAGAATGTGATAAATCCGCACAACAATAGATTGCTGAAATAATCTTATTGTGTTCTGATAATTTGTGGTTGCAGATTTGTGAGTAATGTTTTAGTTTTAACAGCTACTGGTATTTGCCATTGTGTCATTCATATCTGAACTTGCTTGTGACTATTACTGAAGCTGTTCTATGGTTTCGTACAATTATGAATGCTCTGTCCAGGTACATTCCTTACCATATGAAGAAGTGCAACGATTGGCACGTTCTTTCAAGAATATTTCGGTCCATGCTAGCTATGATCAATCTTTTCTCTAATCCCAAGTTTGGTTCGCAAAATCAAGACCTTGAGAAAAGAAAATTGAAATCAGGACCTTGAGAAAAGAAAGGTAAAACTTTTTCTGTATTTAGATGACAAATGAAATAAGCATGAAAGTAAAATGCTTTTTCAAAGGAGGAAAAAAAGGAAAAAATGGTTTCTGCCATACACTATATGGATTCACTTTTTCCTTTTTTTTTGGGTCTTTTCAGATATCAGAAAGTAAATTGAAAGGAAAAAAAATAAATAAACAAATGATTTCATTTCCTTTCTGTGAACCAAACAAGGCCCTTTTCTTTTTTGGTAGAATGAACATGCTATTATATTTTTATAAACAAAAGAAAAATTCAAGTAACATGGATGGATCTGTGCAAATGTTTATATTGTGTCAAAAGGTATACGTTGATATCGAGAACCAGTACTACAATTCGAAAGGTATACGTTGCTAATGTTTTGGTACTTGTTTTTATTTAGTCGGTTCATTCTTGTATCAGTTAGCCAGAAGCTAGGTTACAAGGACACAAATAAAATTTGAGACGGACATTGCACGGATTTTGGGAGTCTAACTTCCTAGGCTAGAGTTGAAGTTTGAAGCCGGTTGTTTGTTTTAGGTATACTGTTCGTTTTGACAAACTATCCTATTGTGATTGCACCATATGAAGGGTTAGTTGATATCGCAATATTTAATTTGACGGGGGACTTATTCGTATGTTGGCATTGTCACTGTGATGAAGTTAAGGTGTAGAATCATGGTAGTTAATTTAATGTCATGTTGGCCAGTTAAGTCTTTGTGGTCCAGTGTTACTAGCAGAAGTTAAATTTTGACAATGTGCTTATAATGGAAAGTGTGTGCTCTGAAGTTAAATACATTTGATGTTAAATGTGTTCAGTGCCTATTAGTATTTTTTTTATGGTTATGATATTCAGATATTTAGTATTTGGTTGTAGTTTCTCAAAACATTGATGCTTGGTTCATCATTAAAGGAATCTTCATTATTTTATGACATTAAGCTGATGACATTTAAGGCAATATATGATTGAGTTGTTCTATCCAATATTTATTATATCCTGCTTTGTTGTTTTTATTTTGATTTGCCGTCGTTGAACTTATAGTATTTGTTATTTTTGTATACAGTGTTTGATATATGGTGCATGCGTCCTTTTTTACAGGTTTAGTGAAAACCGATCCCGAGGGCGCACTTGCTGGTTTTGCTGAAGTAGTTGGCATGGAATCTGAAAAAGCCGACTGGTGAGAATCATTTAGGTTATTTATGTACTTGCTGATCGAAATGTTACAGATCAAGCAAAACTGAGTTTGAAGATGGGTAGAACTTTCAGGAATTGGATGCATTTCAAGCTGCAGCTCGAGTACATTCTGTATTTGGATAGCAAAAGAGAGATTTATTCCTATTTTTTGGGTACATTCTGTATTTGGATATTCAATGTAATGAAGATGTTGATATGTACTCTATTTTGAGAAATGTAATAAAGATGGTGATATATAATGTTAAGTTTTTGGAATGTAATATATACTGTGCAGTATAGAGTATTATAAATATGCTAATTTGAATAGTATAAAGTGTTATAAATGTGATGCATTGAGCTTATACATATTATCTATTCATGACAGTTTAAAATTGTTCTAAATTGTGCACTATGTATTAACTATTCATAACGTTTTTATAGAAACTATTCATGACGGTTATTTTATGACGCTTTTAAAAAACATTTATAACACCCGTTTTCATAACGGTTGCTGTGAAAAAAAAAGCATCATGGTTAGTCATTAATGACGGTTTTTAGCCGTCATTAAAAGGGTTTTTTGTTGTAGTGGTCCCCTTCGTTGTAGCCAAATCTTAGGCCCAGATATTGTGTTCTAACTGTGTACACCATCAAATCGACTCCATCCAAAGGCACACACGCGGATTGCCGCCCGTGCCGACCCATCTATATGAATGGTCACTGGCATGACAAGCCATCGTGGACATAGTCTGGTAAACGGGATCCTTGTACCGCAAGTAGCGATCTCCAATGCAAGTCCCTGAACTACCATTGCCTATTACCCAGATCGGCTATTACCGTGTTTCTTCCTAGGCCGAGTCGGTCCCGGGGTGCCGCTCGAAGAAACAATCGCCCTTGTCGACAAGTTGTCCATGACCGCGCACCTACGCTAACTTCTAGACTTAACGTAACTGCATGGTCTCATCATCGTCATTTAATTCCTTTGCTTTACTTTTTCCACTTTTCATACTTCTTTTGCAGAGCCCAAACCAGGGTTGCCTCGGCGACTGACCTACAGTCCCGACATATTTCTTCTCGGTGACTAACTATCGCTTAGACTTAACATTCTTTGCACTAAGGGAACGGCTACTGCATAGCCTTCCCACTTAACTTGAACATAACGTGTTCCTTGAGTATCGACAGACAGTGGCTAACTTTCTACTGAACCAACTGTGGCTCGTGCCTTAAACCAACTCGTGTTCTACGCAACGCTATCGCCCAAGTCATACCTCATATGACGGGCCTTGGGATTATGGGACTATTTAACTTGACAACCGCAGAAAGAACGGGACAACACTTGGAATGACTTAGGTCGACCGGCATAACTTTTCCAAACTTACTCAAGCCTACAACTTAACCCGAGGGACGAGCAAAGGCTATGCCAAGCCTTGCATCGAGGAAACGCGCATGCTTTATCGAACATTTAAGCGGGCGACGCCTATGACTTAGGCTAGTTCATGGTTTTGTATCAAAGACCAACTTTCCTTCTCCCAAACCGCGGTATGAAGGACCGAGTGTCATTTTCAAAGCACGTCGTGCACCAACTCTAAGCCGACCGTTGGACCTTTCCATATTCTAACTTATTTCGACCTGTCGGGATTATTCCCTTAGCTATGTGGATTCGTCTCTTTTATTATCATGCCTACTTGTGCAAGTTGAAAACATGCGATTTCTTATGTGAAGGCTAAGATGAGACAAGTTCACCGAAACTACCCCACCTAAGCGAGCGGTTGCCTCGACCGAGCGATGTCTTCGAGCAGCCGTTTGTAAGGCTAAGCCCGAACGCCGTTGGCGTTTCGATTCCTCTGATTGACTGAGCGGGACGGGGCACTACAATTTCATACCAATATTGAAGCTAATTCATTTTATAAACAAATAGAGCATGAGAAAGCTTCAACAAAGGAAATACAAAAGATAATTTTGCAAAATAATTATACAAACACTTATATCCAAATCATGGGTAAACAATTGACTCGAATAGAGGATAATATTCAGAAATTGATTGAAAAATTCAATACAATAAAAGGAATAGAACTCCATGAGAGTCTTATAGTTAAACCCAAATTAGAAACGAATTGAATTTCAATTAGACCTCCAATGGAGGTAACCGACTATAAACTTAGATCTCGAACAGAATTTACGAAGGAAGATCTAAAGGAATTAGTCGAACAATTCAGAAATCAGAGTGTCAATGTACTCCAAAATAAGTACGAAAGGAATGAATATGAAAGCCTTAAAGAAAATTTTCTGAATTATAATCCCAAGGCGAATTCACCTAAATTGAATATGTTAGAGGGTGAATCATCGATACAAGGTTGGCAAGAGTCATAATCAGACTCAGAAGAATCTTGTTCTGTGAATGAAGAACAAGTCAATCCTGTTCAAATTGAGCAGATGTTTAATTCTTTCAATATGATTCAGAATGAGGTAAATCGTGAGAATTAATACAGTCAAATTTGTAGATAAACCTAATTTGGTCAAATACTATTACAAAAGACCTTCTCCAATGGAGTTCTCTATGAAGAGAATGATTCTATAATCCAGAATCATTATTGTGCCAGAGAAATATATGAATAGAATATTGATGGTCTCTCTGATAAACAAATACATAATCAAATACATCGAATGCTAATGTATTCTAATGTTGTTAAAGCTGCTGGTAATAACGATAAGCAAATTGCTTTATTCATAGCAGTGGATTTATAGGAATCCTACGAGGATGGTAGGATCATTGCTTAACTAATAAGCAAAGAATAGAAATAATCAATACCACCAAATCAGAAGATGGACAGCAAAAACAGTCGGATGCTGTTTACACACTCATCTACAATATATTAGAGCATTTTACTGAACATGTTTCTTCTGATGGGGGCAAATCAGAACCCTATTACAGAATCTGAGATGTCCTACCTTAACTCACTTCAGATGGTACAAAGATATTTTCTTGAGTAGAGATATGGAATTAGAAGATGCTAATTCGTCTTATTGGAAATCCAAATTTATGGATGGATTACCAAATCTTTTTGCTGAAAGAATAAGGCAAAAGATGAGAGAGAAAAATAATAAAGAAATTCCATATCAAAATTAAACATATGGAGCATTAATAAATGCTTGTGTTCTAGATGGCCTTGTTCTCTGTAATGATTTGAAACTGACAAATCAGTTAAAATCAAAAAAAAATCAGACAGAAAATAATTAGGCAAATTTTACAGCCAATTTGCTGTAGATGAATATAAGCCCTATAATAAAAAAATGAAAGGCTAAGAAAGAATATAGAGAAAATGGAAATATGCCCTATTAGAAGAAGAAAAGAAGGAGAAAATATTCTCAAGAATTTAAAGATAAAAATAGAGGCAAAGAGAAGAAATCTTCTCAAAGGAAGAAATCTTCCAAAGAAATAAAGTGTTATAAATGTGGCAAATTAGGTCACTATGCAAATAAATGCTATACTAAAAAGAAAATCCAAGAAATAGAGGATGAAGGGTTAAAAAAAACCCTATATAAAATATTAATAAATTCTGATGAAGAATTAGGTTCATCAGATGAATCAAGTGACGATAATTCAATTAATATGTGTGAATGTTATAGTGAATGTAGTTGTGAGGAATGTTCTAATGAACATAATTTGAATTATTACAAATCAATAGTAGAAATGAATGGTCTGTCAATTAATGTATTGACAACTCAAGACAAAAGAACGATAATAGAATCTCTAATGTCTACTGAAATTAGTAGAACTGCAAAAAAAAATTAATTGATTTCCTTAATATAGAAGAGAAATCATTCAACAACTCCTTGAATGAGGAAGGGGTAAATAAATTATATACAATGGAAGAAGTTCTCCGAAGATATAAGAGCAGAGAAGTAAAGCCTGTGACAATACAAGATCTCCAAATGAGAATAAAGTATTGAAGAAGGAAATAAAAGAATTGAAATCTCAAGATGAGATCACTCAAATAAGAATGAATAATTTGGAGACAATAGCAAAAAATATGATTAATAATTCAGAGAAGGGAGAAAGCTCCAACAGAAGTAATACTTCTGCTTCTACTCCTAGTTCTGAAGAGGACAATGAACCTCAATCAAGACTAGAGAAAATAGACCTCTATATTACCCAAAAATGGTATATACAAATAGATTTACTCATTAATAATGAGTATCATATTAAAAATCTAATTGCACAAGTCGATAGTGGTGCAGACTTAAATTGTGTTAGAGAAGGTATGATTCCAATAAAATATTGTGAACGCACTACTCAAACCTTAAGTGCTGCAAATAATAAAGCAATGACAGCACCATACAAAGTTACAGATGTAAATGTCTGTAAAGATTCAATAGCAATACCGCTGCAATTTGTAGTAGTGAAAGAAATAACTCAGCATATTATTCTGGGAACACCTTTCCTAGAAAAGCTGATGCCAATAAAAAATATCAATACTTATGGTATTTCTACTGTCTATAAAGGCAGAGAAATAACCTTTGAATTTATTCGTGATCCAATGATCAAAATATTGAATGAAATAAGAGAAATTGATTTAAAAGAAAATCAAATCAACTTTCTCCGGGAAGAAATAAGGCAAATACAAATCTCTGATCAATTAAAGAAACCAGAGATTTAAGAAAAAAAATAAAAAAATTGAGGGAGAATTTAAACTGTAGACCTGTAGTAATCTTCTTAATGCTTTCTGGGATAGGAAACAGCATATTGTTTCACTTCCCTATTTGGATAACTTTAATGAGAAAGATATCCCTACTAAGGCTCGACCTTGCCAAATGAATCAACAATATCTGAAAATATGTAAAAAAGAAATACAGGATTTAATAGACAAGAAGATAATAAGAAAATCCTACTCTTCTTGAAGTTGCACAGCATTCTATGTAATGAATAATGCTAAAAGGAAGAGAGGTGTACCAGGATTGGTAGTAAATTTTAAATCTCTCAATAAGGTTTTGAAATGGATACGATATCCAATCCCAAATAAGAGGGATTTACTCAACGGAATTGTTAGAGAAAGAATATTTTTGAAATTTGATTTAAAATTAGGTTACTGGCAAACCCAGATAACTGAGCATGATAGATATAAGACTGTTTTTACTGTTCCATTTGGACATTATGAATGGAATGTTATGTCATTTGGACTGAAGAATGCTCCTTCAGAATTCCAAAATATAATGAATGAAATATTCATTAAATATTCTAAATTTATATTATTATATATTGATGATATTTTAATATTTTCTAATTCTATTGATGAGCATTTTAAGCACTTGAAAATATCCAAGTATTTGATCATCAAAAATGGGCTGGTAATATCAGCGCCAAAGATGAAATTATTTTAGACAAAAATAAGATTTTTGGGACATAATATAGCCAATAGAACAATAATTCCTATTGATAGAAGCAGCGAATTAGCTTCTAAATTCTCCGATGAAATAACTGACAATAAAGCCGTTACAAAGATTTCTTGGGACATTAAATTATGTATCTGAATTTTATAAGAATATAGCACAAGATACAAAAATTTTGTATCAAAGGCTGAAGAAGAAGAATCCTGCTTGGTCAGAAGATCATACTAAAGCAGTGAGAACAATAAAACAGAAGGTTAAAAATCTTCCGTGCTTACATTTAGCCAATGCTGAATGGTTTAAAATAGTAGAAACAGAAGTCAGTGATATTGGATATGGAGGCATTCTGAAACAACGTAATCCTGAGACTAATAAAGAAGTCTTGGTTCAATTTTATTCGGGTAAATGGAATGATACCCAAATCAATTATTCTACAATCAAGAAAGAAATTCTTTCTATAATAAAATGTATTCATAAGTTTCAAGATGATCTGCTAAATCAGAAGTTTTTGCTTAGAATTAATTACAGTTCCGCAAAAATAGTCTTGGAAAAAGGTGTTAAGAATTTAGCATCGAAATAAATATTTGCTAGATGGCAAGCTGAATTAGCTATTTTTGATCTTGATATTGAATATATAAAAGGGGAGGAAAATAGTCTTCCTGACTTTCTAACCCGCAAATTTTTGCAGAATGGATCGTCGGGATAAGGGAAAGCAACCCTGGGAATCCCCCAAATGGGAACAACTCATGAATAGAAAGACTCATCGTCAACAGGACAGAATTCCTGTTCGAAGAAATATTGTTATTTCTGCTGATACTAATGCAGAAAAGGAAAAAACATTCCTACAAAGAAGCTACTGCAATGGCAGATGTTCAATCCATATATTCTCAGAAAATAAGATCTGAGAATATTATTTGTCTTGATAGATAGGATCTACCAATGATCAATGATCTGTGCAAGCTTAGGGAAAAATATTTAGAGCAGAATTTTTATCCCATGAAGAATAGGGCGAGATGCCATTATGAAGGAATTCTTCTATCTACTAATTCTGCAAAAATAGAACATTTTTGGGACATAATATAGCCAATAAAAAAAACTGAAACACAAACACACTTTTGGGACATAATATAGCCAATAAAAAAATGCAGAATAGGGCGAGATGCCATTATGAAGGAATTCTTCTATCTACTAGTTCTATTAGCTATATTATGTCCCGAAAATGAACATTTTTGGGACATAATATAGCCATATATATATATATATATATATATATATATATATATATATATATATATATATATATGGGTGAACAAGATCAGTAAAAAAAATATATATATATATGGGTGAACAAGATCAGTCCATTGATCACAATATCAGTTTAAAAACTGAAACACAAACACACTTCCACTTACGTTCATCAACTGAACCCTGTTCCCTTAACATTCTGTCTTAGGACTGATACAAGTCAGTCCCCTTGGACTGAGATCAAGTTCAGTCCCCAAATGGACTAATACCACTTGTTCATTCATGGACTGAACCCCCCCTCCCCCCCGCATTGTTAGTTCAGTCCTAACTGAACTCTATCCTTACTTGAACTGGATTTCCCCCAAAGTACTCCAATACATTCTCCCTAGTGTCCTATGTAATAACAGTAGACAATTAGAAAACTCTCACATATAAATATCTATATGAGATACATCATCGGTCCTTGACATAATCCCCTTAACCCCAACTGCCTTCATATCATTCTAAGACTGATACCTCATTTAGTGTTGAAGACTGAGCATAGACCAGTCTAGGACTGATCATCAAAAATTCCAATCAGTCCCTATGGACTGATACACCATAAGTCAGCCAATGGACTGAACAAAACCATCCATGACCTTTATGATCAGTCTACGACTGATCACAAGGATCAGTTCAAAAACTGATACACTCATCAGTTGTACACTGATACAAAATCAGTTATAAAACTGATACAAGGATCAGTTTGGGAACTGATATAGATATCAGTTGTAAACTGATATCCCCAGGAACGTTTGGTCTCGTGGCACTGGCAGGATTGATTCCCACACAATAAAAATTGTTAGATGGTCCCAGGACATCAACACCAAGGTTGACTCAACAACCGTCTTGGCCTGGGTGACCCTCCCTAATCTCCTTCTCATCTTTTTCGTTCCCGTGACCCTTAGGCGGATTGCTAACTCCTTTGGCACGTTTATGGCAGCGACGGATGAAACAGAAACCTCTCCAAAGTGAACTACGCTAGAATTTGTGTGGAGCTAGATCTCTCGACGGATCCCTCCAAGCATATTCAAATCTCCCTTGGCAACAGGACGTACACCCAGCAAGTCATTTACGACAACAACATCATCTTTTGCAAATACTACCATATGAGGGGCCACACCATTGAGCACTGTTATAGTACCAAACCGAAACTTAAGAAGAAAGAGATATGAAAGAGCACCCTCCCCCATAAGACCAGGACTAACAACCAACCCCCCAAATTGCCCCTCCTCCCCTTAGCAAACACCCACACTCGGTTTGAGGCTAGTATTGGTACTTCCGACGCACAAGAACCAACCACCTCCTAGAGCAGAGCTATCGTTCCCTTCACAGCACTGGCCGCCATCCCTTACAACATATTGGACACCCTTTACACAGAATCACCCGATCCCCCTCAGAAATGTAGCCCGGACATGCTTAAGAACATCGGGCAAGAATCAGTCGACAGGATGAAACAGGTAGTTGTGGCCAATTGCTTCAGCACGGACAGCTACTTCGGCATTCTGGTGGAGCTCAAAGGAGACATGGCCCTGAACCTGAAAGATGACAAAAACTACCCGACCCCAATTGCCATGAAGATCTTGTCTCACCCAGGCAAACCAAGCACCTCCACATCAATCCTTAGATCCAATCCTTCCTTTATCACCGAAGAATTTGGTGAAATGCATCATGAAGTTAATCAGACGTTCACTACCCTCGAGGAAGATCCACCCCCTAATAGGGACCCGAAAGGACAAATTGAGGAAGCTGTGGCCGTGGTAGATGACGACTCGACAGGACCCATATCTGATGATGACCTAGAGTCGGACGAAACCTTGGACGTAGAAGAAGAAATTGAAGATGCACCGGTGTCGGACGAAGAGACCATGAATAGACTGATGGCCTCCTTCGCTAAGATATTGAACTCCACCCCTGAGGGTGAAGATGTTAATGAGATCATCCTTCTAACATCCCTCGTTCTTAGATTCGAGCAGGCCTTCCGTAACAGGGTTTAGAATTCGGAAGCAGCCATGGCATCCCTTCCGAACCTCCATAAAGTATTCGTTGATTACGTTCATGCTCATGTCAGGCGCGAGGCACCAACACCTCGGCGCTCCCTTCGCTCGAACAGTAAGAAGTAGTTGGTTGTAGGGTGTCTTATTTTTTCGGCTTAGACATGTTCGGCTAAGTTTTTAGGGGCTCATCCCCACACCTGTAGGAGCAAGGGCCATCTCCCTACTCAATTTCCCCTCTCCTCCTTTTTTACCGTGTTTTCAATAAAGGCCCCAGCCACCACGATTCTCGTGGATTAATATATATATATATATATATATATATATATATATATATATATATATATATATATATATAAAATATGTATATATATATATATATATATATATATATATATATATATATATATATATATATACATATTTTATATATATATATATATATATATATATATATATATATATAAAATATATATATATATATAATTTGTATAACACTAATTCATAAAGAGATATGTATATATATATATATATATATATATATATATATATATATTTTATATATATATATATATATATATATATATATATATATATATATATATATATATATACAAGTAATATGGGATTCATTCTCAACACTACCTATAACAGGTATACATAAAATGACAGACCCACTGCCTTCCCTACACTCCCTACATCAGTCTCATTGACTGATTCCATTCAGTTTCAAGAACTAAAACTCCATCAATCCCAAGGGACCGATATACCCTTAGGTCAATCAATGGGCTGAACAAGATCAGTCCATTGACCACAATATCAGTTTAAAAACTAAAACACAAACACTCTTCCACTTCAGTTCATCAACTGAACCTTGTTCCCTTAACATTCAGTCTTTGGACTGATACAAGTCAGTCCCCTTGGACGAAGATCAAGTTCAGTCCCCATATGGACTAACACCCTATACGCTATTGGCGCACATTGTGCTCCAGTTAAGCTCAATCGTGTCTGTGTATGATTTGAGCGGTTACGAAACATTCTGGAGCGGTTTTTCCTACGTCCCTAACATTTTGTAAACTGGGCAGTTACTGTAGGCACCCATATATGGTTCTCTCCTCTCTTTCTCTCTGAGGAGAGTACATTCATAATTTCCTTACAAAATATTTTCAGAGTTAAGTACAGAGAAGAGAGAAGCATAGGGAGCTCGCACCATCCGAGGAGTCAGAAGAGCAGAGTATTCCGAAGTTCTTCGTCGAACTTGCTAGTTCCTGGAAGCTATTCGTGTGGGACGAATCAAGCTTTGAACGCCGGTGATCATTCACCCCAGCAGGCCTTTCTCTCATTCCATCCATTTCATCTTATGCATATCCACTTTATCTCGTTCTGAATGAGTACAGTTCTGATCTAATTAGGAACTGTTAGTGGACATTCGCTGTTGCTGCTACTAAAATCTTTTGTGCCTTCTTTGAAGTGTTGCAATCGATTTCATTTCTCAAAATCCTCCAGGATTTCTGTAGTGCACCTTCTTCGAAGTGTTGCATAAATCAGTTTTTTATCGAAAAATTATGCCCCGGGACTAACAATCTTAAAGCTTGATTGAAAGATGGAAAACTTCATGCTTCTCTCATCGATCCTAACTATAACAAGTTAGAGATATTTGATGGAGAGCACTTCCAAGTCTGGAAGAGGAAGGTTAGCCTCAATCTTCAACTTGCTGAAGTTGATCATGTGCCAACTGAGGAATAACCAACTGTTCCATAAACTGGGTCTGCAGTCGCAATTACTGCTGCTACTAAATGTCAAACCAAATGGAGAAGGAAGAATAGCCTCTGTAGGCTTCTAATCCTTAATGCTATGGAGGACTCCCTGGCAGAATCATATTCTAAGAAGACTATTGCCAGAGAGATACGGGAGTCTCTAGAGAAACTGTACGAAGATGACAATAACATAAGCAAGATATTTATGGTTGAAAAATATCATAAGTGGCTCTTTGAAGACGAAAAGACGATGCTGCTTAGGTGATGAAATTCCTGAAGCTGCATAAAAAAGTTAGAATATGAGGGGATGTCCCTCAATGACAAGTTCGTTGTTGGAGGGATCGTCGCCAAGCTCTCCGCTGGTTGGAGCAAGTTCTATGCAAACAAGTATAAAAAAACTGGAGATCAGTCTGGAAGATCTCCTACAAGAAATCTATATTGAGGACCAGATGAGGGCTCAACTGAAGGTGGACGCTCTGTCCAAACAGATGGCTAACGCCAATTTGGTCCATACCAAGGAATCCAAGGGAAAGTAGGCGGCTTCCCACACCAAGAAGAAGGATCCCAAAAATCTGAAAGTGAAGGGGACTTCTTTCAAACAACAGAAGCCAAAGTCCCATTTGGCTTGCTTCAAATGTGGCAAGAAGGGCCACTTCAAGAGTGAATGCAAATCTAAGCCCAAGCAATCATAGCAAGGTGAGCCTAGTAAGTTTTTTATGATTACTAACGTAATTACAATGATTATTCAGGTCACTGCAATGGAGATTGACTCTGACTGGTAGGTAGACACTGGTGCCACCTGCCATGTCTACTTAAGCAAGGAATGGTTCACGACATACATACCAACTTTTAAAGTTATTGTGGTGGCGAACCAGGCACAATCTGAAGTGCAAGGGATCGGGACAATGGTGTTAAAGCTGACTTCAGGGAAGTCTTTGACGCTTCATGGTGTGAAGCTTGTACCTACTATCATAAAGAACCTGATCTCTGGAGGCCTACTCTGTAACACAGGCCTAAAGATAGACATCAATACTGGCCATATGGTGATGTCCATAAAGGAAACATACTTCAGGAAAACATTTTATACCGAAGGAATGTTTAAAATTCAGCTTGTAAATCAGTCTAATGTTATTAATGCAATCACTCATTATGATTATACTCTTGAGTTGTGGCATAATAGACTAGGACATGTTCATTGTAAGGTAAAGAAATGTGAAGTATGTGCTCAGGCAAAGATCACAAGGAAACCCTTTCCTCGAGTTAATCGAAGCATAGATCTTCTGGAGTTGGTACACTCTGATATCTGTGACTTCAAACAGTTCTCTATAAAAGCCGGGATGAAGTATTTCATAACCTTCATTGATGACTTCTCAAAATACGCATTCGTCTACTTGCTCAAGGCTAAGGACGAAGCATTCAAAAAGTTTAAAGATTTTAGGGCCGAGACTGAACGACAAACTGGACAACAACGAAAGAGAATAAGAAGTGATCGAGGCGGAGAGTATCGGTCTAATGAATTCGTATCATTCTGCAAAGAATATGGAATTATCAATGAGACTACTGCTCCGTACTCTTCTCAATCTAACGGAGTAGTAGAAAGAAAGAACATAACGTTGACAGAAATGATAAATTCAATACTGTTGACAGCAGGTCTTCCAAAATGCTACTGGAGAGAAGCTACATTGACGGTCACTTTTATTCCGAATAGAGTGCTGCATGCAACTTCGAACGTTACTCCTCATAAACTCTGGTTCAAAGTCAGAACTAACTTGAATGTCATTCGAGTGTGGGGGTATCTGGCATATGTGAAGCTTCCAGATCTGAAGATTCAAAAGCTCGGAACAAGGACTATGAAGACGATCTTCTTGGGTTATGCCGAGAAGAGTGATGCACGAAGATTTCTTGATATTGAATCAAATCATATCAGTGAATCTCGCAATGCAGAATATTTTGAAAATAAATTTGCAAGGCACAAGAACATTTTTCTTACGGATATTCCGGAGAACTATGAAGGTGCGCAGGAAACTAAAGTTTCCAATAAGAATGTACTCCAAGAAGAAGTTGTTGTCAAAACAACTGTTGAACCAGAACTCGCTGAGCCGTTAACTAAGCGAGTGAGGAGGCCGAAGGACTTTGGAAATGACTTTGTCACCTATCATGTGGAAGCATATTTGCTTACCTATGATGAGGCAATAAAGACCGGAGACACTATTTTCTGGAAAAAGACAATAGACAATGAAATTTATTCAATCACCTCTAATAACACTTGGGTATTGGTTGATCTTCCTGAAGGAGAAAAACCCATCAGATGCAAATGGATCTTCAAGAAGAAGATGAAAGCAGATGGAACTATTGACAAGTTTAAGGCTAGGCTAGTAGCCAGGAGGTTTTCCCATAAGCAGGGAATCGACTACTTCGACATTTATGCTCCAGTAGCTCGGATGTCCACCATCAGAATGTTAATTGCTCTCGCAGCAATACATAAGTTGGTGATACATCAGATGGATATAAAAATAGTTTTCTTGAGTGTCGAGCTGACCGAAGAGATTTACATGCAACAGCTAGAGGGATTTATCGTCAAGGGTCTTGAAGACAAAGTCTACAAGTTGGTAAAATTCTTGTACAGACTTAAACATGCTCCCAAGATGTGGCATGAGAAGTTTGTCAAGGTTATAAGGTCAAATGGCTACAGGGTCAACGAGACAGACAAGTGTGTTTACACAAAGTTCTCTGATGGAAGAGGTGTAATCATTTGTCTGTACATGGACGATATGTTGATCCTAGGTACGGATATGGGCTGTCACGAAGACAAGGAAGTTCATCTCAACTAAGTTCAGTATGAAGTACATGGAGGAAGCTAATGTGATCTTGGGGATCAAGATCATCCGGACAAAAACTGGACTGGCATTGTCACAGTCTCATTATATTGAGAAGATGATCACACGCTACAGGTATCAGGATCTTCCCGTGATCGATATGCCTTACAGGTGTGATCTGAAGCTAAAGCCTAATTCGAGAGAAAGCGTCAGGCAGCTGGAGTATGTAAGCATCATCGGGAGTTTGATGTATGCTACTACTGCCACAAGGACTGACAAAGCTTTCGCCGTGGGAATGTTGAGTCGGTTCACGAGCAACCTAGGCATTGAGCACTAGAAAGCTATGAAACGGGTAATGAGATATCTCAAGAAGACTCAGACATATACACTGCACTACAGCGGAGATCTATCGGTAGTAGAAGGCTTCAGTGATGCTAGCTGGTGCTCAGATTTGGAGAGCAAGAGATCCACAAGTGGATTCATTTTCACAATGGGTTGAGCTACTATATCGTGGAAGTTGAAGAAGCAGACTATGCTCTCTTGTTCCTCCATGGAATCTGAGTTCTTTGCACTTGATACCGCAGCGAAAGAAGTAGAATGGCATCGAGAGCTCATGTATGATCTTCCAGTAGTTGGGGCGCAGATACTAGCGATTTCGATATACTGCGGTGGCATCAAATGATCTTTTCAATAAAAAGAAGAGAACTGTGCGGTTAAAGCACAGGGCAGTGCACGATCTCATCAATAGAGGTGTCATTACAGTGATTGATATTCGAAGTCAGGAAAACCTGGTTGATCCATTCACAAAGGGCCTCAAGCGCCAGCTGATCGATGACACAGCTTGTAAAATAGGCTTGAAGGCATTCTGATATTATGTTATTGTAATCCTACCATAAAGTTTTATGCTATTAGTTTAGAGAAATCTACTACTGTCACTTCCCGTTCCCAGAATACGTATTCTAAATACATGTATTGCTGGAATATATTCATTTAATATTTATCATGTATTGTTCTGTATTTAAATTCCTTTAATTTTCTGTTAATTAATTTTTGCAATTTTATTTCTGCACTTTACTTTCTGCTTTTATACTCTGCTTTAGCTTTGCTATGGGTTCGGCTCAGATTGGTTTAATTTTGTTGGTTCATCATGAACCGAAATAGACCCCCCACCTACCACCACTCCTTCATTTAAAAGCCCCAAACCCTTTCTCTCTTTTCATTACTTCTTCTTCTCATTACTCTTCTTCTTCCTCATAACTCTCCCACCAACCTAAGAGAGCAAGGCAAGTACCAACTTGCTTCTTAATGGATCCCTATTTTTATTGTTCCATCATCTTCCCTATTTGATTCTAAGTCTCTTTAGTACTTAGCATTTTCAATTTCCATGGCTTATTTGTTGTAGATCTAAGTTTGATACATTTTCGGTTTTTCTTGGTTTTGATCTCTAAAATTTGGTTATTTTCGAAAACTAATAGTTCTATGTTGTAGAGAATTCAATTTCATTCAGTTTTGGCTTTTGTTTCGCTTGATTTCGACTTCGGGTGAGGAAGTTATGGCCATAGCAAGTTTTCGAAACTTTCATGGCTGAACTGGCTGTTTGGGGACGATGAACCCCATGCGCCGGGAACCCCATGCACCCGGGAGGCCATGCGCCGGGAGGCCATGCGCCGTGAAGTCCCGGCAACGCATTCTTTGACTCCGAGCGTGTCATGCACGTAGGTTCCTTACGCGCATGTACTGAAGACGCAACGTGAGTATCCCATGCGCCGATTGTGCAGGAATCATAGCCGCATTCCCACAGCGCATGAGTTTATTTATTTTCGAAATCTCATTCCTCAGCGTATGAGTTTATTTATTTCCTAATCTCATTCCTCAGCGCATGAGTTTATTTATTTCCCAATCTCATTCCTCAGGCGCATGGATTATTTATTTTCCAATCTCATCTCACAGCCGCATTCCCACAGCGCATGAGTTTATTTATTTTCCCAATCTCATTCCTCAGGCGCATGGATTATTTATTTCCCAATCTCATCTCACAGCCGCATTCCCACAGCGCATGAGTTTATTTATTTTCCCAATCTCATTCCTCAGGCGCATGGATTAGCATTCCCACAGCGCATGAGTTTATTTATTTCCCAATCTCATTCCTCAGGCGCATGAGATTATTTATTTCCCAATCTCATTCCTCAGCGCATGAGTTTATTTATTTCCCAATCTCATTCCTCAGGCGCATGGATTAGCATTCCCACAGCGCATGAGTTTATTTATTTCCCAATCTCATTCCTCAGGCGCATGAGATTATTTATTTCCCAATCTCATTCCTCAGCGCATGAGTTTATTTATTTCCCAATCTCATTCCTCAGGCGCATGGATTATTTATTTTCCAATCTCATCTCACAGCCGCATTCCCACAGCGCATGAGTTTATTTATTTTTCCAATCTCATTCCTCAGGTGCATGGATTAGCATTCCCACAGCGCATGAGTTTATTTATTTCCCAATCTCATTCCTCAGGCGCATGGATTATTTATTTCCCAATCTCATCTCACAGCCGCATAAGAATCTTATTCCTCAGGCGCATGAGATTATTTATTTCCTCCCAATCTTATTCCTCAGCGCATGATATTATTTATTTCCCAACCTTTCCCACAGCGCATGATATTATTTATTTCCCAAACATTCCCGACAGCGCATGAGATTTATTTATTCCCCAATCATTTCCTACAGCGCATGAGATTTATTTATTCCCCAATCATTTTCCACAGCGCATGAGATTATTTATTTCCCAATGTTTATTTCCCGAATTTGGCATTAATTAACATTGATTGTTATCTTGATTAATTATTGATCATGCGTTCCTAGATGGAACTAAGAGACTGGCTAGTCGTCTTATTGAATTAAATAGAATAAGACACGTTCATATTTGAAATCGATTGGCCAATCCCGAATATTGACATACAGGCACACATGCAGGCTTCAATTTATTAATTTATTTATTTTACTATAAAAGAAGCATGTGTACTTTATGGTCAAGGCATGATTGTTTCGTGGTTAGTTTGGATTGTTGCATTACGCTATGTAAGACCTACAACCTAACCGTACGGGCATCGTTGTAGAGTTGTGCATATCGTACCCCGTATGAAAGTACTCATTCCGAATGACCATGATCCACGGCATGGGATTTCACTCAACGTAGAGACTATTAAGTTAAATAAAAATAATGATTGCATGGAGAGAATGGATTCCCGAGTTCTTACATGGCAGCCCTCTTGGGACTAGTAGTGCCCGACAGGCCGGCTGGTCCCCACAGATACTGTAAACCTGCCACACGGGCATGGAGCGGTATCTGGTTATACTATTTATTGTATATTATATATTGATGACGGGCGTCCTGCTGGGACTCGTCTAATTCATGATTGGCGCAATTGATTGATTGGATCGACTAGCCTTGCTTGTCCATAGTAAGAACTGAGAAATCCTTATCGCATAATTCCAGGATAACTTGGAACTCACAGTAGTAAGCCATAGGAGTTGGATGGCCGTTTAAGTTGATTTGTTTGTGTATTGTACCTACTCTGTTACCTAACTGAGATGATCAGAGCATCAGGACATGACGGGCCAACTTCTGTCCTTGTTTGGTTGGGAGGTTGGTTCGAAGTGTCGTGATGTTATGTGAATTCTAGTAGCAAGCAGATGTCTATTATTATATTCTCTTATTTACTGGTTTAATGTCTCATATCGTGCTTCCTTGCGGTACTTGCTATTAGAGGTCTAACCTCTCTGGTTTTGCATGGCCAGATTTAGAGCCGGTTCTCGAGGACTCAGCTTACTTCTACCTCCAAGATGGTCAATACTAGAGGAATGATCGCAGGAGGACTCGAGTGGGTTCCCTAACTTCACCACTCGTTTTGTTATTTACTTTATACTTAGCCGTTTGGCACCGACATGTTAGTCGGATTGTCTTGTACTTACTTTTACATAATTGTAATTAAGTCAGACTGCAGCTGATAACAATTGTGTATACTTGCTGTATCATCTGGCTATGTTTTGTAAAGCCAGATCTCGAGAACATTTTGACTGAGCGTTTGGGACGCCTTACTGCTTTATCTTACATGTTCTCTATTTCTGTTTTCTTGTTCGAATGATTGAGACAATAGATGTGAAGTGACCATAGCGAGACTTTCATGTAGTATGCACCCCCTTGTCTTTTAGACAGCATTGATCGTATTATACGGTATTCATCTACCCGTAATACGTAGCTGGCTGAGTCATTCTCCCGCTCTCCAGTATTCTGGTTCTGGGGCGTGACAACTAGGCATCTAACTTTTGGTTCAAGGGAGGACCACTAATTGGAAAAATATCAAAAACATTGGGTACATATCCTCAATGGCATGGAAAGGATACGGACCTACAACCACCATTGTCTATTATATGTTTTCTGTAGAAAACAGATCATATGATGAGGATGGCTTAAACGCCTTAATGAGTTCTCTGGCAGAATGAATGCCTGGTGCGCTTTACAGGAAGCGCGGTAGCACAGCACTATAAGGAGTGTAACTCCATTCTACAGTGGGGTGACTCCACCATAAGGTTCCCAAGTAAGGGTAATGACTCAGCTTTGCGAGCCAAGTCACAACGGCGTAGCACCACAAATAGGCAGGTAGCCTAATGTTGTATGATGAAATTAAAGAGTTGTAGACAGCACTACAAAGGGAAGAATGTCCTCATGTTACAGTGGCATGACACCATAATGAGATACCCGGATAGGGATAAAGCCTCGACCTCGCAAACCATGTCGTTGCGGCGTAACACCGTAAGGAAGTGAAAAGCTTCATGCTGGGTAGTTTGGTACTACAGAGAGGCTTGTGACCTCATGATACAGTAGTATGACAATACGATGTGATTTCCTGTAGGGGTAATATCTCGGCTTTAGGCTATGTCATAGCGGCATAGCACAGTAAGGAAGTGCAAGGCTTCATTCCATGTATCTTTAATAAAGAACTCACCTATAGTGTATGGACAGAGATAGCAGGCCGTTTCTTGAGGGTATACTTGTGGACGCCTAAAATAATACACTAAAACCAGGCTGGCAGAGGGCCTTTAATGTGCAGCCAGAAGCATATGTGACTACATTATATGAGTGAGAAGAATTGCAGCTATGGTGCAGAATTCAAGGCTTAGTCCATTCTTATATTATAGTCTGTTGTTTGAACCATGCAGGAAGATTCAAGTCGTTAGCAACATCTATCCTAATGCATGATGGACCGTTACTGTGGAGAACACTCAAATCCATATATCGAGATATGTGGGAGATTGTTGGAGCTTTTCCTTGACATGTAGAGAGAGATTGCTCTTAATATATGCCTAGTATTTAGTCCCACATTGGAAAAGCACCATGAAGTGTATCTCAATATATACTTGGTGTGTTGTTGAGCTATGCACATGGGGAGGTGACCCTAAGGAGAGAACCATATGGATAATTTTACTAGGAGGTAAGGATAAGACTGCATGTTAATGCATTAATGTTTTTTACTCTTGGAATTAATTTCCTTTGGAGCTGAGCCCAGTAGGGGCTTAGCGACTCGGACTCAAACTCAGACTCGGGCTCATGAGGCGTAATGTGGCATTTTTGTTGGTGCACTTTACACTTAGCACGTCAGCATCGTTGCTAGGCACATAGTGAGCTTAAATTGCGCTCGTTGTGCAAGCCTCTCCGCAGCCGATCGTACGCCCGTTCGTGCAGTCAGTTCGCACAGCCAGATTGTACAATAGTTTGTGTACAGTTTGTGCGCAGTACATGTTGTACATATGTGCGGAGTTGGGACAGTTGGCACAGCGGGTGCACGTGTGTGCATGTGCGCAGTTGCACAGTTGGCGTATAGTGTGCGTGTGCGCAGTTGGTGTCATGCCCCAGTTCTAAAATATGTGGGACCAGGCCGCGTGGCAATGGCCAGCTACGCATTTAAGCGGACTCCAGTCCAACTCGAATACGTATAAGTTGTTAAGTGTCCTAGTATCCATAGTATACATCCACAAATTTTACTAAACTACTAAGAAAAATTGGATATAAAATACTACAGATGGATGATAAGAAAGCATCAACTAACGATACCTGAAAGAAAATCCGAAGAAGTATCCCTAATATCCTATGTCAGAACTCAGCTTATACCTGGAAGGAAACCAGGTCCTCAGTGGGACATAGCAAGATACATAATATACATACCGAAATAAAGTACAATAAATATCATGTGTAGGTAGTAACATGTGATCTAGGAAATAGACATGTGATCAAGGTGATAGATAAGTGATCAAGGTAATACACAGGTGATCTAGTAACTCTACTACTAAGCAAACTATCTAGTCTGTGTGGAATGCACTTGAGGACAACAATAGTACGCATGAGCTGTCACGGTGTACCCCGGAACTCTGGTAGGAAACTCCGACAAACTATGATGCAATTAAACCCCAAAGTAAAACTGTGGTAAACTAAGAAATCCTCGAAGCTCTGGTAATGAGACGACGGCATACTCTGTGGGAAAGGACCTCATACGCCTGGTGACTGCCCTTCCCGTCCAATGATAATGTCCGCGTCGCATCCACGACACATCCAGTCTGACTCTAACAATTGATAAGTCCACAAACCCGGTCAAATATGTATACAGAAAGTAATCATCGAGTAAATATCCAGAGATCATAAACGAGTCACTTATATGCCATGTAGTGTGAATCCGTAAATCATGTCTATGTGTCAGTAGGTATAATCATGACAGTATACTGATGATGAACAGGTAAAGCATGTACAGTATATCCAGTGTGAACGACTGATAAAAAAATATAAGCATGTAAATACTGTAAATCAAGTAGGCAAGGTATACTTGCCTGGAGTTGTCTAAACTGTGCTGAGGCTGCAGTATCAAAGTCTAATCCAGACACGTGCTAGTGTTGTCATGGTCCAAAATAATCTACCAAAGCCTAACAAACAACCAGGAATCATTATATAGTTTATATATACACCTATAGAGGCAATGTCCTAGGTTTTTACTTTAGAAAATATTATTAGTTAGTTAGTTAGTTTTATCATAAACAAAATCCTTTTTAAGTTATTCTAGGAGAATACTATAGGATATATACACAAAAACGCAATGTGATTATTGCCTATAAAAATATATACAAATATATATATGTCAACCATATAAATATTGAAACTTTGAAATATGTATACATAATTTTTTTGTACATAAAATATCCGTACCATCTCCAGGGGTTCAGGTTTTGGGATTCTAGGAGTCGGAGATGACATCATCACTCCTACGGAAGCTAGAACAACTGCAGATGCAGGAACACTATCCTTTATAAATACTGGTTCTGAAAAAAAAAAGATAATGTCAAATTCAATGATTATAAGAAAGTAATAATAAAAAAACTACCTTTTTGAAGTAGCAAATTTTGCTGCGAAGCTTGTGGTGTCTCATACTGATTTAAAGATTCCTCTGGACCAAAAAAAGTAGATGAAGAGCCAACTCTTGGATGATCTGCTCTAGTTGCCAGCAATTTCCTTCTGGGCTTCCAATGTCGGGGTG
This sequence comes from Iris pallida, assembly GCA_029216955.1. NCBI lineage: Eukaryota > Viridiplantae > Streptophyta > Magnoliopsida > Asparagales > Iridaceae > Iris > Iris pallida. Next base: position 5,763,897 of record JANAVB010015399.1, on the reverse strand, counting down.
CCACCGGTTCTTCTTTTTTGAGAATTTCTTCTTGGATGGCTCCGCTTTGCTTCGGAACCGATAAAGGAGTTATTTCTCCTCTTCCAGGAGACATCCCAGTGTGCATCTGCTTCGACTGGGATCGTGTCATCCTTGTGTTAGCCGGTTCAGTGGTGGCTATTGCTGCCCTCTTTTTCTTATACTCCGTAGCCTTGGGTGAAGATGGAAGATCATTAGGCTGAGTTGATGAATCTCCAGCTCTCCTCTTCTTGCTCAGTCCTCTAGCAGGAGATTTCATTTTGTGTCTTCAAAGACATGTCTAATGGATCATTTACATCATCTAGGAAACCCTCAAGGGAAACTTCTAGAGGTTCATCAACAGGGTCTTGGTCCTCAACATCGTTGAATGACAGTGTAGTACAAGTCCCAGATCTCGTACGTAAGCGAAGCTGTGGACTAAATGGAAGTTTTCGGCGAAAGTATTCGACGAAGTGTAGAAATTTGAGTATGTGTATAACATACGTGGACCTGTCTGAGCAGGGGTATTTGGCATTAAGAATATAGCTTTAGTGCCCCTAGCGTTGTAGTATCCCCATGCCCTAGCTTCATCGATCAAATAGCCTCTGGCTTGCAGACAAGTAGTAGCATTCCCTACATGTAATTGATCGTACCCGAATTGACGGGCAAATTGGCTCAGCGGATATGGTTCTAGAAAACGCTCATATTTAAACCGATACACTAAATGAGATGGCCGGATTGATTTTAACCACTCAAAGGTAGATGGAATCATATGGAGTGATGTAGCTTCTAAATCCATAAGATTGGGAGGAACATGCTCATACCCCTGAGGGGGAGGGATACATTGGAACCTCCATCCAGAACCCTTGTTCAAGGCTCTTCGGCATTCTGATAAGGCGTTGATATTCCAACAAGCACTAGAATAACGCCTTATGAAGTCCCCTCCTACTACACTCATATCTGGGTCCATCAAACCGGGATAGTGCAAATGCAACCACCCGAACAGATAAGTGTAGGGCATCTCGGTGCGAGAGAAATCTTGTCGGGCATTTTCTGTCATGATGCATAGTATAAACAAAAGAGCGCATGCCTGCATTTAAGCGACAAGTCATCGCTAAAAGGAGGTCCATCCTATAGACAAACACAAGACGTACCACAACAAACAGAACACCTCGGTAGAATCGGTCAACTACACTTTCTTCATGGACCACAAACCGCATCAACCATATAGAAAGAAAGCCTGCCAACTAGGCTTCTTTAGATATAGGTTTATAACCTTGTCTGATGTAACTCTCGATCGGAGTGCCTGCCTTGAAGGGGGACCAATCCTCGTCCAGCACGTTGTCGACATGTTTATATTTCTCCATCAGTTTTTGAACATCGCTATCGTTGAGTGGCTAGAAGAAACGACGATCACAAGCTTGAGTTGCAAATATCTTGTCTTCAAAAGCGTGGCCCAAGAACAAATATGGCATCCACTTGGATGTGTAGCATGTCCCTACAGTGGCACTCTTACAGTATAGGGAGCATATCTTATAGTGACATAAGAGCTCCTCGAAGACAGCTACCATTTCAGAATTCTCTATTAACAAAATATCCAGCTCTTCGTTTGCGTGTACGTACTCCTCATACAGGTGGTTACCCATTGGCAGATGGGAAAGAAACTTCATCTCGTGAAGTGCGAAGCCAATCTCCCCGTGAGGAGTCACAAAGGTACCAGTCTTATCTTTATACCTTTCTACCAGAGCCAAAAATATGTAGGCATTCGGACGGAAGCCATAAACCGTAGCCCAGACTGCTTCATAAAGACCTATCTCAAGAAGCTTGTCCTTAAATTGGTCCAAGACCCAATTAACCAAGCAAATCCATCGTTTCATATCTGGGTTCACCAGACCTGTTAATCGTATGGTCTGATCCGGGTATCTTCACTCAGCTTTTGCGAATTCGTTCGCAAAAATTGGTACTCTAACTGGAAATAACAGAGAGGAGTCTTCTGGAGGTAAGCAGCCAGGCATGAAACCCCTCATATATGAGCTGTATTTCTCTAAGGTGCTTTAGAATTTGTCTCTGCCCTTCGAACCCAGCCTAAAATAGATCCTCCCCACTCTTGTCTGTTGTATCGGAGTTATGTCCCATGCCATCCGACGAGGATAACTCGAGAATTCGTATCGAGACATTGATAGGTATATCGATATTTCAGTGAGGTACATAATCATGTCCCCACTACACTGGTAAACTCTGCCTTCCTTCTTGGCCCTGGGTTGGGACATCCTTCTGATAGCATCTCTAAACAAGAAAGCTGGTTTCTTGTGGACTATGCTATCCACACTCTCTAAGGGTTGTCTGTTCATCAAGCATAACTGGGTGGTATTCTCTTGAGCAGTGAGTATAGCTTTCCTAGTTTTAGGAGGGTCATACTGCGGATATGTCACATGTGACAGGTCTTCTTGGTATTCTGATACATTGAATATTGAAGTAAATCTTTCAGCATTTGGATCTTCTCTGAGATTAACTATATAAAGACTAGCAAACAGAAGTTAGTCTCAAAAATGTGTCTGGTTCAATGAAACAGAATATATGACATCACAGGTTGTGCAACCCTTATGTTGCACGACATTTTCTATTATGCCACATTTATGTTGCGCGATATATCAGGTTGCGCCACATCTATGTTGCACGAATTTTCTGTTGAAATACATACTTGTGTGGCGCAACATCTCAAGTTGCACAAAATTGATTTCACATAATCAAAAAAGCACAACTTCGAAATGTCGTGCAACATGGTTCATAAAAATGAAAAAAGTGTGGATAGCAACCAAACCCTAAAAAGAGTGGCGCAATTCATGAAGTGCACCTAACCCTAAAAATAGAAGGCGCACGTTGTCCAAATAAAATCAAAACCCTAAAAAGGGTTGATCGATGCTCGGTTTGTTATCAAATATTCACCTTCCATTGCCGGGTTAGCTGTTTCTCGTCGTGATAAAGGGGGAGCATACTGAGGCACACGCGTGGATGGAGCATGAGATGAAGGCGCGGCGACCTTCTTTCCCTTCTCGGCGGCAGATCGTTTGGGTGCCATCGACAAATTGCTGAAAAATTTGGGAAAAAAAGAATAGGGTTTTAGAAAAGATTGGCTGTGGTAAAGAGGGGGAAGCTTAGAAATGTACGACTATTTATAGCCTAAATAATGAAACGGATTGCCCAACTTGCGCTCGAAAAAATGAAGTCGGGTGAAACAAACACAACTTATGATAGCATATGCATAATTCAAAGTATTTCAAATTTTTGAAGTATTTCAAATTTCAAAAACTTTGAAAGGGGGTCTTGTAGAGGCTAAAAATCAAGTTGCACCATATTATCAACTTGCGCCACCATCAACTTGTGCCACCATCAACTTGTGCCACCATTAAGCTCCGCCACCATCAACTTGGGCCTCCATCAGGTTGTGCAAGAGCCAGGTTGTGCGAGTGCCATGTGGCAGTCTCCTTGAGAAACTATAATGGCCATCATCATTACCTGACAGCTGACAGCATAAAAATTGAAGGAAATTCTTTCGAATCCCGTGCAATATGGTGCTCGAGAAGATCTTGTCAGTTATTAATGACAGCTAGCAGCTCGTGCAGTGTATCAAGGTACACGATAGTCAGAATGTAGCGCAAGTTGCCGAGTTGCGCCCACGCGTAACCAGATTGACCATGTTGGTGCAACATGAATCATACTGATGTCCAGAAGCTGGAAGACATGGTGCGCATGCCACTAATCTCGTAAAACGTGTCTACCATACTGCCTACGATCACATGCATCTCACTCAAACGATGCCATATATCTTTTATAGTTGGTATAACCGTTCACGCAGGTGAACAGAGGTGCACAATCTAAAGCACGCGCAACCTAGAATAACTGCTAAACAGTTATTTCAAGAACTCTATAGATAGAGTTTCAAATCAGCTCTAAGGCATCACTAATGATCATAATCTACTGACAAAGTGTTGTTGCATCTTCCAGAGGCTCGTGTCTTCGATATCACATCGTTCAAGGGATAAAGTGATCGTCTTCTGATCAGATTTCTATAGTTGTACTTCTCTAGAAATCAATTGTACTCTTGTACTTTCTTTCTTTCTTAGTTTGTAGAAATCAAACTTTTGTTTTTTGCAAACAGTCAGATCGGGTCAAAATCGGACTTGGTGCAATAAATGATTTAATTTAGTCATTTATGATCACGGGAAAATAAGTAACATCCGGGAGCTCAATTGAATGGGACACAAGAGTCATGTGGGTAGTAGGCTTAATGTGGGTTGTGTCCATATTTTGGGTTGACAGGTTTGGGTCGAAAGGGTGTCCCCAATTCAAGTCGAAAATAAACGGGACTCCGTGGGATGAATTAAGATTGGGTCTTGTGTCAGGAAAGTTGTGTAATGCAAATGAAGCACAAGATGGTATGTCTGAGTGAGACACAAAGGTCATGGGTGTAGGGTGTCTCGACTAGATCATACACGAGAAGTTAGTTTTGAGAAAACGACTAGTCTTGTGCTGCTAAATTAAAAGTCAAGCAACGTGCATATGTTGATCAAAGATAAAAGTATGAAATTTATTAATAATTATTCAACGATCAAATGGCCTAAATTGACCCGAAGTTGTGCGATGCAAAAATAGTATATTCCGGAGATCAACAACTCTGACGCTTCTGAAATCAAAGTCACGAAAAAGAACACTAAATAAAAAAAAATCAAACAACAATACTTATTGAAAATGATTGATTTAGAAAATTAAAAAAATAAACCCTAAATTTCAGGGGGCTTACAGCCAGGCTAGGTTACACCAAGCTAGGAGCCAGGTTGCGCCAGAAGCCAAGTTACGCCAGAGCGCACACAACCGAGATGGCACGGCGCTAGGGAGCGCGCGCAACCGAGATGACGCAGCACTAGGGAGCTCCCGCAACCGAGATGCCGCGGCGCTAAGGAGCGCACGCAACCGAGATGGCACGGCGATAGGGAGCGCGTGCAACCGAGATATCGCGGCGCTAGGGAGCACGCGCAACCGAGATGGGGCGGCGCTAGGGAGCGCGCGCAACTGAGATGGCACAGCACTAGTGAGTGCGCACAACCGAGATGGCACGACGCTAGGGAGCGTGCGCAACCGAGATGGCACGGCGCTACGGAGCGCGTGCGCACACTGTCCATCTTTCCCAACCAGCATAAAAATGCTTGGTTGAACCCATGAACTTCAAAAGTCCCTAACTTCGTCAAATCAAGCCGAAATCTAACTTTTCAAAGGTCAAAATTGGGTAGAACGAGATTTCCTACAACATGAAGCAACTCATTTTTCGTAAATACCAAGTTTTAATAGATCAAAACGAAGAAAAACATAAAAAATTATAAACTTAGATCTACAAAAATATAATCCTCGAAACCAAAAATTCTAAGTTCTAGAGGCTTAGAATCACACAAGGAAGAGAATAGAACAAACAAAACAATATTGTTCAAGATTTGGCAAGATGTACTTGCCTAGGGTTGGGGGAGGAGTAAATGAAGAAGAAGATGAAGAAATAAATGAGAACTAATGAAAAGAGAGAGAGAGAGAGAGAGAGAGAGAGAGAAATTGGTTTATATACCAACCCTCTCGTCTAAAACCAACCCAAACAAGCCATGCCAAGTTGAACCAAACCAAATTAAACCAAGTCAAGATTAAACCAAGTCAAGACTAAGAAAGACAAGTCAAAACACGGGTCACCTGAAAAATGTCAAAAATCTGTATAGGTATACTGAAAATACATATAACAAAAAAATGGAAGTGACAGGTATGTCGTCGGTATACACTGGTATACTGGCGGTATGCCGGTCAAGGAGAAAATCTATAAGTTGGAAAAAAAAAATTAAAGCGCTTCGAAAACCAAGAAAATATGAAATACAGTACAAAAATACGTATCCGTATATAAATACCGTTACAGTGAGACGAGTCTCACAACTCTCCCATCCTTAGAAAAATTATCGTTGAAATTTCCTAAAGCTAGTCGAGCATGATAACCAAAACAAAACTCAATAAAATACAATTATCTCAATAAAGCAAGGCATGGCATATAAGTAAATGAAGACAACAGTAATATAAATAAATACGTACGCAATAAATGAAGGCAACAGTAATATAAATAAATGCGTAAGCAATAACAGAATCACAATCAAGAAGGGCTGGAGGCATATGAATATATATATATGTATATATATATATATATATATATATATATATATATATATATATATATATATATATATATATATATATATATATAATACATATATATATATATAAAATAAAAAAATATATATATATGTATATATATATATATATATATATATATATATATATATATATCCTGAGTCAGTTGAGTAGAGACCCGCTCTCGCTGGCCTACACTGAGTCCCAAAATAGATACGGGCCAAGTCTCAAGGTAAGTCGGTACCAATGACTTAGTCTAAGACATGACTCTACCTAGGACGTATATTCGTAGTCGAGACACGTGATAGATATCATATATCTCAAGATTCGAAGACAGAAGAGTGGGACGAGAAACTCGTATTCACTCACCGAATAAGTCAAGCTGACTGTCGTACCCCTGATATAGGCAGAATACAACGCTGCCGACAAGAACCCAAGATATACTGCCACTACTTGGCCGGCTAGTGAAGGATAAATCAAACGGGCATAACTGAAAGAAGACCATAAAGATGGTACCTGAGACTCCCTAGGTACTACCCTCATGCCGATACTAGAGCTACCCCTGAGACTACGCAAACAACTGTGCTCTGCGCTACCTGACCCTCTGAGATCATGATGGTGGAGGATATTGTGTCAATGGCTGAACATCCAGTATTAGTCCTAACTGCTCATCCACTTCTGGAAGTGATAACTGATGCGACTGAAAGGACTGAGGTGATACATCTGGTGTAGCTGGTCGTCCTCGAGATGTCAGATAGGGACAAGTGCTAACTGAATGGTCCTCCACTCCACAGCGGAAGCATCACCGATTGGCCGCCTGAAAAACTGATCTGAGATGCCCTATCTTGCCACAATAGGTACATGCTTCTTGTTCTGTCTGATACTGCTGTTGGTCTTTCTGCCTCTGAGCCTGGGCCTGCATATATTGGTGAGGCCTCTCCTGCTGGAATGTATGGAACTACGTTGATGAAGGCCTCTGAGCTCGCTTCTGCTGGACTGGTGTTGGTACCTCGAAGCGGATAACTGTAGGCTGGAAGGATGAAGATCCAGCTGAACTCCTCCGGGGACAAATCCCTATCATGTAGTCTGGTGACCTGCATGACAAATATAGAAAGTTGGCCCTTCGACAAGTAAGATGAGTGTGCCCTCCCCTTCCATAGAAGGAACATAAAACTGGTAACTCCTGGTGCCGGTATGGATGTTTGATGATGATATCGGTAAAGGATGTCGAGATAGAAAGCTTGACACGGGTGCATGGTACCTCTTACGACCCTCAGTTCTGGATGTAGTCCTTCTGGCTATATGCTCGTGCTCTCGTACTGCCTCTATAGTAGGTCGGGCTCGATATGCTGACTGACTAGATAACTGGTACTGCCTGGCTCCAATTCGTACTCCTTTTCGCTGCAGGTCCTCGGCTTGAAGTACCTATGGTATTCCTTGCCCACTATGGTCTATCAATATCTGAATACTCTGCTGGAGAACAAGATCTCATTGTTGCTATGACTTCATCATATCCTTTATGATCCCTAGGAATACATGCACATCGGGATGATCTGATACTACCTCTGCTCGAACTGTTGACTGTACTGGGGATACAGGAAGCCCTGACTATGCTGATGCCTCGTCTGGATGATGATCTATCACTGGTACTGACTGATGAGACTCTGGCTGAACTGGAAACATTCACTGCACTGGCACAGCTGGCTAATCAAGATGGACGGACATCACTGCCCCCGGGTCGACTCTCGACCTTGCTCCTGAATGCTGAGACTGATCATCCAAAACTGGCCTAACAGAAGATTGCTGACCTGCCATCGGTAGAACCCAAACAAGATGATCGAAAGGATTAAGAACAGTGCCCCTGAAAGTTAAGGGACACAAGGATTAAATCGAGGAAACAGGAAAGATCAACGATCAAGGCAGATATCAGGTCAAAGGATTAGAGATGTAGAATAATATGAAGGATGTCAATAAAGAAGAATTGTGACTGAGATATTTAAATATCAGTAACCCCCACATATCTGATAAATCAGACTTGTATGGGCCACCACTAAAACCTATGTCACGCCCCAGAACCAGAATACTGGTAAGTAGGAATAGACCAGGCCAGCTATGTATTCCAAAGTACTCCAGTACCCCAAAATGATGTATAAGATGTATAGACACGGGGGTTACTACTACAATCCAACAGTCAATCCTAGGTCAAGCAATCCTAGGTATCTCAATCACAGGCAAATATGCAAAGTACAAGAAGTATGATCATCTGGAATATAAAATAGTAAAATATCCCAAACTATCATATATCAATGATCATGAAGCCAGTAATACAAAGTGAAGAACTAGCAAGAGTAATAGTCATACATGATAAGCTCTAGCTATAGTCTAGAATACGCAAATCATGTTTAGTCCCGTGGGCTAAATGTCAAGATCCAAAATACGAGCTAAACACGTGCTCGGAGGCTAAACGCCACAAAAGAATAATATACATAACTAGTAGAAGAATAATATAGGAAAATCCACTAAGGTACTCTGGTGCTCCGGGTAGTCGTCGTCGAGTAGATGGTACGAAAGATCCTTCGGGCTCTTCTATCAGATATGGCCAAAGAAAACTAGTGGAGTCAGACCCCCAATAGCAAGTACCACAAAGGAAGCCAAACTATGAACTAAAACTAGCAATAAATAACATAGCAATGGATAGAGACAGAAATAAGTAAATACAAATTGAGACTCGTGCACTACCAATGCACTCATCTTGAGAATAGAAAAGACAATAAGCAAAGCAACATGGAGCATAGAGTAAATAATATGTGACATAAAGTAAACTGGGGACATGTGAATCAAACAAAAGCATATGAATATGTGTGATAAACTGAAGATGTGAGCATGTAGAGAAACATGTGAGCACGTAAGATAACTGGGACATGTGAGCATGTTAGATAAATGGAACATGTGAGCATGTTAGATAACTGGGACGTATGAGTATGTTAGATAACTGGGACATATGAGTATGTTAGATAACTGGGACATGTGAGCATGTGACTTAGAAACTATTCTGGAACCCGAGTTACAACCCATAAACCAAATAAGGACCGGGGTTGTAACTCTTCTCCTGAATAGAACTTCATCTCTAATCAATGTACAACATAGGAATCATATATCGCGTGAGAGTACTAAATAGGACGACAAATGACAAGATGACTAAGAAACTATTTTGGAACCCAAGTTACAACCCGTAAACTAAACAAGGACTGGGGTTGTAACCCTTCTCCTGAATATAACATAGTTTTTAATCATTTATCGAAAAAAGTAAAGCATAAACAATAATGTACTAAAATAAACAAATACGGACACTGCCTAGATAAAAATAGACTAGACTGGACCCCACACAACAATCATGGCCAAACAATGAGTACAACTTTATACATTAGCTAACTAGGGTTATCATAATCCTAATTACTAACATATGCACTTCTGAAAATTCAATCCAGTTACCTGCCCTGCAGACTACCCGACTTATCCAGGCAAAAGAAAAAGAAACTAATGGTGGATACATTGCCCGGGAGACAAATGTATTCTAAGATCTAATAGTGGGTATGTCGCCCAGAAGACAAATGTACCCTAAAACATATAAAAGGTGCAACACTCGACGGTATGTTGGAAGTGTGCTCATCATGACAGATAGCTCAATATCCATTCAGGTTGGGGCCGGGACAAAGGGCTTACAGGCAACTAGAAAATTCTACCCTCCCAATGTATCTAGGTAATCAAGCTAGTTGTTTAGTCCTTAACATTTTCTTGTTGGATTCTGGGTGTGGCATTCCGCATATTCCATCTTAGACATGATATGCAAGACTGGACAAAAGTAAGAATGTGTATTATAATAAGCCACAAGAAGAAAATATAATAAGCTGAAAGTTATGAGTGCGCTACGACGAGCCACTATAGAGAAAATAGGGAGTGCGTCATGACAGGCCACTATCATGTAAGCAAGGAAAGACATGTACAAGAGTGCACCACGACGGGTCACTATCTAGTAAGCAAAGAAGACATGTAACATGAGTCCACCACGACGGACTACTATCTAGTAAGCAAAAAAGACATGTAACACGAGTGCGCAACGACGGGCCACTATCTAGTAAGCAAAGAAGACATGTAACATGGATGCGCTACGATGGGCTATAACAAAGAAATTCTAGAAATGACATAGACTGCAAAGTACAATAAATCTCGAAAGGCATGGCAATACATAGCATATAAGAAAGAATTGAAAGGAAAGACATATCACGGGATATGAGAAGGAATAAATAAAAGTATGTACATGTGCTAGTCTCAAGTGTGTATAGGGTGTACAATCATTCTCTAACTATACAAAATCATCTAATCATGTTATGAACTTAGTGCAGTCGAAAAAAATATCAAAAACGACCAAGTACAGAAAATGTGCCAAAAGATCAAAACTATGATTGGTGCCAGAGGACAAGTGGTGCTAGGGGAGAAATGGTGCCAAGGGACAAATGGTGCCAAGGAACAAATGGTACCAAGGAACAAATGGTGCCAAGGGACAAATGGCGCCAAGGGACAAAGGGCGCCAAGCAAGGTTGCGCCAAGCTAGGAGCCAGGTTGCGCCAGAAGCCAAGTTGAGCCAGAGCGCGCGCAACCGAGATGGCACGGCGCTAGAGAGCGCGTGCAACCGAGATGGCACGACGATAGGGAGCACGCACAACCAAGATGGCACGACGATAGGGAGCGCACGCAATTGAGATGGCACGGCGCTAGGGAGCGCGCAACCGAGATGGCGAGGCGCTAGGGAGCGCGCACAACCAAGATGGCACGGCGCTAAGGAGAGCGCACGCACACTGCTTAACCTCCCCAACCAGCATAAAAATGCTTGGTTGAACCCATGAACTTCAAAAGTCCCTAGCTTCGTCAAAACAAGTCAAAATCTAATTTTCTAAAGGTAAAAATTGGGTAGAATGAGATTTCCTACAACATGAAGCAATTAGTTTTCAAAAATACCAAGTTTTAGTAGATCAAAACCAAGAAAAACAAGAAAAGTTATAAACTTATATCTACAAAAATGTAATCCTCAAAACCGAAAACTACAAGTTGTAGAGAGGCTTAGAATCATGTAAGAGTATAGAACAAACAAAATAACATTGTTCAAGATTTGGCAAGGTGTAATTGCCTAGGGTTCGGGGAGGAGTAAATGAAGAAGAAGATGAAGAAATAAATGAGAAGTAATGAAGAGAGAGAAAAAAATTAGTTTATATACCAACCCTCTCATATAAAACCAACCCAAACAAAGCCATGCCAAGTTGAACTAAACCAAATTAAACCAAGTCAAGATTAAACCAAGTCAAGGCTAAGAAAGACAAGTCAAAACATGGGTCACCTGACAAATGTCATAAATCCGTATACGTACACTCAAAATACGTATAACAAAAAAATAGGGGTGACAAGTATGTCGTCGGTATACATTGGGATACTAGCGATATGTCGGTCAAGAAGAAAATTTATAAGTTGGAAAAAATTTAAAGCGCTCCAAAAACAAGAAAATACGAAATATAGTACAAAAATATGTATCCATATATAAATACCGATACATTGAAAGCTACAGCTTCGATGTGGTCGTGCTACTGCTCCTCTTCGAACCCAGGTGAGTTTGTATATATATAATATCTGATATATATATATATATATATATATATATATATATATATATAATTCAAAATATATTTTCTTATAACTCAAAATATAGATAATTAGAAACTCCTTTTTCTTAAATGATTTTCTGGTCAACATACTTATGGTTTTCAAAACTACTTTTGAAACCGAATTTTGAAAGGTCCAAGATGATAACATATTTTATAATTCAAATAACAAAATTTCAAGAATATTGTTTTTATCAAAACTAACTAAAAGTTTTAAACCCTCACTATTAACTAGTTTTAAAAACACAAAATAATAGCAAAATAATGTTTACACTTTTCAAAGCAAAAATTATTTCTAATATTCACGATATCTAAACAAGATAAGTAGAAAATAAAATTATGAAATTTTGGAAACGTTAGTTACAAATCTACCAACCTTAAAAATAAATTTATCCTCGAATATAATGACTATTCGGGTAGGCGTTCTTGGTTGATCGGTAAAAAGATGGAAAAAAAAGTTTAGGATAAGAAAATATTAATCATATATTATGAAAAGAAAAAGGAGAATTTTAACTAGTTAGCTTATATTCATTAATTCCATTTAATAAAATTTTATATAAATAAATTCTATGGTTATGTGTATATAAAGCCTGAATTGAGTATACACTCGTATATACACAATATTTATAGCCTAAAAATCCGAACAACCTAAAAGACATTTTTTTTTCTTGAAAGTGTTTATCATATACTCAAAACAAAATGTAAATTTTATAGCAAGTATATATATTATATATAACACTCATTTATAACAATATACTTATTTAACCACTAAGGTAAATACACTAACTATATTTACACATTAAATATCTCCATTGACATCCTTGGACGTACTATATGACCACATGGGCTCGGGTTCGGTTCGTGTCTAGTTTGACTAGTTTGGTACAACCGGGTCCCCTAGAGGTAATAATCTTAATAAATAAATAAATTATTTGTAAGTTCAATTCACGACTTAGCCTAATTTTCCTAGTTGGGACATACTTATGGCTCGGTCTTCCCTACCATATCTAAAATACTAGTCAAAGCACACGACTACACTATCCGTGCCAAAATTCTTGGTCATCTTGTACTCCAAAACTTAACCATGCTAAGGCCTTCTATAATTATAATTAATTAAATATTTATGAAAATTCCAAAAATTACCATTTAATTTAAATAAATCATAAAAGATATTTCAAAATTTTGGGAGGAGGGGTTAGGGATTTGGAATTAGATTGGGACTTAGGGATTTTGAAATTGATTTGGGATTTGTAAATCGTGTGGTTGGAAAATTGTGGAGAAAAATTAGAGGAATGCTCCTCTATATAGAAGTTAGGGAATCCCAAATAGGCAAGGACTAGGATGATCAAATCCTTATAAGGTTTAAATAATTATTGAATCTAGTAACTCAAAATCAATCCATAATGATTTAAAATAATGCTAGGTTTTATTAATACTATTTAAAATACCTTTGACCAAATCTAAACATAATACTTGATGATAGTAATAAATATAAATATATACTAGGTATTATCAAATAATATATTTTTCTAGATCAAAACTAATTTAGTAAACATTTACCTAATATTTTGACACCATGAGATATAAAGTAATATTTGATATCATTCAAATATGTTTATAAATTAAAATCGTAGAAATAATTGATAATAATCTATAATTCTTAAAAGTCTATTTTCGTAATTATAAAAATCTCTTTTTAAAAGATTTTTTTTAAAAACTCGTTTCCTCTCTAACATCTATAAAAGAATTTAAAAGAAATTTTTTTAGCAAAAATAAATAAATAAAAGTTTAAAAGAATCGAAAAGTGAGCTTACAATTCTACCCACCTTAGAAAATTTTCTCTCCTGAAGTTTGAAATAATGCGATTAGGCACGATTAAGAATATAATCAAGAAGTGATATGAGTAATGCCCAAAATGAGTTAGCTTATGAATATAATTGAACCTTAAGGAAAGATACTACGTGGCATGATTAAGGTATAGTAAAAAAGGGTCTAGTCACAGTGGTCAAGGATATGATCGAAAAAGGATTAGTTAAGGAAAGTCGTTAGGCATGATTAACTGCTAACTGATATTATGTAAGCATGATCGACGATCAAAAGTTGGACAAAGTCTACGGGATTGAAATCACTTAGATATAAGTAGGATGTAGTTACGATCGAGGCTAATCATGCAGGTTATCCAAGCATGATTTAAAAGTTGGCATGAGCATGAATATGATCAAAATAGTCATAGTCACAATGGAATAAAATTTAAACATTAGTGATAATTGATTTGAAATATAGACACGATTATGACTACAGTCAAATAGTTTAGTCATGATCAAAGTCGTTTAGGAATGATAAAAATTCAAATCATATTGGCACGATCAACAAGTTGAGGAAAAATTGTTCAAGCATTATTATAGAGTCAAGACCTAGGTATGACTATGATTCTATTGAGATGGAATCAAAATATACTAAATGGTTACTAGAAGGGAACTAATAGAATGGTAAGAGAGAGGCTACAAGGCTTATCGAGAAGACATACTTAAATAGGATAAAAAATCAAATTGAAACGAGGGTGTAATAGTCATATGCCAATAAAGATATAGCCTCTATGGAATTCGAAAACCATATGCATACCTGAAATCATTTTATCGAGAATCTATGCCTCGCCAGTGTACATCTGGCTGCAGTAAACCCTTGGTTTGACGACTCAAATATGATATCGTATCGAATATTCTATTGGCTCTACCAATATTAGCATACAACCCATAGGCAACTAGGACATAGTTTCGACAACTTTTGATAACTTACACTTACTCGAAATTACTTTAACTTGGGGATCATGCCACGCCAGTGCGCTGCTGGCTGCAGTGAACCCGCAGTCTCGATAACTCAAATAAGTGGCAACAGTGCGCTGATGTCTTGCTATTGTAACTCACCGATCATTCTTTCAAATATATCCGTAAAATTCCAAGTAGCTTCTAAATTTTTTAAACAAATTGATCATGATAGAGAAAACTAGAATTTTAAACCAATTGATCATGATAGGAAGAGTGTACGCATCTGTCCTTGAAGTGGTAGTATTAGTTTGAAAACAAAATGATCGATGAGGTATCACTTTAAAAACCAAACGATCAAAAATTAAAGAAGACGACTGGAGATTTTAAAATATAGATAATTGAAGCAAGTTAGGATCAAACTTCATGGGTAAAATATTGACTCTTAGAGAAATGAATTACTATGGCAATAATTAAATAAGCATTATGAACCGTACGATATGACGATGTTACAGAAAGCAGAAAATAATATTGTACAAATGATCAAGATAGGTAAAATATAGGTATATGTCATATAAGTCCCAATTCTTGAAAGTAAGACGATTGATTAGGAGAATAATTGAAGACAAGAGAAGTATAAACTTTATAATCTCTATTTTATGGATACTCAATAATTGGAGAAAAACTCTAACGAAAGAACTAACTTGAGATTCATATATGGAAAACAAGTTTGAAATCATAAAATAATTCCTCAGAGCAAAATAGGAAATGAATAAGCACTTCAGACTTATGATATGAGGATGATATCTAGAGAGGACGAAGAAAAAAGGAACAATTTATCAAGGTTAGAACATTAATTCTAGGAAGGCCTAACTTACCAAGTGAATAGTCTATCCACTTTTGATCCTATCATCATATCAAAACAAAATAACATATTCACCTATGAAAATTTCTCAAATTATCTAATAGTGTCTAGAATTAAATAAGTCTCTACATAAATCACATGGCCTATGTAGCAACCTTAACTACCCAATAGTCAGATTAATAAGGGACTCCTAATCCTAGTCATTCTCCTAAAATCAAATTAATCATAGTTGTGAATGAGCACGTCCTAATCGTAGGCTCGCAATAGTTTGACTAACTTAAGTACTATCACGAGTTCGCAAAATTTTGTAAAACCTAACCTGCATGGACCACCATAAAAACTTGTCACGACCCGCTCCCACTTTTCGGGATACGAGTGCATGTCCAAGCCAACCTACGCCGCAGAGTCGGTGGTAGAACGTTGTCAAGGCCATGATACTCAAAATCACATAAGATAATGCTCACCGTTCAAAACTTTATTGCTCATTCACATTACTAAATTAAATTACAATATTTATAAGTTTTACAGTTGAAGAAGAATACAATATCTCACCAATTATAAAATAGAACAACTAATCTATCTAACTAGTCTTCTAGGTTGACCTCAGCATACCCATACCTCCCGAATGCTAAGAGTTATCGCAACTAACCTGAAAAACGTTGGTTTTCAGTCAGGAATAGAATAAGTACATTCTAACAGCAGTTCCAATAATTGACCAAATCTATAAAGCTGTAAATAATACTGAAATACATGATGGGTATATAAACAGGAAAATCATGGTATGAAACATGTGAGTAAAAGCAGGAGAGCATGGCTTTCAAGACAAGGGAGCGACTGTAATAAATGACTAAAATAAGAACTGTAATATAGCAAGACTACATCTAACTAGTGATTTGAAATACACTTTCGACATATAAACGGCTAAGGGGTAAATCCGGCACACCGTACGTGAATTGTACGACTGCTTTCAGACACGATTAGATATTTTAGGATATTTTTGGGTATATTTACTTGTCTACTAATGTACTTTCCTGTCCGACTAGTACTCATGGATTCAACAAGTCACGAACATGGTAAACATGCAAGTCACGAAAATAACATGTAAAGAATCTAAAACTACTATCTCGTGTCCAATCGTGTCGAGAATCAACCAAATATTAATGTAAAGCACTACTAAATACATGAATCATGGAGATGATCAAATATAAAAACTATTAGAAATGTACTCGCTTGAGGTCCTTAGCTGGTGAAACCGATAGTCCCGATGGGTCCAGGATAGTCCAGTTCGCTAGGATTGATGTGAAGGAGTCCAAAGTCATCAAAAAAATAAAAGGTGCGATTAGGTTGGTCATGGTTAAGATTAATCTAATTGAATAGAAAATTTAAAGGAAAATCCTAATAAGAGTATATATTTATTTACAAAATATTTATAACTATTAGAATTTCTCTACTTAGAATATTTTTCGAGGCATATTAGAAAATACTTATATCTCTTACTTTGAAAATAAGCCTAACGTAATATATTAAAATCAACTGTTATTATGTCGACCCAAAACCACATTTTAATTTTTTTTTCTTACGTAAAATCCTTGGGAATACCTATAAGGTCTATACTAATTTTTATATGAACGTTCATAAGATAGTAATTTTGGAAGCAATACATATACCTTTATTTTAAAAGTGTTTATTATGTAAAAGTCTACCAGTATTATAGCCAAACCATTATCTCTAAAGTAAAAACTCTTAAGGTCCAATAACTTGTTTTTGTTACAATTTATTAGGAAAAATATTTAATATATATAATTATAATTGATAACTAGTGACAATAAAAATACTAATATTATTTTTATTTTTATTTTACTTAATAACACTTATACTAAATATTTATGATAATAAAATCTAAATAATATTAAATATTAAATATTAATATAATTACTGCAAATAAAATCTAATTAACTAAATTTAAAATATGAATCAAGATCTGAATATAAACAAAAATCTTTTTTTTTCTTTTTCATTAGCTTGGCCCATCTGGCAAGACATTCCCAAAAGGCACGGTTTTTTTGAGTCCTCATCGGGACCACCTAGAGATGAAGGCGAATGAGCCGAACATGGTCAAGGTTGGCGATAGAGCGGACGACTCGCGGACGTAGGCGTCCAGGACGTGGAAGGTAAACCCATCTCTGGAATCCAGAAAGATTCCAGACCTAGAAGCTGGGAGGCCGATGACGGATATATAAAAACGACCTCCTCCAATCCAATTGGCGACCAACATTCCTGGTCCAACCCTTCCCCTAATCCTAACCCTCTGTTCTGTTCTTTTGGAGAGAGAAAACAAAAAAGGGGAAACGAGAGTGAATGAGAGGGAGAGATGGCTCAGCTGGCGGTCGGGATCGCAGAGTCGGCTGGGTTCGGAGAGGAGAGCAGTGGTACGACCACATCGAAGCGGTAGCTTCCGCTTTGCAAGGCTTTCGGCGGGGGTGCGAGCTTGCTGCCCGGCCTGTTGCTACTCTTGCAAGGATGGCAGTGGCTACTGCACCAGTCGCTGCTGGGGGTACGGGCTTGGTCGCTCTCAAGGGCGGCGGCTAGTTCTTCACTGTGCCGGAGGCGGTCGTAAGTGTGGCAACAGCGGATGAGCCGCTGTTCGCCTGGAGTCTCCAGGAGGCATGAGGTAAGTTCGCGGCATCCGAGTCCCTAGCGGGGATGGTGACGATGATGACGATGTGGGCGGTGACCATGATAATATTGTTGGTGATGAAGATGAAGGTGGCAAACGGTGATGTGTGGTGGCCGACAGGGACGGGTTGGGATGGCGAGCGGTGAGGAGTCGGGGTGGCACAGATGTGAGGCGGCGCCGTTGGTGGCAGAGGATGGAGGAGGCAGTCAGAACTGGTGAGTGTCGATCATTCCCCATTTTCTTTTTTCTTTGTTGTGGTCGTATGGCTGTGGTGGGGGTGGTATTGACTAGTAAGGATGGGGGTGGCTGGCCGGTATTGGCACTGGTGGTGGTGGTCGGACGTGAAGTAGGCTGGTGGGAGTTTGCACACAGGCAAAAGATGGTCGCGATGTGTGATACGACGGTGAAGTCGGATACGCGGGAGGGCCAAGGCGGTGACTGGCCGTGGTGTTCGATTTGGTGGTGGTGGTGTCGTAGGCTGCATGGAGGAGGTGATGGCGATGCTGGGTTGGTTGGGAGATAGCTAGAGCCAGGGACACGGTTGGGAAGTGGAGCGGAACGTGATGGTTGTAATAATTGTAAAGAACAATTATTGGATGCGACATCTGAGGTCGAACCCGAGGCCGACACTCGGCTGACACAGAGATGAGATTTCTGGACACAAACACTTCAGCACATTTGTGTATTGGCTGTGAATTATTTTTGTATTGTTTGGAGATGAGGCTTCGGTGGGGGAGAGGAGATATTCTATGGACGAAAGAGGAAACGGCATATATATACACTACACGTAAAGATAGAACCTGTTTAGAAAGAATTCCTATCAAGGTTAGAAATTTAAACGAAAACAATGTTTTAAATAAATTTAAACTAGATATTAGTTTAAAATGTTTATCATTATGTAATCTTATCTTATAATTGCTCAACAGCGTAATTCAATATAATATTCATTACTATCAAAAATAATTTAAAGCGTATTAGTATAGACCCAAATCTGTATTCAAATAAATAGTCCTCATACGATTTTAAATATAACATTTGATATGATTAGAACAATTCAAACTATATATATATATATATATATATATATATATATATATATATATATATATATATGTATATAATTCAAAATATATTTTCTTATAACTCAAAATCTTATTTAAAATAAATAGATAATTAGAAACTCTTTTTTCTTAAATGATTTTTTGGTCAACATACTTATGGTTTTCATAACTACTTTTGAAACCGAATTTTGAAAGATCCAAGATGATAACATATTTTATAATTCAAATAACAAAATTTCAAGCAAATTGTTTTTATCAAAACTAACTAAAAGTTTTGAACCCTAACTATTAACTAGTTTTAAAAACACAAAATAATAGCAAAATAATGTTTACACTTTTCAAAGCAATTTATTTCTAATATTCACGGTATCTAAACAAGATAAGTAGAAAATAAAATTATGAAATTTTGGAAACGGTAGTTACAAATAGTAAACAGGTTTTTCATAAAACTAATATTCTAATTAGATTTACTTATATAAAATACCCAGAAAAATACTTTTGAAATTAAATAGTGATTTGTTTATCATTTTAATAGTTATAACACTACGAGAATCATTTATTTAGAAATACTTAATATTTAGGAATATACTTAAAGATAGTAATTAAATACCATCCTAAGATTTTCTTTAATAAGATGATAATACTTAATAATTGCTAACTAATCATTTTAATGAGTTTTATTACAAGAAACATTCGTATTAATATTTAATGAGAAAACATTTAATTACGCAAATAAATACATAATTTATTAAGGAATAATAACTAACATTTATTTCCTAAAAATATTAACTGTACTTTTATAAATCTAATTTCTTTTGCCTAAAATTTATTAACAAAATAATTACAGTCTTTTTATTAATAAAAACTAATATTTATTCTGATGGAAATATTAAGCTAATGACTACTATAGTTAAAACTTTACTACTATTTCTATGCTGTAGGAAGTTTATGGGGTTTCTGGTTTCAGAACCATCTATCCCAAATTGACATACGTTTATTCTGTCAATTGGTCGGTCATGACAAGGTTTTCAATAGGAAACAACAGAAGGTTCTGCGGGACTTTACCGGTAGTCTGACGAAGGAGAACAGAAGGGTGGCTTCGACCTCAGTGTCGTAAGGCGACAAAACTCGGCACACACGAATGGAGTGTATGCGAGCAGGATCAACGCTCACATGGGGACGCCAGCGGACATGCGGGAAGCGCGTGGGCGACATGCGGGGGTGCACGGGCGGCGGTCACTGGCACGCGGGGATGGTGCGCGGGCAGCGGCCGACGGAGAGGCGCGCTGGCACGCGGAGGCGCTGGCGGCGCCGGGGAGAGCCGTGCGGGGTCGGCGGTCGTTTGGTCGGTGGCGAGCGGCGATCGGGCACGATGGAAACACCTCGAGAGGGTTGTTGAAAAGTCCAGGACGTCGCGAGGAGCGTCGGGGTGCGATTCGATTTGGACGAGGAGGAGTGTGGAGAGAGTTAGGAGGGGTTTGTGAAGGGCGGTGAGAGCTTCTGTGAGGTTTCTTTGAGAGATGAGTTTCTGTGAGGTTTGTACGTGAAAGAGAAAGGGGCTACGTAGGAAAAGGTTACAGAGGTGGAAGTGGATCTTCGAGTGACTGGGGAGTGGGTTGAACGGTAGGTTAATCTATTGGGTTTGGGTTAGCAGGTTTGGATAGGGGACGGGTTAACGGGTTGCATTAATGGATAAAGGCTCAACTACAGGCTTAGGTTATGGGCTTAGCTAATAGATTCTAATTAAACTAGCCAAAATCGATAATTAAATAACCATTGTAATTATATCAATTAATTATGATATATATATATATATATATATATATATATATATATATATATATATATATATATATATATATATATATAGTAATAATAATAATAATAATCATAATCATAATACTAATAATAATAACAATATATGATATTATTACTATATATATATATATATATATATATATATATATATATATATATATATATATATATATATATATATATATATATATATATATATATATATATATATAAATATATATATATATATATATATATATATATATATATATATATATATATATATATATATTTTATATATATAAATATATATATATATATATATATATATATAAATATATATATATATATATATATATATATATATATATATATATATATATATTTTATATATATATATATATATATATATATATATATATATATAGTAATAATATCAAAATATATAATAATAATAATAATAATAATAATAATAATAATAATAATAATATAATAATAATATCAATATAGTAATAACAATAATGATAACTAATAATGACAATCACTATACCATAGTTACTAGCTAACTAAATATTATAAAACCCATTTATTAATTAAAAATTCAGGTAGTGGGTTATATATATATATATATATATATATATATATATATATATATATATATATATATATATATATATATATATATATATATATATATATATATATTCAGGTAGTGGGTTATATATATATATATATATATATATATATATATATATATAAAATATATATATATATATATATATATATATATATTGTCGAAACCCCCTTTATTTACGTATCAGGCGTAAAATGCCGAAGCCTATACAAAGAGCGCGACTCGCGCGAACGAAAAGGAAAACTCAAAACCGGCCAGCGACGGACGCAACCGACTAGACCGGACAAAAGGTTAATACAACATCCTCCAAAAACTGCTCGTCGAGTGAGAGCAGCGAATGCTGACTTTGCTAATCTATCTAAGAACCTCTTTGAGAAGTTGGGAGGAACTGAGTTGGCGGCCTTCATATCTGTACTTATTCTAATTCTTCCATAAAACCCAAATGCCGGCGACTGCGACGATCTGGTGCCCGTGGGAAATACTCCACTTGAGGAGGAGATCATTGAAGTCCCCAGCATGTTGGTTGGGGTGACATCTGCTAGAGAGATTGGACCACAGCTGAGAGACGAGATCACCAGAGTGAAGAACGTGTTCTGCAGATTCAGCCTTTGGTGAGGAACAACAGTGACATCTCGACGCCAGGCTGTAACCGAAGGAAGTGAGGGAGTCGTCAGTGGGGAGCTTTCTTAGCTGTGCTCTCCAAGTGAGAATCGACCATTTGATTGGGATGCAGGACTGCCAAAAGGGGCGGTGAAAGGGGAAGGCTCTCCGGCGGCTCTAGCCACAATTCTGGCCGAAGCGAGAGTGAACTCACCCCCGTTGGTCGGGGACCACGGCAGAGCACCGGTGATGTCTCTGATCATCAAAGGTTCCGCGAGGCTACAACCTTGGAGTATGCGGCGCTAATTCACCGATGCTCTACAATTAGCCGTAACTATCATTGGGTTGGAGTGTTGAAAGTATCTGGCTTTCATGAAACGAGTCCATATCGAGTTCTCCGTGTGAACCTTCCACCACAACTTTACGTAATAGGCTGGTCGGTTTGGTCATGGTGTCCCAGCTGGCCCAGTTGTGCTTATCTTTGCCGTCACTGTGTCCCCAAAAGAAGTTAGAAATGAGGGACTCAAGCGATGGTAAGATCTTCTTCGGGGGGGAGCACACTGCCAGGGAGTATATAAGGATGGAAGAAAGCACATGCTTGATCAGAATCATCTTGTCCCCCGAAGAAAGGGTAGTGTTGTGCCATCCCTCAATTTTCCTTGTGACTTTCCTGACAAGTCCTTCGAATATGCCCGAATTAGACTTCCCATAAACCAGCGAGCATCTGAGGTAGGTGAATGGCGGGTATGCGGTGGCGAAGGAAGTCAGATTGGTGAGAGTCTCAGAGTGGTTCATGTTGGCTTTGTGGTGGGTGTAGATGACGCTTTTGTTAAAGTTCACTCGTTGTCCAGAAAATCTAGTGTATCTCTCAAGCATTCTATGGACCGCATCTATCGACCCAATATCTCCCGCCGAGAAGATAAGAATGTCGTCTGCACATGCTAGATGCGTGATTAAGGGACAGCCGGTGGTGGTGTAGAAATGATGGAATCTGGGGGTGTTCGCTAGGCTGTTCAAATTTCTGCTGAGAGCTTCTACCGTAATGATGAAGATGGTAGCGGAAAGAGGATCTTCCTGTCTGACCCCTCAGCTCACTTTAAAGAATCCTGTCGCTTGTCCGTTGATGATGGTGGAGAACCATGAATCGCTGATGGATCTGAAGAGGACGTCTATCCACGATTCCGAGAAACCGAATGCTCTGAGAACCCATATTATGAATTGCCAGTCCAGACGATCATAAGCTTTCTCTATATCCAGTTTGATGGCCACATTTTCTCCCCTAAAGGGGAACTTCATGCACGTGATCATCTCTTGGGACAGAAGGATGTTGTCTGTGATGTTACACCCTTGGACGAAGCCACTTTGTTCTTCTGAGATAATCTTGGGAAGGAGCGTGTACATGCGATTCGCGATAATCTTGGAAATAATTTTGTTGGTGAAGGTGCAAAGGCTGATGGGGCAAAAATCCTTGAAAGTCTCTGGGTTCTCTTTCTTGGGAATGAGAATGAGGTTGGCACAAGAGATGGATTTGGGGTATCTCGCTTCCTAAAAGAAGGCTATATCCGCTTCAAGGAAGTCTTGAGCGATGATGTCCCAGCAAGTATGGAAGAATACCCTAGAGAAACCGTCAGGTCCGACGGCGCTGTGTTCGTTAAGTGTCCACACCGTCGCCTTTACTTCTTCAGCGGTTGGGGGAACCTAGAGCTACTCGTTCTCTCTGTTGCTGATCATGTTGGGGATCTTGGACAGGAGATCGTCGTCTTTCAAGATGAGATCTTTGGTGAATAATCTGGTATAGTAACTGGCGGCGGCCTCCTGAATGCTCCGTTAATCTTTCAAGAGGAGGCCATTAGCATCAGAAATCTGGTACAGATTCAGCTGTTGTCTCCAACCTCTAACGCAGGAGTGAAAGAAAGTCGTATTTCTGTCTCCCTCGGTATCCCAAGCCAGCCTAGCTTTCTGCTTCCAAAATTCAGTCTCAACCTTCAGCCAGATTTGAGGATGGCCCTGGTGAGGTTAAGCGTGGCACGGTACTCCTGTGATCTGTTCGAGGTGAACAGTACCTCTGCCTTGGTCACGTCGTCCTCTGCTTTCTTAATTTCCTGAAAAATGTTGCCGAAAGCGTTCTTGCTCCAAGTAGTCAGCGCTTTCTTGGTGGCTTTGAGCTTGACAGCGATACGGATAAGAGGATCTGGCTCTGTGGATGCCCCCCAAGTGGTAGCTACAATATTCCTGAATTGCAGATGGAAGGTCCAGAAGTCCTGGAATCGGAACGCTTTCTTGATCGGATTGGGATTGTCGCTAATTTCAATAAGAAGGGGAGAGTGGTCTGATTCAGTGGTGTTGAGGTGGGATAGGTTGGAGATGAGGCCTGTGTTGGACCAGTGATTATTGACCAGTGCTCTGTCCAGACGGGAATACTGACGTCTGGCGCCTTCCTGCATGTTGCACAAATAAACTCGTTGCCCGAGAAAGAAAGGGGGGACATGTGCGCGTTGAAAATGAAGGTGTTGAAGTCGTTCACGGCCGTCTAGTGAGGTGGGTGGCTGCCAAACTTCTCCTCTCTGCTAGAAATAGTGTTGAAGTCTCCGACACATATCCACGGGAGGTTGCTTTATTGATGATGAGTGTCCGACAGGGTGTCCCAAAGAGCCTTGCGCTCATGAATGACACAACTGTCGTGCACTGCAGATAAAAGAGATCAGCTCTGGAGAGTGGGGTGCTCAACCCAGCAAGAGAGTAATTGTCTTGAGTCTTGGATGAAGCCAAAATTGATGTTGGGGCCAAAGAATATCCAGATCTCTTTGCACCAGGCTACCGCTTTCGGGAAGCCAAGCGTGTGTTTTAGAGCTTTAAGTTTATTTTTTTGAATTTTGAGCTGTATGATGACCAGAATGTCAATATGGTGGATTTTCTTGAGGCTGATAATTCTGTTCATAGTGGGTTTGCTAGCAAGCCCACGAACATTCCACGAAAGGATGTTAAGCATTGAGGGGGTGGGGGTGGGAGGGTTGTGTAGCTTCGCGGCTAATCTCGTGGTCATGACCGTGGACTTTTTGCCCTATTTTTTTTGTTGTGAGGTTTTCTGATTCCTTTCGGGGAGGCTGTTGCAAGATCTACCATTTTCTATCTCTTTCTGTGTGTTATTTGCTCGGAGGCTTCCTTCGGGGAGGGGGCCTCTATCTCGATCTCTCTCAGTACGCAGAGGGGGTTTGTGGGGTCAAGGAAACTTGCCTCCTTGGCTAGCTGGAGCCTGCGAGTTGAGTCAGCGCACAATAAGGCGATGATGTCCTCTGATGGTAGAGAGAGATCGACCTTTTCTGATTCTTGGGGGTGGGCCTCTGGCTCCTCACAAGCCTGCCTCGCTGTCCTCTTCTGAAGGGTGCTTTTCAGAACTTAGATCACAGTTCTCCGAGGGGGTGTCTTTTGAAAGGGCGAGAGCACCGAAGGAGTTGTGGAGGTGAATGTCCTTGGCAGCGGAAGATACCAATTCCAAAGTAGATTGGGAGTGGAAGGGCATAATTTCTTGAGTAGATTGGGAAATGATGCTAGGGCTAGGTGAAGCCTCGTTGTCAGCGAAGGGACTATGGGAGTTGGGAAGAGGAAGGATGGGCTCTGACCGGTGGACTTGATCCTTTTTGAATGATGACGTCATGCGGGTGGCTGGTTTCTTCAGTTCCGGGTGGGCTTTGTAGCAGTGCCTGGTGAGGTATCCTCTCAGCTGACAGTGCTTGCAGAAAATAATGTTATTGTCAAACACCAGTACCTGGATGTGTGATCTATCGCCGAGTTGGAGCTCAATATGTTCAGGAGGATCTGAGAACAGATCCAATTCCACATATATCTTAGCGAAGTTACCTTTGGTGAGGCTTCGAGTCTCTTCGGCAATGGCCACTAGGGATCCGAAAGAGCTGGCTATCCTTTTGAGTGTCGCTAGTGCGAAGCATACTAGAGGCAGGTTGGGGAGGGTGATCTATGCCGATATAATGGTCGAGTCGACCTTTGGGTCAAAATTGGGAGACCATTTGACGATTTTGACACTTTGTGTTCCTACTGTTGTGATGCCTTTCGCCCAAACTTTGGAGTAGTCTACTGTGGAAGAGAGGTGGAGGAAACAGTGCTTAGGGTCCAGCGGCGCCACCTGAAAAGCCGAGACTATCCCCCAGTCGGAGATGGCCTCGTGAACAGTAGAGAGCTTCGGACAACCCGCCTGGAACTTCAAGACAAAGGTCTTCACAAAGCTGCTGGCGAGGGAGGTAATCTCTGTTGGGAAGAAAGGGATCTGGATGGTCTGACCATCAGACGGGGCCTGGAACTCAACATCACAGAGCTCGACATCCTCCCACTAGGGGTCCAAGTGAGCTAAGCGGTCCGGCCTCAAGGCGTCCGCAAAAGAAATCGTCTGAGCTGTCCTGATAGCCTGAGGAGGGAGGGCACTGCAGGCTGAACGAGGGGGTAGATGGCATCAGCGGGGGAAGGGGGAGCTACTGACAAGCCGCTCATCGAACCTGATCCCTCCGCGATAGAACTGTCGACTCCAAAAGGGATGGAGGGGCTCGAGGGGCGGCCGTATGCGCCCAGAGGGGGAGGCACATAGGGCGTCGATCGAGATGGAGGCGCATGGGGTGCAGGTCGGGCAGTAGGCACATAGCTCGGGGACCGCCGAGCGGGCGCTGAAGGTCCAGGACCCAGGGAAGAGGGCGCATGGCCACCCTCGAGAGAGCTGGCCACATTGATGTTCGGTCGGGCCGGCGACGCAAATCTCGATGCCTTCTGAGTGGGCGCAGAAGGTCCTGGACCCGAGTTGGAGGGCGCATAGCCTCCCTTGAGGGAGCGGGGCGCATAGCCCTACCCGGCTATGGCACAAAGGCAGGAACAGGGTGGCGCATAACCTGCCATCATGGAGTAGGCGCATGCCCCGTCTACGACGATGTGGGCGCATGACACCTTCTCTGCGGATCCCGAGGGGGGGAAGGGAGCCGAAGCTGAATTCGAATTCGAATTCGAATTCAAAACCTGGCGGGTTGCAGTGGAAAGAGAGCGGGAAAACTCGGAGGACGAAGCGGGATCTGCACATCCGACGCGAGGCCATCAGAGGGGGGGCTGTGCCCTAGGCGGCCGCCGAAGGAGATCCGGGGGCCAGCAATGCTTACGCGCGATCCCTGCGCAAGCTATGCCTACGATGGCCAGCTGCTCCGGCGTCCAGACCGGAGTCGGGCGGCTAGGACGAGAAGGACCCCGTGGGGGTGACACGGCTTCCCCAACTAGACGACCAGCGTCGGCTGGAAGACTATGGCGGGGTCGGGGGAGATACGGGTGCCGAGGAGATAAGGTAGAGGATGCCCTACACCGTCGACGATGAACGGGCCGGGCAAGTCCGTGCAGGGACGGACCAGTTGGGAGTGCAGGCGGACGCGGGGAGAACTTCTGGATGTGGAGAAGCGGAGGAGGCGGACCAGCTGGATGATCAGGCGGACGCGGGGAGAGCTTCGGGAGGGGGAGGAGGGGAGGAGCCATTATATATATATATATATATATATATATATATATATATATATATATATATATATATATATATGTTTGTGTGTGTGTGTGTGTGTGTGTGTGTGTGTGTGTGTGTGTGTGTGTTATTATTAATTAGATATTTAAATCGGACTTTTAGCCCTACATTATTGAGAAATAATCAAATTGGGCCTTGAGCCTTAAATCATAAATTGATTTATATTGGGTTTTAAGCCTTACATTATTATTTATTAATTTTAAATGGGCTTCTAGTCCTACATTATTTGTTTGAATGGTTTAAATTGGGCTATAAGCCCTACATGAGTGAAATAAAGCCAAATTGGGCTTACGCCTATATGATTTAGAAGGGTTTTGACCCTAAAAGGTTATTAATTATTTTAATTGGCATAATGGTCATTAGAATTTCTTTTATATTTTGATCATGGGCTTTGGGCCCTAGATATTATTTGATTACCAATGGTTATGGGCTTGTAACACAAGTTAATATTTAGCCTTAGCCTCTGAAATAATAAATACTTTCTAAATAATATTTTTGGCTAACTATATTGACTAAATTGATTTCCTTTTAGCCTATTTGACAAATTGCGATCATGTCTAATCAAATCGTTTTCTTTGCTCGATCATCGTGTCGATCTCCAAATCTGGACTTCTATATATCAAACTGGGCTATTTGACTTTATAGAACTGTCTATTTCGTCGTTTGGAATCATTTATTGGAATTTAGCTTCTAAGTCTTTGCATGTCGGTATGATCGTGTCTGTCACATTGACAACAACAAACCAATAAAAGTACTTACAATGATTACTTTCATTTTCTGATAGTTACTCGATTTAACGATTTAGATGTGCATTCCCTGATTATTGTCACGATTATCACGCGATTAATTACGGATTCTATTTCATGATTACTGTGTTACCATGTTTATCGTGTTACCGTGATTACCTTATTTCATGTTCGTGTTTCTTTGTTGTGATTTGAATCCATGAATACTAGTTAGACGCAAGTACCTTAGTATATATGTGATCAAAACTATGTACTCAATGTTACCGTGCCTAATAGCTAATCATACACGACACGTGTGATTGATCTGTACCAAGTAGATTCCTCAGTCCGATCACATATAAAATGTGGTATTTCAAACACACTTAGTAGAGTTATGTTGTTTGCGTTCATACTGATTTGTCACATGCCATGATTACTACTATCATGATTATCCTGTTTACCTATCTATCTTACTTGTCATACCATGATTATAATTTATATCATATTCTATTTTATGTTATATAGTTTCTATTATGTTATGAATAGTATATTATGTTTTTTACTTGCTCTAATCCTGACTGGATAACTATTTTTTAGGCGTTGTCGATGACCATTTTATCTCTCTTTGGACCTTTGGACCATCTGGCCGTAGGCCCTGGAGCTATTTCTGGAGTGATACGCATATCTCTGCTTTATTTATTTCCTACTTTCTTCCTTATTTCCATTTGCTATCAAATTTTTCTCTGGAAATCCCTTGTTAGTTTTGTATTTATCTGTAGTCAAACACTTGGAATCATATCTTTGATTTTAATAAAATTTGTTTATCTCTTATCATGTCATCCTTCTTTAGCTACTGTGAATGGGTTACATTGTTGATTATGTGATCTTGAGATATAGACAACGCTCTACGGCCGATGTTGCGGCCTAGGTTGTATATATGTTCTTCCACGTACTTGTGCCCGAACTTCCGGGTGAGGGTCGTAGCAGTTCAACTCATAGATTGTTAGAAATATCTTCTTCTTTCTCTTAAAAATCTGTAGACAAAATAAGCAAAATTAAAGTTACCGACCTCCGAAAAAGTCACGCACAAAGCACTGTCCTAAGAGTTGATCCGAGTTTGTGCATACTTTTTTTGAATGCTTCTAGTGGTAAAACCCCTAATATACCGATATCTCACCGTTGCACATAATCTGGAGATATCGACCCGAATTTAGCTCTGCACAGAACAAGGAAATGAATAGAGTTTGTTGAGAGAATAGAGTTTTTGTCTCTTAAACAAGTTTTTCTGTAGATGTGTCCAACTTTCGAAAAGGATTATTAGGGATGGGCATACAGTTCCAAGATCCGCAGTTCGGACCTAAAATGTCCAAACAAGTCGATTCCTAAATTTTGGAATTTAAACGGGATGGACCGGAAAGGAACGTGTGACACTAATAAATATTTATTGTTCTAGGTAACTTTTTTTGGACCCATCCGTCCCGCCAATTAATAGGTCCGATCGAAATTCTTAAAATTTAGGCCCGGCCCGTGCCCACCCCTAAGGATTATGGTCCAAAAAGAAAAAAATGGTATCAGCATTCGACAACCACAAAACCAAGCCAGGGCAGCAACAATGGAATGCACATGTGACCCTATCCACGCTGAAAAGACTACAGAAGTGCCACGTAGAGGAAGTATTATAAGCACTCAAAAGTTCACGCTCCATCCGATGTGGGACTAAAGTTGGTAAAGGGATTTTGGTTTTTGAAGTAAAATAGGCAGCAGCAACAACGGATCATGATGTAGCTAGCATGAAATTAAGAATTGATGGTCATATAGTATTATTTTTAATAGGATTGCTCGTCATATATGAGACTAGAGATTCAGTTGAGCGAGAATCTTCCTCTTCTCCTACCAAAAGTAAAACAGAGAAAGCAGGCCAGAGGCTTTGTTCACGTGTGTTAGAACAGAGGTTTCCATTATATTATAGCACACTAAATAGGCCGGCGTCCAAGTTGCTTCCCATTATGGCACACTATGCAAACTGCTACAATACCTCCAGGCTCCATCATTGTTTTGTTATGGGAACTCTTAACTACTTACTATTTACAAACTCAATGAATGTGGTGGTGGTGGTCACTACCGGATCCAGAATTATAATTCACTGGGGACACAATTATAAAAAGGCTCATGCTTGTAATTAACACATCAGCTGATTGCTGCTTTAGCTTTTGAATTTGAATGAAAGCAAGAACGAACGAACGAACATATAGCTTGCTTTGCATGCAAGTTACTACTTACTAGTACATTTGAAGTTCAAAGAGGTGCATCGTTCGTCCATTGACAGCTTCAGGATTTGTTCACAACAAGATTAAACTGGGATCAAATGCAAAGATATATAGCCCCAGACCAGACCAGAGGGACCATAACCGAAACTTTGATTTCATCTACTGCTTCTGCGTGAAACTTTCAATGTTCCCATTAACTAACTATCTTGGCTAGGTTAGGTTGGGTTGGTGGTCCACCGATATGCTGCCCATTCCATTCCATGTAATTAATTGACGGGTCACATCATTCTATATTATACTATACTATGATAGCAACGCAACGTATGTACAGTTTGGGCATGGATGGGAGACATCTCAAGGTTTGTATTGGGCCGGACGGTCCGGAACCCGACCCAAAACCGGGTATGGATCGGCCCGGTCGGTCAACGAGCCAGTCCTGTCCGGTCCATAGTAGATTCGGATTCGGGCTGGGTCCAAAGGTACTAATCCGACAGTCCAGTCCGGTCCGGTCTGTACTCGTAATGGGTCCGGACTGAGTTTATTTTTCTCTAGCCTGCCCCACCAGTTTGGCCCGGCCCGGATATAATGTTAAAAAAATTCAAATTTTTTTGAAAAGGGAGGCTTATGAACTCAAGACCTCCAAAGCAAAAGCTTATCAACCTATGTGCTGACCAACCATTCAAAGTTGGTTTGTGTTAAAAGAAGGAACAACTATAGTATAAAATCCAAGCGGAGCAAAAAAATAAAAATAAAAATTTGGTCGGCCCGCGGGCTAACCCAGACCCGACTCGGCCCAACCCTATCCGGGCTGGGTTCAAATATTATAAATCCGAGTTGACCCGGCCCGCCCCGCTCTTCCATCCGGGCTAAGCCGGTGTCACGTCCCGCTCCTGTAGGAGCGATCGTCCTCGCTAAGGCGTGATGCCGCGTGAGCCTAGATTGCGCTCACGCAAGGCAAGTCCATAACGGCCGATTACAGGCTAAGAGACGGGGGTCGTCGCACAGAAGTCCCAAGCAGAAATATTGAATAGTCAGCAGCAAAAATTTGAAGTAAAACACAAGCCATGCAAAATACTCTTTTTATTGATATTGAACAAAGATTTACAATGTGGGCACGAGGCCAAATTACAAGTCTCTCAAGCTCACTTTTCTCTCATATTACAAGTCACTCTACTCTCTCTCATTTCTCAATACAAGCTTCAAGGCGACGAGCGGCAGATTCTTCGGAATGACGATGTCCATACATTATGTCCCGTATAAGTTCTGACTTCATGCGGCTGCACGCCTCGAAACACCAAGGAACTCTGTGTCTCGACGCATCCAAGCGAGCTTCGCGCCATCGGGCTTCTACCTGTGCCTGCACTTGAAAACTGTGTGGGTGTCAGTACTCAACTGTACTGGTGGAGTGAGCTCCTCGCCCACCCATACAAAACCGGCACGTTCATTTACTTGTGTAGCTTAATCCCTTTTTTATTGTCCTTCTAGTCATACCTTAGGATCAATTTTAGGATAAAGACGCCTTGGCCTATACTTGGCAACGCAACGATAGGGTCGTGCTATACTCTTTCGTGACTTCAATATATTCGAGGCAGTGCTTCGCCGAGTAGAAACTTATGCAACTAGGTCGTGCCAAGACTTTCACTTGTTTTTATGTGCCTCTAAATTATTCCCGTGCCAATGACGTCAAGGGGACGACTCGTGCCGGTCGTGCCAATAGACTTGATTGTGCCTTAAGATCGAGACTGTGTCTCCCAAGTATCAACCAGATTTAACCAACTTGCCTTACGGCCCTTCCTGACTTAACTTGAGACGACTTGATGACGATGCCACATTCATGCCGAAGCACGTGTCCTTGCTATAGCCAAATCTTAGGCTCCAGAATGGTGTTGCAACCGTGCACACCCTAACCCACGCCGATTCAAGGTTAGCGCTTGCAATAATTATACCTTGTTAACCCAACTCGTAACTTGCTAGTACTCGACGCAATCCAAAGGCATACACGTGGATAGCCGCTCTTATGCCGACACATCTATATGAGTGGTCACTAGCATTGTCAAGCTATACTGGATCTTTGTATACGGTGACCATTCGCGTGCGAGGTACGAGCTCCCACCGAATGACCCGCAGCCTATATTGTAACATTTTACTTCAATCGAGTCTTACTATCGATGAAGGCCGTACAATATTTGTAATTCCTTCTAGGCCGACACGAACCCGGGGCCCCGGGATCGTTCGAATAATTTACCCTTGCGCACAAATTGTCCAATAACCATGCAAGGCTCAACTCGATCTACCAAGTCCTTCCTTAATCATGACCATGCTTTCCAACTTTCTATCGAGACTCCCAAGTAGCGGGACCGATCTCGGCGATAACCAGTCGCGTGAACTTCCTTATCGAGACTCCCAAGTAGCGGGACCGATCTCGTGAACAACTAGTCGCGTGAACTTCTATCGTTTGAAATCCAGGAAATGACTACTAAGTCGTCTTCCAACTTAACTTGAACATAACATGTTCCTTTGTCCATGGCATACTTTTCCCTAAACAAATCGCGGCTCGTGCCTTAGACAGACCTTATTCTCTAGGCGACACTATCGCTCAAGTCACATACTTATATGACGAGCCTTGAGATCGTAGGACTATGTGACTTGACAACCGCAGAAAACATGGGACAGTGCTTGCTATGACTTCGATAGCCTGCAAAACTCTTGTCTAACTTATTCAGGCAACGACTTGACGAGCAAAGGCTATGCCAAGCTTCGTATCACAAAAACGTGCTGTACACGCGTTCGACTTAAAAAACTAAGCTCTTTGGTTGATTAGACTTAAGCCACAAGCCATGCAATACGACTTAACCCCCGGGACAGGCGAAGGCTATGCCAAGCCTTGGACGACGGGACCGTGCATGCTTATTAAGAACATACGCGGGCGACGCCTATAACTTAGGCTAATTCCAATTTTGTGGCGAATACCAACTTTTCTTCTCCTAAGCCACGGGAAGAATGACCGAGTGTCATTTTGAAAGCACGCTGAGCAAACTTCTAAGCCCACCGTGGGACCTTTCCATATTCTAACTCAATCTTACCCAAGTTGGAATTATTCCCTTAGCTATGTGGATGCATCCCTTTTATTATCAAGCCTACTTGTGCATTTGCAAACTTTCGTTTTATTGGTGTGAAGGCCAAGCTGAGGCAAGTTCATCGAAGCTACCCACCTGAGCGAGGGGTCGTCTCGACCGAGTGAGTCTTCAAGCAAGCTGTTGCATGGCTAAGTCCGAACGCCATCGGCATTTCGATTCCTCTGATTGACTGAACGAGATGGGGCACTACATCATACACCACTCAGAAAAAGTTTTATCCTCGAAACTAACTGAGTACTTACTTATAGACTTATCACTTTGATTCAAAGACTCCCGTACACACTTTGCTTATACATTTTTTCAATCCGAGCCACGCTCTCACTACCATTAATCTCTCTTTTAAAACACGATTTTAAAATCCTCGACACTTTTCCATTCCTCAAGTCTCATTTAAATTTAACGTATTACTTGGTTGTATCGTGCCCATATCCCAGGCGTTCCCAAAATACATGTATTTCAGCCAAGCCGCGTGATAGAGAATTCGTCATTCTCACTCGAGTCGCATCGCTTACATATTCAGTCGTCCTTAAAATATATGCATGTCAACCGAGTCTCGTGAGGGGTATTTTCATGTTCTTGAATTATTCTATCCATCCATACTAATCCTCAAGATCAATCATTCCAATGCTAACTCTTGCAACATGGACGTCTCGCCTAACCCACTAGGCCATTTTTCAAGGCTAAAGTCAATGTCAGGATTGGAATCAAAGTTCCCCAACAATAATGTCAACACTGACCCCAATCCTAAGGTCAAACCAAAGTTGATCGTACATGATTTTTTACCCAAGCTCGCATCACTCAGATTTCTAAACATTGAGCATATATATATATATCTCCTATTCACACTTGCAACACTTAGTCCAAGGGGTCCGAGTCATGCAAAGCCATCCTACACTGGGTCATGTTCAACCATTTTCTCGACATATCAATATCGTTCATCCAACAAGCAACTTGTATAGTCTATCTTTTCAAACACATTCGATATAATCCACCTATCCATTCCGTCCAAGTCAAGTACGCTATGACACGACTTGTCGCTAAACTATAATTCTTATTTCATATTCCTTAAGTCACTTATCCCAATTCATATAATCGATCATATGGTCATCTGACTTTTATAATATGTCACGCACCAATCTCACGCGAGCCCGATTATCCACGATCGACATGAAATCACCATGCAACGCTCCCGCAGAATAATTGTTCTCATCAGAGTGTAACTCTTGTTTTGAGTCTAGACTAATTCATTTTTGACACGCAGATTGGATGTCCTCAATCCTCAAGTTTACTTAATCATCAATCATAAGTCCGATCAATCCTCAAATCCACCTTCGCCTCAAACCACAAGTCGAAGCAATCCTGTCACGCCCCAGAACCAGAATACTGGAGAGCGGGGGCAGACATAGCCAGCTACGTATATTGAAATAGAATACATCTCAACTATACGGTCACGGCTGTCTAGATATGAGGGTTTACTACAAGCCAACAGTCTCTTAAGGTCAAGCCTATTATCTCAATCTCAAGCAATTAACAGAGTTACAAGATATTAGAGCATCAAATATATATATATAAGGCATCCCAAATATTACATATTGGATGATCATGAAGCTAGTCGTACAAAATGATGGGACTAGCAAGAGTTCAGTCATACATGATCAACCCTAGGATTTGCTAATCATGTTTACAGCCCGTAGGCAGACAGTAAGTAAATGTGCATCGAGCTAACAGGTGCTCGTCGGCTAAACGCCTCAAAAGAATAAATTTATATATAAGTGGGTGAAACAAAAAGGAAAACCCACTCTTGGCCCGGGTTCCGTCTAGTTGTCACCATTGGGCTGGAAGTTCGGTAGATCCTCGGGAGCTGCTCCGAAATCTGGCTACACAAAACCAGCTGGGTCAAACCCCAGAAAGAGCAAGTGCCACAAAGGAGGCCACAAATAAGAACAAAAGCCAGCATATCAGAACATAAGA
Source organism: Iris pallida (assembly GCA_029216955.1). Classification (NCBI taxonomy): domain Eukaryota; kingdom Viridiplantae; phylum Streptophyta; class Magnoliopsida; order Asparagales; family Iridaceae; genus Iris; species Iris pallida. The sequence continues at coordinate 5,727,920 of JANAVB010015399.1, read as the reverse complement.
ATAAAAGAAGTACAAGTAGTAAAGTACACAGGGCGATAAACGACTAGGGACGTGGAACCATTCCGGGAGCCAGGTTACAATCCTTAAACCAGACAAGGACCGGGGTTGTAACCCTTCGCCTGAATAGCTCACTATCTCTACTCATTTATCGTTAAGATAAGTAAAACAAACATGCTCAGGAGATAGCAGGTACTGGAGCTAGACAAGACTTAGACAAGGCTGGACACCATCCATTCGTAATCGGCCAACAAATACTACGGCTTGCTACTTTAACTAACTAGGGTTATCACAAACCTAATTACTAACAAGATGCAAGTGAGAATTCCAGTCCCAAGCCCTGCAGACTATCCAGTTATCCTTTCGCGAGTTAAGAGTTATAGGTGGGTACATTGCCCGGGAGACAAATGTACCCTTAGGTGACTTAGAGGGTGCAACACATGACAGTGTGCTGGAAATGTGCTCTACTCGTCGACAAGCTACAAGTCCATTAAAGCGCCCAGATAACGAGATTGCCTGTGACTGGGAATTCTCCATGTTCTAGTTTGATCTAATCATTAGCCTAATCCAATTTAGCGCGAGTCCCTGGCCGTGGTACCCAGGGAGTCACGTCCTAGACATGATGCAAGACGAGACAAGTGGATTATACAAGCAAGCAAGCAGGAACACCCACGGTGTCAAGTTGATTATACGAGTCAAGTTACAAGTTACAAGTCAAGTCAAGTCAGGAGTGCGCCGCCACGGGCCACTAGCAAGTCAGGTTGGTCATGTCGGGAGTGCACCACTACGGGTCACTATCGTGTTATGCTAGTTCCTTGTCATACCATGCCGTGTACAATAGTCATTCTAAACATATTAAGTGAAATCAAGTTCATGACAAAAGGCGTAAGGATATAAAATGGACGTAAAATATCTAATAAAATACCAATATATATAGAGCTATAGAAGAGCCAAGCTTAAAGAAATAAACAATTCATCATAGACAAGTAGGTTGTGCAAGGGGGGTCAGGGGTTGGGCTGCGCAGGGTATGTACTGTGCATGGAAGAGCTGCGCAAGAGTTGTCTTGCGCAAGGGTAGACTGCGCAGGGGTAGACTGCGCAGGGGTTACCTTGCGCAAGGGTAGACTGCGCAGGGGTGGATTGCGCAAGGGTAGATTGCGCAGAGGTGGATTGCGCAAGGGTGGATTGCGCAAGGGTCGGCTTGCACATGGCTGGCTTGCGCATGGATGGCTTGCGCCAGCGCAATCTAGCGCAGCGCAAAGCACTGGCTGAGGTCATGCACAATCGGCCCTGCGCTAAAGAGCACAGGCCGGGGGTGCGTAACCGGCCATGCGCTAAAGAGCGCAAGGCAGAGGGATGTTCTTCCTGGCCGAGAGCAGGTCCAAGAACACCAAGAACTTTAATTCTTCATAACTTTCTCAAATCAAAACCAAATCTAGATTTTCAAAGTTCTAACTTGAGTAAAATCGAATTCTCTTCCACATGGAAGCATCAAAACAAGCAAAAATCAAAGTTTAATAGATCAAAACCAAGGATTTTCGAAAATGGTTAAAACCTAGATCTAGAAGAATGAAAGCTCCAAATCACAAAATGTTAAGTTCTAAAGTTGTTCTCCATGGCCTAATCTAGTTAATAGACAAATAAAAAATGGTGCTTATTTGATAGCAAGGTGCACTTGCCTATGGGTTGGGGAGTTGTGTGGAAGAAGGAAGAAGAAGAAGTTGTAAGAAATTAATGGAGTTATGGAGGAGAGAGAAAAGGTTGGTAGGTTTTAATGAGGGTGGTTGTGATGGAATGGAGGTGGAGAATAGGCTAAGGTGTTCCACTCATGATGAACCAAACCAAACCAAACCAACTCCACAAAATAAAACCAAGTCATGGTCCAAAACCCATTTACGAGAACCCGAATCCACAAGTCGAGAAAATAAAATACGTACCGAAATTAAATCACGAGTACAAATACGAAATACAGGAAATGGGGGTGACAACTCTACCCACCTTCAAAGAATTCCGTCCTCGGAATTTAATCAAGGAGCTAGAGATTGCCACGACAAGCTATACTAAGCACAGGCAAGCTACACTAAGCAGTTCAATCATACAATCATACAATGCAAGCAAGGAAAGGGAAAGCGTAAGGCATAAGAAAGACATTATACCTCACGAGTCAAACAGGTAGGGATATCGCGATCGGATGTCATCCTCACGCTCCCACGTTGACTCACCTAGAGAGTGATGACCCCAAGCAACACGGACTAAGTTAATAGTCTTGTTCTTGAGCGTCTTTTTTCTCCGGCCCAATATAGACACGGGCCTCTCCTCATACGAAAGGTTGGTACCAACAACCAATTCCGAATGATCTAGGATATGGCTCGGGTCCGGGATGTACCGTCTTAATTGGGATACATGGAATACATTATGTACCTCACTTAGCGACGGCGAAAGAGCGAGACGATAGGACACATCGCCTACTCGCTCTAGAATATTGAACGGCCCTATATACCTAGGACTAAGCTTTCTTCGCACGCCAAAACGAATGACGCCGCGGGTAGGCGAGATCCTAAGGAATACATGGTCGCCGACGACAAATTCTAAGGGACGCCGATGAACATCGGCCCAATGGCGCTGGCGATCCTGAGCAACTCGGAGGTGATCTCTGACTTTCCTGACCACTTCAACCGTCTGAGAAATCAGTTCTGGACCGAGCATCTGCCTCTCTCCGATATCGTCCCATGCTAACGGGGATCTGTACTTCCTGCCATACAGTGCCTCGAAGGCTGCCATCTGGATACTGGCCTGGAAACTATTGTTGTACGAGAATTCCACCAGGTGCAGGTGATCCTCCCACGAACCACCGAAGTCAAGGGTACACGACCGCAACATATCTTCGAGAGTTTGTATAGTACGCTCTGACTGCCCATCTGTCTGCGGATGATACGCTGAGCTGAACTTGAGATGAGTCCCCAAACTTTGATGAAGACTGCGCCAGAAGTACGATATGAATCTTGTATCCCTGTCTGATACTATGCTGACTAGCACTCCGTGGAGTCTAACGATCTGCCTGAGATACATCTCTGCTAGCTGCGCCGTCGACTGTCCAACTCTAAATGGAAGAAAGTGTGCCACCTTGGTAAGCCTGTCTACAATGACCCAAATAGCATCTCTGCCTGCCGGAGATCTGGGTAACCCAGTCACGAAATCTATGGTTATGTGTTCCCATTTCCATTCTGGGATCGGTAAAGGTTGAAGAAGTCCAGCTGGCCTCTGATGTTCAGCCTTGACTTGTTGGCAAAACAAACATCGAGAGACATACCGGGCTATCTCCCTCTTCATACCATTCCACCAAAAGTGTTGACGAATATCTCTGTACATCTTCGTGCTGCCTGGGTGGATGGAATACTGCGAACTGTGAGCCTCTGCCATGACTTCCTGTTTGATATCTCCACTGGGTACACAAAGACGCGTGCCATGTCGAAGTGTACCATCCTCATGAATACATAACTCTGGCCTTCTCCCTGCCTCGTACTCTGCTCTGAGCCGCTGAATCTTGGAATCTGTTAACTGTGCTGTCCGGATCCTCTCAACTATGGTGGACTGAATCTGTAGGCTGGCCATCAAGGCCACATTGGAAGGAAGAACCACTTCTATGCCCATCTTCTGAAGATCCGACAATAACTCTGGTTGCGCCGTCAGGAAATAAACTCTGGCTCTCCGGCTCAACGCATCTGCTACAACGTTGGCCTTCTCTGGATGATACTGCAAATCCACATCGTAGTCCACCAGTAGCTCGAGCCATCTTCTCTGCCGCATATTAAGATCCTTCTGGGTGAAAACATACTTCAGGCTCTTATGATCAGTAAATATCTCCACTTTGTCTCCGTACAAGTAGTGTCTCCACAACTTAAGTGCAAACACTACTGCTGCTAGCTCCAAGTCGTAGGTCGGGTAATTCTTCTCATGATCACGGAGTTGACGTGACGCATAAGCAATTACCTTCCCATGCTGCATCAAAACACATCCCAATCCTCTGCCTGAAGTGTCGCAATAAACTGTGAATCCTCCGGTCCCATCTGGAAGGGTGAGAATGGAAGCCGTTATCAAACCTCGCTTCAACTTCTCAAATGATTCCTGACATTCTGCTGTCCAAACGAACGACACATCCTTGCGGGTCAACTGGGTCATCGGTGCTGAAATCCTTGCAAAATCAGAGACGAACCGCCGGTAGTAGCCGGCCAATCCAAGAAAGCTGCGAACTTCTGCCACTGAGCTGGGTACTGGCCATGCCTCGATAGCCACAATCTTCTGGGGATCCACTTCCACTCCTCCTCTAGTAATGATGTGACCCAAGTAAGAAATACGATCGAGCCAGAACTCGTATTTACTGAACTTGGCGTACAACTGGTGCTCTCTGAGAATCTGGAGGACAATTCTGAGATGCTGCTCGTGCTCTGCTTCACTCTTGCTGTAGACCAGGATGTCATCAAGGAACACTATCACAAACTGATCCAAGTAAGGCATGAAAATACGGTTCATGAGGTCCATGAACACTGCCGACGCATTGGTCGCTCCAAAGGGCATAACTAGAAACTCCCAATGCCCGTACCTAGATCTGAACGCCGTCTTCGGGATGTCCTGCTCTCTGACTCTGATCTGGTGGTATCCTGATCGCAAGTCTATCTTCGAGAAAATTGAAGCCCCCTTGAGTTGATCAAACAAGTCATCTATCCTCGGGAGAGGGTATCTGTTCTTGATTGTCACTGAGTTCAAGGTACGATAATCAACACATAGCCTGGACGTACCATCCTTCTTTTTTACAAGAAGCATCGGGGCTCCCCAAGGCGATCCACTAGCACGAATGAATCCCTTGGTTCTAAGTTCTTCAATCATCTTGTACAAAATCTCCAACTCTGAAGGCGCCATTCTGTAGACTCGCTCTGATACTGGTGCTGTCCCGGAAATCAAGTCGATGGTGAACTCGATCTCCCGCTCTGGTGGCATCCCTGAAAGTTCCTCTGGGAAGACATCTGGAAACTCTTCAACTATCCGGGACAACTGCACTGCTGCTACTGCCATCTGCAATACTGGGGGAGAAGGCTCCACGGCGCCTCTGAAAAATGAAAACTCTGGCTCTCCGGGAATACTAAAGACAACTCTGCCAACATGGCAGTCTATCCTAGCATAATGGTTCCTCAACCAATCCTTGCCTAGGACTACATCATAGTCTGCCATAGGGAACTTTATGAGCCTAACGGGGAACTCTCTACCGCTAACTACGATCCGACACGAGGAAAATACTCGATCTACTCCCACAAGACCATTACCAGTAAGTATATTGAGCCTCACTGATAATGACTCGGGCTCCAATCCTATCCGTGTCGCGAATCGTGCAGACATGAATGAATGTGATGCACCAGAATTAAATAATACAGATGCTGGAAAGGTGTTAACGAGAATAGTACCTGCCACTACCTCACCTGGTGCAACTTCTTCTTCCATAGTCATCATCATAGCCTGACCTCTAGCTGCGGGTCCCCTCTGCTGGAAACCCCTCTGTCGGTTCTGTGCTGGAGCCTGGATGAACTGCTGCTGGTTCTGCTGCTGAAAGGCCTGGGCCTGAGGCAACAATGGCCTCGGGTACTACTGTTGCTGCTACTGCTGGACTGGAACTGGGGCTGGTCCTCTCACCGAAGAACTAGAAAGGTTGGATGATGACGGACCTCCCCTATTCGGGCAGGTCCCTATCTGGTGGTCTGCTCCTCCACAAGCCAAGCACAATCCCTGTGCCCTACGACACTCTGCCACTACATGGCCCGGCTTCTCGCAATGAGAACATCCCACCGCAGAAGACTGCTTCTGCTTCTGCTGTTGCGGATACGTCGGGGTTGAATGCTGAACCGACGTCACTGAGGCCGCCCACCTCGGAGTTCCAATGGTCAATCCCCTAGCTGCCGGGGCTGGAGCTGATGATTGGTGCATCTGACTGTGGGACCGCTTCCTGCCTCCGGTCCTGTCCACAATTCTCCGGGAGGTATACTCATGCCTCCTTGCTGCCTTCAATACTGCATCGAACGTCTGGTGCTCGAACTGCTCCACAGCCAATAATATCTCTAAGTGCAGCCCTTGCTGGAACCGCTGAGCCCTATCGAACTCGAGGTCGCCACCAAAGTGGGGGCGAACCTACTCAGCCTAGAAAACTCGGTCGCATAGCCATCGACCGTTCTGCCTCCTTACTTCAAGTTGGTGAATCTGGTCTGCAGGTCGTACCGTGCCACCGTATCGAAGTACTTCGTCTGGAACCTCTCTCTGAACGTCGCCCAAGTGACTGGTGCTGCTAATCCCATGGCCTGAGCTGCCCACCAATCGCGAGCCAAGTCTAACAACTGTAGGCGTACCACCGCCACTTTCTCATTCTCAGGTGTCCTAGCTGCTTCTAGAACCACCTCGGTATCCTGAAGCCAAGCGTCCGCGGCAATCGCATCGTCACTGCCGTCAAAGAAGGGAGGGTTCAAGCGCTTGAAACTGTTGGCCGCCTGATTCCTTTGGGGACCTCCTCGGTTTAGTGCATCATGAACTTCCTGGTGTAAGGCGTCGCCTCGACGATCTTGTGATGCAAGCAGTTCTCTGATAAGCCCTACCAAAGGTCCCTCATCCTGTCTAGCTGGTTGAGCGGGCGGAGCTGCCTGAACTAGAGGTTCTGAGCATCCGGAAAGCATAACTCGGGAGGCTACTCCAGAGTGCTGAGCTTGATCTTCCTAGCGCTGGGGTGCTTGTCGTGCTTCCTCTGGCTGGTTGGCAGGTCCGGGAGTAATACCGCTGAAGAAGACGACATAGGGAACAATAAGGAAAGGACCAGGATAGATCAATGATACAAGCAATGTGATCAGGTCGAGATTCGCAGGGATTTGAAGATACGAGCAGAGATCAAGGACGAATATTGATTGAGACATCTATTCGGTAAACCCTCATATTTCTTGAATGCCAAGACCTGCATGGGCCACCACTTAAACCATGTCACGCCCCAGAACCAGAATACTGGAGAGCGGGGGCAGACATAGCCAGCTACGTATATTGAAATAGAATACATCTCAACTATACGGTCACGACTGTCTAGATATGAGGGTTTACTATAAGCCAACAGTCTCTTAAGGTCAAGCCTATTGTCTCAATCTCAAGCAATTAACAGAGTTACAAGATATTAGAGCATCAAATATATATATATAAGGCGTCCCAAATATTACATATTGGATGATCATGAAGCTAGTCGTACAAAATGATGGGACTAGCAAGAGTTCAGTCATACATGATCAACCCTAGGATTTGTTAATCATGTTTACAGCCCGTAGGCAGACAGTAAGTAAATGTGCATCGAGCTAACAGGTGCTCGTCGGCTAAACGCCTCAAAAGAATAAATTTACATATAAGTGGGTGAAACAAAAAGGAAAACCCACTCTTGGCCCGGGTTCCGTCTAGTTGTCACTATTGGGCTGGAAGCTCGGTAGATCCTCGGGAGCTGCTCCGAAATCTGGCCACACAAAACCAGCTGGGTCAAACCCCAGAAAGAGCAAGTGCCACAAAGGAGGCCACAAATAAGAACAAAAGCCAGCATATCAGAACATACGAATAAAAGAAGTACAAGTAGTAAAGTACACAGGGCGATAAACGACTAGGGACGTGGAACCATTCCGGGAGCCAGGTTACAATCCTTAAACCAGACAAGGACCGGGGTTGTAACCCTTCGCCTGAATAGCTCACTTTCTGTACTCATTTATCGTTAAGATAAGTAAAACAAACATGCTCAGGAGATAGCAGGTACTGGAGCTAGACAAGACTTAGACAAGGCTGGACACCATCCATTCGCAATCGGCCAACAAATTCTACGGCTTGCTACTTTAACTAACTAGGGTTATCACAAACCTAATTACTAACAAGATGCAAGTGAGAATTCCAATCCCAAGCCCTGCAGACTATCCAGTTATCCTTCCGCGGGTTGAGAGTTATAGGTGGGTACATTACCCGGGAGACAAATGTACCCTTAGGTGACTTAGAGGGTGCAACACATGACAGTGTGCTGGAAATGTGCTCTACTCGTCGGCAAGCTACAAGTCCATTAAAGCGCCCAGATAACGAGATTGCCTGTGACTGGGAATTCTTCATGTTCTAGTTTGATCTAATCATTAGCCTAATCCAATTTAGCGCGAGTTCCTGGCCGTGGTACCTAGGGAGTCACGTCCTAGACATGATGCAAGACGAGACAAGTGGATTGTACAAGCAAGCAAGCAGGAACACCTACGGTGTCAAGTTGATTACACGAGTCAAGTTATAAGTTACAAGTCAAGTCAAGTCAGGAGTGCGCCGCCACGGGCCACTAGCAAGTCAGGTTGGTCATGTCGGAAGTGCACCACTACGGGTCACTGTCGTGTTATGCTAGTTCCTTGTCATACCATGCCGTGTACAATAGTCATTCCAAACATATTAAGTGAAATCAAGTTCATGACAAAAGGCGTAAGGATATAAAATGGACGTAAAATATCTAATAAAATACAAATATATATAGAGCTATAGAAGAGCCAAGCTTAAAGAAATAAAAAATTCATCAAAGACAAGTAGGTTGTGCAAGGGGGGTCAGGGGTTGGGCTGCGCAGGGTATGTACTGCGCATGGAAGAGCTGCGCAAGAGTTGCCTTGCGCAAGGGTAGACTGCGCAGGGGTAGACTGCGCAGGGGTTACCTTGCGCAAGGGTAGACTGCGCAGGGGTGGATTGCGCAAAGGTGGATTGCGCAGAGGTGGATTGCGCAAGGGTGGATTGCGCAAGGGTCGGCTTGCGCATGGCTGGCTTGCGCATGGATGGCTTGCGCCAGCACAATCCAGCGCAGCGCAAAGCACTGGCTGAGGTCATGCACAATCGGCCCTGTGCTAAAGAGCACAGGCCGGGGGTGCACAACCGGCCATGCGCTAAAGAGCGCAAGGCAGAGGGATGTTCTTCCTGGCCGAGAGCAGGTCCAAGAACACCAAGAACTTCAATTCTTCATAACTTTGTCAAATCAAAACCAAATCTAGATTTTCAAAGTTCTAACTTGAGTAAAATCGAATTCTCTTCCACATGGAAGCATCAAAACAAGCAAAAATCAAAGTTTAATTGATCAAAACCAAGGATTTTCAAAAATGGTTAAAACCTAGATCTAGAAGAATGAAAGCTCCAAATCACAAAATGTCAAGTTCTAAAGTTGTTCTCCATGGCCTAATCTAGTTAATGGACAAATAAAAAGTGGTGCTTATTTGATGGCAAGGTGCACTTGCCTATGGGTTGGGGAGTTGTGTGGAAGAAGGAAGAAGAAGAAGTTGTAAGAAATTAATGGAGTTATAGAGGAGAGAGAAAAGGTTGGTAGGTTTTAATGAGGGTGGTTGTGATGGAATGGAGGTGGAGAATAGGCTAAGGTGTTCCACTCATGATGAACCAAACCAAACCAAACCAACTCCACAAAATAAAACCAAGTCATGGTCCAAAACCCATTTACGAGAACCCGAATCCACAAGTCGAGAAAATAAAATACGTACCGAAATCAAATCACGAGTACAAAAACGAAATACAGGAAATGGGGGTGACAAATCCAGATTACCATATTTTAATTTTTTGAGTTCGATCGTTCCTGCGACATGAATCACCATATCCGCGCTCACGCGGAACAATTTTCCCAAATCCGACGTGACGCATGGATGAGACTGGAGTTACGCTCGCACAAGACAAGAACGTCGACATTATGGTTATCGACATAACCATCAAGACATGATCATTTTCATCCAACATTCATTTCATCAAAATTCCAAGCATAGCATCTATCGAAAAAGTAATATTTTGCATGATCGTCATTTCTCGAATCAGAGTACCCCCGAGTTATCGCATATCGATCTTTGATAAGACTCTATACCATTGTTGATCTACGTAACCTGACGATCTTCATTTACAATAAATTTTGAGTCGTACGACTGATGCTATCGTACGAACTGGATAATCTCCTCTGTAGGACCGATTGTAGGAACGAGTTGTAAAGCGTAATACTCTAGAGGGGGGTGAATAGAGTAGGCAGCAGAAATTAACTATTTAAAAATGTTAGTAACAAGATCACAGATAATATATCACAGATATGTAAATAAAAAGTAGAGAGTAGAGAGCAAACGCAAACACAAGGATGTATACTGGTTTCCCTCTTGTGAGAACTAGTCCAGTCGGAAGAACTCTAGCTTCCAGTTGAATCCACTATAGAAAATCACCATAAGTTTTCATCCGAAGTTCTTGCAACTTCTACAACGCGAGCTTTGATCCGAAGTACTCGACCAACTTCAATTGTGAATGTCTAACTTCAATCAAGCCTCTGATTACAACCACTCTGAAACTTCTAGGCCGTACCGTACTGGCAAATCGACTAGAGGATTGTAACTGGCTTGGGATTTGAAAATGAATAGCTCAGAATACTTTAGAAGAAGTAGTAGGCTTATAGAGAAGAGATATGAAAGTGAATGAGTGAGTTGAAATGATCGAAATCCTTCTCTATTTATAGTTTTTCCAAAGGCAGAATTTTGACAGAATTCGGGCAGAATTCGGACAGAACTCGATAAAAAAATCTCGTTGGGATCCGTAACTGCAGGAGAACCAAGTTCAAAAAGCAACGTTCACTAACCGAACTCTGGCCGAATTCGGGCCGAGTTCTGCTAGGGTTCTGTTAGGGTTTTGCAAATTAGTTTTTGGGCTTTTTGAAAAGTCAAACAGTTAGGAAGTAGTTTGGGCTTTTGTAAGTGGGCTTGTTTTCAAAATGAAAGGGTATTTTGAAAACGTTTCTTGGATAGCCTATTTGCCAGTACGATGCAGGGGCCCCGAATAGGTCGTTAGGCGGTTCAGAGAAATTTTCTTGTATAACGCCGTCTTTGGCCCATCAATAATTCTCTATTACATATCTCCTGGTTTGACAAAGCTTGATCATGCTTACAGCATGTCTACAAATACATGTTAGACAAACGAAACCAATATGATACAAGCATAGCAATATAATATAGAACATTTAGGACAATGCTAACATTAGGACAATGCTAAGTTTAAGTAGCAACATGATAGTGATTACATGAATATTAGTGATGTCATTATGTTAAACTTAATTGATTAGCCATATTCAAAAACATGATATAATCATTGGGCTAACATCCTCGACATTCAAGATCAAGTTCGATCAATATCTCTCGAATCATTTACATGATCAAATCGTTCAAATCCAAAATCACGTATATTCATCCGTCTATTTTAAGTCATCGAGCAACGAATTTCTTCAAGTTGCATAGATCTATGCTAACTCAAATCATCGAGCAACATCAATTCTAATCCTTAGAGTCATTCTCAAATACTCAAATCACTTCCATGCACGCTATCGTCCAATCATGCTATCTTTTGTATACGATTCATATCGATTTTCTCGATCAAGTCATCCGTTCATACACCTTAACTTTTCCTCGATTTCAATCTATCTTTTTCCTTATTACTTGTATTTTGCGCTCAATGCAAATTTCAATCCTGTATGTGTCGATTATAATTTCGTTCAAATCAACTCATTAAAATCTTCAAGATTATAACTTACTCAATGATGCTCGATCTAAGGCTTTGCATACATGCGACGCTTGCTGATAGACTCATTGGCACCCCGTACCCTCAATCGTTCGATATCCCTGAAACTATACCATACACCACTCAGGGATGAAGTCATTCAACAAATCCTCGAGACAAGTTATGAATCATAACTGATTATTTCGAATTCTCGTTCGAGCAATTCCTTAAAAAATTCAAGCACAATTTGCCCATGTCGCATCGACGATAATATCGTCTAACGGCACCCCTATCGATAGTCATCCCTTATACTTAATCGAGTCTAACTCATTGTCGTCCGACACAATTTGTGTAATGACCCGCTCTGCCCTAGCGGAACGCCGATTCAAACGACAAGTACAATGACTCAAACGAGCCGTCGACCCGAAGAATTGGCATCGACTTGATGAAAAATCGATGCAAGACTTACATTGGCCCGTCAAGATGAATCCAGACTTAGACTTTCAAAGGTGCGCTCAGAGTATCGCTCGGTCGATGCAAACATCGCTAAGATGGGTGGCTCCGATGAACCCGTCTTTGCTTAGCCTAGACACATAACAATACGGACACTATTACTAGAATCGCTAGGTGATAACACTGCGCATGCAAATAAATGACTCAACACACCTAGCTAAGGGAATAATTCCATCTTGTATGCTTGTATAGAATATGGAAAAGAACATGGAAAATGTGAGAACTCTCGCACCGTGCTCCACGCTCGTGCTAAGTCACAAGCTTACATACAAGTCCTTTATGCGTTCAACAATAAAACAATGAATGGTTTAAAACAATGAAACGGAAGACTATCAACATAGTCGTTCCGAATAGAGTATAGCAACATTAAAAGATTATGGGACCGATGGGTCGCCAAGGCGACTCCCGCACGGGGAGTTGCATAATGTGTGAATGAATGAACCAACGAATGAAAGAATGAAAACGTGAATGAATCAATGAACGAACGGACAAGTGAAAAGAAAGAAAGAAAGAATGAATGAAAGATAAGAAGGAAAGAATGGTTAGCGACAGGTGTGACGGACACGTGCAACGGGGCTCGCTACCCGTACTGCACGGACGCCAACCTGGTCGATAACGCATTAAGGCTAAGGGTTAGCCTACGGCTCGAAGACAGCCGTTGAGTTAAAATAACAAACAAAAAGAAAATGAAATGGTCGTGGACAATCCACTCGTATACGGGAGGTGGAAGAAATAAGGGATTTCCAACGGCACGGTCAAAGTGTGAAGGACGTGCCGGTCCGAACGAAAATCAAAATTTGGCTTACGTAGAGGCCTGAGTGCGGGCTTGGCCACCAAGGGACGTAAGGCCGTGTATTTCAAAAGACTATCAGGGTGTACCAAGCCGCACGCTATGATAGGTGAGAAATTACCAAGGAGAAGACATGTCCAAATTGGCTTGTGATGCCAGCGACCGATGCATATAGATTAAGTGGGCTTTGCTGGTGGCAATCCACATGCAAGTCCTTGTATTGAAATCAAAGTAGTCTAAGTTAACTAAATGAAGTGCCTTCTGAATAGGCTTGAATATGACACACCAAAAAAAATTGAGAGTACTTCGGCAAAGGAGTTAGAAAACACGCCTACGACGCACTAGGACCCGAGGCAGGGACACGCCCTTGACATTGAAAGTTCACATGAATCACATTAAGTTATTTCCTATGAATTATTGACTAACTTGGTTTACTTTGGACAGGGAAGGTCGGACGGTAAGTATGGGTAAGTCGTGCATGTATTTACATGCACACACTTGAATTTGGTAACATGAGATAGGTTATGAAATATGCCATGAAATTGACCCTACGACAAGATTAGTAAGACAATGAATGATAGACGGTGCACAAAAGTAAATGGAACGTGTTTGCTAATGATAGCATTGTGGGCGAGCCAGCCTCCCCACCAGTGCATAATAATGTACTGATAACCCCACAGTCTGCTTGCAGGATGCAGGAGACGTCGTCGGATACGGAGCTTCCCTCGAACGTGCTAAGGCGCGGAGCTATCTCTGGAGCCTTGGAGCGTTGCAAGGAGCTGGAGCACCATATACAGGACATAATGTATTGGAACATCGCCATGAATTATTCCATTTTGTAAGCCACTTGGCACGTCTTTTATGTTTCAGAGTGAGAGCTTGAGCGATTTGTAATATCGGCCTAGCGCCGCGTGTAAACTTCTTATATATCAATAAAAAGTTGAATTCGCTTTAATTTGTGTTCATTTACTTTTCGCTGTAAATGGGGACACTCTGTGCGACTCTGTGGCCTAGCTCAAATCGGCCGTTTCTGGACATAGCCTTGCACGGGCGCAGGTTGCGCCCGTGCGGCATCACGCCTTATCGAGGACGATCGCTCCTACGGGAGCGGGGCGTGACAGATTAGTATCAGAGCACGGCTTTACGTCCTTGGACTTTATTTCGATTCTCTCAGTTTTGAAAGCTCGTTTAAACAAAAGAAGTATACGCTCTCTCTCTTTGTGCCTCGGGATATTCCATACAATAAGTCTAATATTTTCAAAAGCTCGTACAAGTACTCGATTGAACGGGATCGATAGGTAAAGGCCTTTGTGCCAAACTGCGACGGATTCTAGTTGGAAGGAACGTATACTAAAAAGTTAGCAAACGCAAGGCGTGCTTGAATAACCTTACGCTGACAATAGCGAACGAGTATGCGAGACCGAAGTATAGTTCGAACGGGATAGTTATGCACGCATGCCTTTTGGCTAAGTTGTGCCGCGTGTTGCGCACCTCAACTTTTTGGTACAATCGAGTTACGAGCGATATCAAGTACCGCTCGGTCGGGAACGAAGCTACACTTAGAGCGTATATCGACAGGAACGCTATTAAACTAACGCTTAGGCGTGCACAGAAGATTGATTTAGATTTTGAGGAACGGGCGAATGTGCGATTGAACATATCGAAAGGGAATCGAATGATCATTTGAGGATTTATAGAATGACTTGACCCCGAGTGGTGTATGTGATATCTTTGGAAAAGAATAAGAATGAGTGTCGACGACTAGTCCAGTGGCTCGAACCCTGAGTGGTGTATGGACGTTATAGAAATCGTTCGAGCGAGACTAAAGGATTTACGGATAGAACGAATATGTCGGCAAGCGATGATATCGCGCAAAGCCTTAGAACGAGTAACGCTTAGTTGGTTTTGACTTTGATAGTCTCGAACGAGATATCGTTCGAATGAATTAAGAATGCGTAGTACGAATTACAAAATGATTGAATAGAGAGTCGGAACGATGAAACAAATGGAGGTCTTGGTCGAGGAAACATGGTGGATCGTGCATGCGATTTGAATTTAGTCGAAGGGATTGAAACTTAATTTGAGGTGAAATACCCATGGACGAGATCGAAGATAGCATGATCGAAAGATAGCGTGCATGGAAAACGTTGGTTTGGAAATACGATAATGACTGAGGATTTGGAACGGATGTTGCTTAATGAAGAGTTAGCACGAGACAATGTGAACTGAGGAATTAAGTTGCACGACTCAGAATTCGTTGCAAAAGGAAGATCGTCAGGTTATGTGCATCATTGATGGTATTGAGACGTATCAAAGATCGATGTACGATAACTCGGGGGTACTCTGATTCGATGAATGATGACCGTGTTGGAAGTTATTATTTTAAAGGATGCTATGTTGGGCATTGGATAGAAATGAATGTTGGATGGAGAGGGAAGTGACTTGATTGTTCGGTGATAACCACAACGACAACGATCTTGTCTTGCGCGAGCGCAACTCCAGTCTCGTACATACGTTACGTCGAATTTGGGACGATCGTTCCGCGTGAGCGTTGGCATGGTGATTCATGTCCAGCGGGAATGGTCGAACTCAAAATATCATGACATGGCAATTTTGATTGCTTCGACTTGTGGTTTGAAGCGAAGGTGAATTCGAGGATTGTTAGGACTAGCGATTGAAGAATAAGAAAACTTGAGGATTGAGTAGACCCAATCCGTGTATCGAAAATGAGCAAGTCTAGACGCAACGTAAGAGTTACGTCCCGATGAGGACGATTATTCTGCGGGAATGTTGACATGGTCATTCATGTTCGCCGTGGATAATCAGACTTGCGTGAGATCGGGGCGTGACATATTGCAAGGCTAGACGACCTTGTGATCGACTACGTGAATTGGATAGGTGAACTGTATCAAAACATACTTGAAGAGATAGACTACGATAATTACTAGTGCGAACGCACGATATTAACATATCGAGGATTTGGTTGAGGATAACCTATCGTAGGATGACTTTCCTAATGAGCTCGGACTTGGAACGGAGAATGTGTTGATGCGATTAGGGTGAACGCTGCTTGATGTTTAGAAATTTGAGCGAAACGAACTTGGGTAGAAACTCCCGTGCAAACAAACAAATGGTTTGACCATAGGATTTGGGGCGAGCGTCGTGCAACAACCTTGCACGATGAGCCACGGACTTGACTTGTAACTATGACCCTGTGAGATGACCTAGCGGATAGGTGGACGACCCTATGTCAAGTTATTGAACTTGTGCGATTGACCTTACAGTATCGTCTGGACGGACGATAGACTTGGGGCATCAAGACTTAGTGTAGGACGGTGAACAGGGAGTGTACGTGAACGACGATAAGATTGTCCCAAACAAGCGAATGATAGGAATGGATGATGTACAAGTAAAGTTGGGATAACAAATTGAATCATTGATAGGAAGACGGACTCGATGATAGTACAATACTTGGTCTTGAATCGGATGGGAATTACTTAGACTTGGTCGACCCCGCTAAGAAGAAGTCGTATTGATTTTATAGACAAGAACGCTTGAGAAGCGAGTCGAATCATCTTGAGGACCGAGATAAACGATGGTGAGATGCACGCGAATTCGGTTTTAAATCGAAGTTAGTGAAACGATCGGCAAATCAAAACTATCACGAGTAGCTTGTCCGACTTTGCTAATCGCTAAGCTTGGTTGAAATATACATATTCGGAGGATGCCTTAGATACGTGCACGATCCAAACTCAGCGATATGATGAACTCGAATGCAGCTGCAAGTGGGTGTTGAGACGCGCATGAATGAATGAGTGAGTTTGCCTCAGCCTACGACTCTCGTATTTGAGAATTTCAACGCACCTCGTGCGACCGTTTCAGTCTCATGACACGTCGAAATAGCAGCCAAGTCGAAGAAACACTTGAATTGAATAAGTACCATCAACTCTGAAATGAATGAAAAGTTATTCAATAAAATCGACCAAACGTATGCGACACGGAACTTGGAAAGGTATCGAGCATAGTTCGATGCCATCGAGCGATATAGCCAGTCGATAGGAATTGTCTACGATACGCACACGACATGAGTTAGGGAACGATAGAATGACCTGCACTCAGGAAGTCTCGAGGACGAGACTTGTTTTGAGTGGTGTATTATGTAATGACCCGCTCCGCCCTAGCGGAACGCCAATTCAAATGACAATTGCAACGACTCAAACGAGCCGTCGACCCGAAGAGTTGGCATCGACTTGATGAAGAATCAATACGAGACTTACATTGGCCTGTCAAGATGAATCCAGACTTAGACTTTCAAAGGCGCGCTCGGAGTATCGCTCGGTCGATGCGAACATCGCTAAGGTGGGTGGCTCCGATGAACCCGTCTTTGCTTAGCCTAGACACATAATAATACGGACACTATTGCTAGAATCGCTAGGCGATAACACCGCACATGCAAATAAATGACTCAACGCACCTAGCTAAGGGAATAATCCCATCTTGTATGCTTGTATAGAATATGGAAATGAACATAGAAAATGTGAGAACTCTCGTACCACGCTCCACGCTCGTGTTAAAGCACAAGCTTACGTACAAGTCCCTTATGCGTTCAACAATAAAATAATGAATGGTTTACAACAATGAAACGAAAGACTATCAACATAGTCGTTTCGAATAGAGTATAGCAACATTGAAAGATTATGGGACCGATGGGTCGCCAAGGCGACTTCCGTACGGGGAGTTGTAAAATGTGTGAATGAATGAACCAACGAATGAAAGAATGAAAACGTGAATGAATCAATGAACGAACGGACAAGTGAAAAGAAAGAAAGAAAGAATGAATGAAAGATAAGAAGGAAAGAATGGTTAGCGACAGGTGTGACGGGCACATGCAACGGGGCTCGCTACCCGCGCTGCACGGACGCCAACCTGGTCGATAACGCATTAAGGCTAAGGGTTAGCCTACGGCTCGGAGACAGCCGTTGAGTTAAAATGACAAACAAAAAGAAAATGAAATGGTCGTGGACAATCCACTCGTATACGGGAGGTGGGAGAAATAAGAGATTTCCAGCGGCACGGTCAAAGTGTAAAGGACGTGCCGGTCCGGACGAAAATTAAAATTTGGCTTACGTACGGCCTTAGTACGAGCTTGGCCACCAGGGGACGTAAGGCCGGGTATTTCAAAAGACTATCAGGGTGTACCAAGCCGCACGCCATGATAGGTAAGAAATTACCAAGGGAAAGACATGTCCAAATTGGCTTGTGATGCCAGCGACCGATGCATATAGATTAAGTGGGCTTTGCTGGTGGCAATCCATGTGCAAGTCCTTACATTGAAATCAAAGTAGTCTAAGTTAACTAAATGAAGTGCCTTCTGAACAGGCTTGAGTATGACACACTAAAAAAAATCGAGAGTACTTCGGCAAAGGAGTTAGAAAACACGCCTACGATACGCTAGGACCCGAGGCAGGGACACGCCCTTGACATTGAAAGTTCACATGAATCACGTTAAGTTATTTCCTATGAATTGTTGACTAATTTGGTTTACTTTGGACAGGGAAGACCGGACGGTAAGTATGGGTAAGTCGTGCATGTATTTCTATGCACAAACTTAAATTTGGTAACATGAGATAGGTTATGAAATATGCCATGAAATTGACCCTAAGACAAGATTAGTAAGACAATGAATGATAGACGGTGCACAAAAGTAAATGAAACGTGTTTGGTAATGATAGCATTGTGGGCGAGCCAGCCTCCCCACCAGTGCATAACAATGTATTGATAACCCCACAGTCTGCTTGCAGGATGCAGGAGACGTCGTCGGGTGCGGAGCTTCCCTCGAATGTGCTAAGGCGCGGAGCTATCTCTGGAGCCTTGGAGCATTACAAGAAGCTGGAGCACCATATACAGGACATAATGTATCGGAACATCGTCATGAATCATTCCATGTTGTAAGCCACTTGGCACGCCTTTTATGTTTCAGAGAGAGAGCTTGAGCAATTTGTAATATCGGCCTAGCGCCGCTTGTAAACTTCTTGAATATCAATAAAGAGTTGAATTCGCTTTAATTTGTGTTTATTTACTTTCCGCTGCAAATGGGGACACTCTGTGCGACTCTGTGGCCTAGCTCAAATCGGCCGTTTCTGGACATAGCCTTGCACGGGCGCAACCTGGGCCCGCCGGTATCACGCCTTAGACTTAGCCAACCCGCACTCGATTTTGCTAAGGTCGACACGATTCTTGGTGTATATGCCCAACCCGACTTAGCCAACCGTTCTTACTTGAACTTTTGTTCAACCAATTTTCTTTCGTGTGATTTTGCAAAATATTTAGACTTATTGTATGGACATGCCGTGGGATATTTGAAAGAGAGAATGCACCAACGATACCGATTTACGAAAACAACATCAGAGTTTGCGAAAACATCAGATTTAAAGAATTCAATCGACGTCCAAGGACGTAAAGCCGTGCTCTGATACCATTATGTCATGCCCCGCTTCCGTAGGAGCAATCGTCCTCGCTAAGGCGTGATGCCGCGAGAGCCTAGATTGTGCTCACGCAAGGCAGGTCTACAACGGCCGATTACTGGCTAAGCGACGGAGGTCGTCGCACAGAAGTTCCAAGCAGAAGTATTGAATAGTCAGCAGCAAAAATTTGAAGCAAAACACAAGTCATGCAAAATACTCTTTTTTATTGATATTGAACAAAGATTTACAATGTGGGCACGAGGCCAAATTATAAGTCTCTCAAGCTCACTTTTCTCTCATATTACAAGTCACTCTACTCTCTCTTATTTCTCAATACAAGCTTCAAAGCGACGAGTAGCAGATTCTTCGGAATGGCGATATCCATACATTATGTCTCGTATAAGTTCTGACTCCATGCGGCACCACACCTCGAAATGCCAAGGAACTCCGTGCCTCGACGCATCCAAGCGAGCTCCGTGCCATCGGGCTTCTACCTGTGCCTGTACATGAAAACTGTGTGGGTGTCAATACTCAACTGTACTGGTGGAGTGAGCTCCTCATCCACCCATACAAAACTGACACGTTCATTACTTGTGTAGCTTAATCCATTTTTGATTGTCTTTCTAGTCTTGCCTTAGGATCAATTTTAGGACAAAGATGCCTTGGCCTATACTTGGCAACACAACGACAGGGTCGTGCTATACTCTATTCGTAACTTCAATATATTCGAGGCAGTGCCTCGCCGAGTAGAAACTTATGCAACTCGGCCGTGCCAAAACTTTTACTTGTTTTTATATTCCTCTAGACTATTCTCGTGCCAATGACGTCAAGGGGACGACTCGTGCT
Source organism: Iris pallida (assembly GCA_029216955.1). NCBI lineage: Eukaryota > Viridiplantae > Streptophyta > Magnoliopsida > Asparagales > Iridaceae > Iris > Iris pallida. The sequence goes on along the minus strand of JANAVB010015399.1, from coordinate 5,707,727 downwards.
GGTCGTGCCAATAGACTTGATCGGGCCTTAAGACCGAGGTCGTGCCTCCCAAATATCAACCAGACTTAACCAACTTGCCTTACGGCCCTTCCTGACTTAACTTGAGATGACCTGATGACGACGCCACATTCATGCCGAAGCACGTGTCCTTGCTATAGCTAAATCTTAGGCTCCAGAATGGTGTTGCAACCATGCACACCCTAACCCGCGCCGATTCAAGGTTAGCACTTGCTAATCTAACTCGTAACTTGCTAGTACTCGACGCAATCCAAAGGCATACATGCGGATAACCGTTCTTATGCCGACACATCTATATGAGCGGTCACTAGGAATGTCAAGCTATACTAGATCTTTGCATACGGTGACCATTCACGTGCGAGGTACGAGCTCCCACCGAATGACCCGTAACCTATATTGTTGTAACACCCACTTTTCTAAAATAAGGATAATTTTGAACTTTTGTAATTTCAATCATTAAATAATAAGATTTAAATCATGTTATGATTTTTGGAAATTTTTAAATAATTTAAAACTATTTAAATTGGTGATTTGTGATTTTGGTTTTTTGCTAGTGTAACCTTAGAGCTGCTTAGCCTAGAGACTAACCATGACCATAGAGGCCTAACCCATGTGATTAGATTGGCTAATTACCACTTATTTTGGTCATTTTATGACTTTTGAATTATTTAGAATTTTGATTAATTGGTAAATTTTAAATTATTTTAATAATATTTAAATTAATGTATTGTGATTTTGGTCATTTTTCATATTTTTAATATTTTAGGAATTTTTATATTTTAATATTGATTTTACCGGATATGTTTAGTCGGGTTTGAGTTTCGTTTCGTTTCGACTTGTGTTAGTGACCTGTGTAGCTTACACTATAAACGGGACTCCAAGAATAGTTAGTCATGGCCCGCAAACCCTACTAATTAAGTTAGTAAGTTTAGACTAATTCCACTTGTTAGATTGGTTAAGTTAGAGGCTTAAATTTAACCTTTTTGATCCCAAACTTGAACCTAACTTAAAATTAACCAAGAGGACTAGTTGAGGCCTTATTGGGCTTTCCCCCAAGGCCCAAATAGGGTTTAATGGCAGCCACTATAGGTAGGTTAGCCTCCATTCCTTTCATTTCATTCCAACTTACCTCTTTTCCTTCACAAAGTGTTCTTCCCCAAATTGAGAGCTTTCCTCTTTGATTTGATCTCCAAATCCTTACATCCCTCCACCAAAACTTCCATCCAACCTTCTCATACTACCAAGGGAGGATGCTAACAAAGATTTGGAGCAAAGTGCAAGGAGGAGTGTCCTTTTTAGAAGATCATCGTGTCGGAGCCGTGTCCTTGAGAGTATCATTGGAATTCCACTCTCAATAGGTAAAACTAATCCTCTAAATTGATTTTCTATGCATATTAGTTAGTTTTGAATCCAGAGGATCCAACTCCATGCATGTACCCCCTTTAGATTCAAGTTTGAGGCCATTTGGAGCTCTCTTGAGGATTTTAGATATGTGTTTTGTGTCCTACTTGATAGATCCCAAATTAGGACACCCCATCTGTTTGGTTTATTGCCTAATATGATTAATTGTGTTTTAAATTTAGTTTTAGAATGGTTAGAGAGTAGATTGATCTTAGTTAGGATGGTTAGAATGAGTTTCATTTGGATACCTATGTTGGTATCCAAGTTCTTGGCCTACATGTGTTTCTTTTGTCCAAAACAATCCAAATTCGTCATAATATTCATCCACGTTTTTAGTAACCATAGCAACTTAGAAATGCCATAACTTTTAGCACAGAACTCCGATTAATCTTCCATTTTGTAAAAGAACCGTATCGAAGTTAGCTTTCCAAATATATTTTTTAATAAGCCAAAATCGTTTTGAAACTTTCTGAAAAACTATTTGAGTGTCATCTGTCCGAAAGACAAACGCGTTTCAGTGTTTTTGTGATTTCGGGAGCTTCCGAACACGAAAATACGATCAGTTTGAAGTTTCGAAAAACTAACACGAAGAGCTATGACATACCTTTAGATAGTTAGTTAGTTAGATATTTGAGGGGTATCTTGGTATCTCATGATACCAAGTTAGTTTCTTAAGGTAAATATGAATTACCTTTACCTTCAAGGTAAATGATTGGTTTACTTATGACCAGGGTATGGTATCAAGATACCAAGGTAAGGTATCAAAATATCAATAAAGTAATAGGATACCAAGGTAAGGTATTGGAATACCTTAGCAAGTGTAGCGCCCCAGAACCAGAATACTGGAGAGCGGGGGCGGACATAGCCAGCTACGTATATTGAAGTGCAATCCACCTCGCTATATGGTCACGGCTGTCTGGATACATGATGGTTTAACTACAAGCCAGCAGTCTCTTATGGTCATGAACAAGCCTATTGTCTCAATCTCCAGCAAGTAATAATAGTTACAAGATATCAGAGCACCAAATATACAATAGTAAGGCGTCCCATACATTACATATTTGGATGATCATAAAGCTAGTCATACAAAATGTGAAAACTAGCAAGATTTTCAGTCATACATAATCAACCCTTGGATTTGTTAATCATGCTACAGCCCATAGGCAGACAGTAAGTAAAGTGCAAACGAGCTAATACGTGCTCGTCGGCTAAACGCCTCCAAAGAAATATTTTTACAATAGAGTGGGAGTGCAAAATAAAACCCACTCGTTGCCAGGGTTACGCCTGGTGGTCACCATCTGGCTGGAAGGAAGGAAGATCCTCTGGAGCTGCTCCGGTATCTGGCCACACAAAACCAGCTGGGTCAGATCCCAGAAAGAACAAGTGCCACAAGGAGGATTCACTTAAGAACTAAAACCAGCATATCATAAATGAATCTTAAAGATAATTATAAAAGAACCTGATAATAACAGAGACAACAACAGTGAATTGAGTACGAGGAAATCATTCAAGTAGCCAGGTCGTAACCTTTAAGCCAAACAAGGATGGGGATTGTAACCCTTCACCTGAACAGAATCCCGTCTCAAATTCTTGTTGGTAAAGTAAAACATGATGAGCATGACGTAGGATGCAATAAAATAATAAACGAAGAGAGGAAACAGAACTGCTCCGGGAGCCAGGTTACAACCCTTAAACCAAACAAGGACCGGGGTTGTAACCCTTTGCCTGAACAGAACTTGGCCCCTGGTCATTATTGTTGGAGGTGACAATCATGCGATCATACTGGAAACGTTCGTGCACTGAATCAGCACTATACAAGACTAAATCAGACTCCATCCAAACGTTCACGGCCAATCAATGACTACGGCTTTCTACATTAACTAACTAGGGTTATCACAAGCCTAGTTACTAGCAATATGTAGCAAGATTTTCCTTCAGCCACCAGCCCTGCAGCTAATCCAGGTTATCCAGGCGACTTGGATTTATTAAGCAATGCCTCATTCTTTTCCTTGTATCAGTGAATCTAGACATGTGCCCTACTCGTCGGCAGGCTACAAGTCCAACAATGGTGGCCGAGATAACGGGATTGCTGGTAACAGAGGAAGTCTCTCATGACTACTGGATTATTCTAGTTATTAGCCTTAGCCAGTTTCAGTAGGTACCCCTGACCGTGGTACTCAGGGATCCCCATCCTAGACATGATGCAAGACAATACTGGTTTATTGTACAAACACAATTGCCCACGGTGTCCAGGCCATTCATTCTTATCATGTCATGCTAGCCGTCGCAACAACATATTGAGGTATATCATATTAGGTTTACTTATCAAGAGCGCACCACGATGGGTCACTATCGTGTCCATGGTCATGCTCAGATTAACACAGTACAAACCTTCCATCAAGGGTCATAAGACACAAGCATAAAGGTGACAACCCATAATAGTGAAAGGGGTGCAAGGGCTGTAGGAGGAGCCATGCGGCTCAAAAAATAGGGCCATAACCTACGCAGCCAAGGAGGAACAAACTTATGCGGCCAGGGGGGAAGGGGCTCATGCGGCTAAGGAAGCAGGGCCATGCGGCTCAGGAAACAAGGGCTCATACGGCCAGGAGCGCCTATGCACCTCGGGCCATGCGACCAGGAGGGAAAGGGGCTCATGCGGCTAAGAGAAACAGGGGCTCATACGACAAATAGCTAGAGATAGCTATGCGGCTGAAGGCCAACCATGCCACGCGGTTGCAGGCCATGCGGCCAGGACCATGCGGCAAGCCCATGCGGCAAAGCCGTATGAAGGCTGGAGTGCCTATGCGGCCGCAGGAGACTTGTCGCATAAAAAAACCATGCAGTCAAGCACTGTTCTTCTTCTCCAACTTTTCTGAGAAGAAGAAGAACCATAAAAGCCATTGCTTCCAAGCTCCATTAATCTTTCATCTAAGGTCAAAATTCGGGCTTCCATAGATCAAAATAAGGCAGAATAAAATTCTCTACAACATAGAACCATCGAAACTTGAAAATAACAAGTTAATTGCTAGATCAAAACTTGAGAAAAACTGAGAAATGGGTTAAACTAGAACTACAAGGTTAAAACTTCTGACTGAAAAATGCCAAGTTCTAAAGAGGCTAAGAATAGAGGAAGAAAGACATTAAAGCAATAAAAATGGAGTTCTCTCGTGAAGCAAGCTGCACTTGCCGGAGGGGTAGGTGGAGCTCTACGCTAGGGAGGAAGAAGAAGAAGGAGGAGGAGTAAATGCTGAGTTATGAGGAGAAAGAAAAGTAGGTGGGATATAAATGGGGTTAGTGGTGGGGGTAGGTGGATGGTCTAGGTGAACCGGCCCAAAACATACCAACCCAAAAGCTTGCCCAAACCAAGCTGAACCATGTAATACTACAATGAACCAAGACAGCGCAACATGCACAATAAACCATGACTAACTAAATTACGAGCCTGAAATACGTATACGTAAACCAAAATACGCAATACGAACTACGGACGTTACAACTCTACCCCCTTAAAAGAATTTCGTCCTCGAAATTTAATTAAGAGGCTAGAGATGTCAGGGCAAGCTATACTACCATTAACAAACTTATAGCTAAGTAATCAATCAGGCAATCAAACATGCAAGCAAGGAATCGAAGGGTAAGGCATAAGAAGACATTATACCTCACGAGTCAAACAGGTCGGGATATCGTGATCGGATATCATCCTCACGCTCCCACATTGACTCACCCAAAGAGTGATGACCCCAAGCAATACGGACTAAGCTGATAGTCTTATTCTTGAGGACCTTATCTCTTCGGTCCAATATAGACACGGGCCTCTCCTCATACGAAAGGTTGGTACCAACAACCAATTCTGAATGATCCAGGATGTGGCTCGGGTCTGGGATATACCGTCGCAATTGGGATACATGGGAGACATCATGCACCTCACATAACGACGACGGAAGAGCGAGACGATGTGACACATCACCTACTCGCTCGAGGATATCGAATGGCCCTATATACCTAGGACTAAGCTTTCTCCGTACGCCAAAACGAATGACACCACGGTTAGGAGAGATCCTAAGGAATACGTGGTCGTCGACAGAAAATTCAAGGGGTCGCCGATGAGAATCGGCATAATGACGCTGGCGATCTTGGGTAAATCGAAGATAATCTCTGACTCTTCTGACCACCTCAACCATCTGAGTAATCATTTTCGGACCGAGCATCTGCCTCTCTCCAACATCGTCCCATGCTAGCGGGGATCTGCACTTCCTACCATACAGTGCCTCGAACAGTGCCATCTGGATACTGGCCTGGAAACTGTTGTTGTACGAGAATTCCACCAGGTGCAGGTGATCTTTCCACGAACCACCGAAGTCGAGTGTACACGACTGCAACATATCTTCCAAGTTTCGTATGGTACGCTCTGACTGACCATCTGTCTGCGGATGATAAGCTGAACTGAACTGGAGGTGAGTTTCCAAACTCTCTTGCAGACTGAGCCAAAAGTGCGACATAAATCTTGAATCTCTGTCCGAAGTGATAGTGACTGGTACACTATAAAATCTGATAATCTTCCTAAGATACTTCTCTGCTAGCTGAGCCGTCGACTGACCAACTCTGAATGGGAGAAAGTGAGCCACCTTTGTGAGCCTGTCTATAATAACCCAAATAGCATCTCTACCGGCCGGGGACCTAGGTAATCCAGTCACGAAATCCATGGTTATATGCTTCCACTTCCATTCTGGAATCGGCAAGGGCTGAAGAAGTCTAGTCGGCCACTGATGTTCAGCTTTAACTTGTTGGCAAACCAAACACCGAGAGATAAACCGGGCAATCTCCCTCTTCACGCCATTCTACCAAATATGCTGACGGATATCACGGTACAGCTTTGTGCCACCGGGATGAACGGAATACTGTGAATTGTGAGCTTCTGCCATGACTTTCTGTCTGATATCCCTACTGGGTACACAAAGACGCTTCCTATATCGAAGTGTACTGTCTTCATGAATGCATAACTCTGGCCGTCGTCCTGCCTCACACTCGGCTCTGAGTCGCTGAAGCTTAGAATCTATTGACTGCGCCATCCGGATCCTCTTAACCATAGTGGACTGAACTTGCATGCTGGCCATCAACACCACATGGGTAGGAAGAACAACTTCAATACCCATCTTCTGAAGATCTGATAATAACTCTGGCTGCGTTGTAAGGAAATAAACTCCTGCTCTCCTGCTCAGCGCATCTGCTACTACATTGGCCTTCCTTGGGTGATACTGCAGGTTAACATCATAATCCACAAGTAGCTCTAGCCACCTTCTCTAACGCATGTTAAGATCCTTCTGAATGAACACATACTTCAGGCTCTTGTGGTCGGTAAAAATCTCCACCCTATCTCCGTACAGGTAGTGCCCCCACAACTTAAGTGCAAACACTACTGCTGCTAACTCCAAGTCAAGGGTTAGGTAATTCCTCTCATGATCACGAAGTCGACGTGACGCATAAGCTATTACCTTCTCATGCTGCATCAAAACACATCCTAAACCTCTGCCTGAAGCATCACAATACACTGAGAATCCCTCGGTCCTATCTGGAAGCGTGAGAATGGGTGCCGTCATCATACCTCGCTTCAATTTCTCAAAAGAATCCTGACACTCTGCTGTCCAAGCAAACTGCACATCCTTGCGGGTCAACTGGGTCAATGGCACTAAAATTTGAGCAAACTCTGAAATAAATCGCCAGTAGTAGTCGGCCAAGCCAAGAAAACTGCAAACTTTTGCAACTGTACTGGGTACTGGCCTTGTCTCAATAGCCACGATCTTCTGGAGATCCACTTCTACTCCTCCTCTGGTGATGATATGACCCAAGTACGAAATGCGATCGAGCCAGAACTCGTATTTACTGAACTTCGCGTACAACTGGTGTTCTCTGAGAATCTGGAGGACAATTTTGAGATGCTGCTCATGCTCTTCTTTACTCTTGCTGTAGAACAAGATGTCGTCTATGAACACAATCACGAACTGATCCAAATAAGGCATGAAGATACGATTCATGAGGTCCATGAATACAGCCAATGCATTGGTTGCTCCAAATGGCATAACAAGGAACTTCTAATGCCCATATCTAGATCTAAATGCTGTCTTTGGGATGTCCTGCTCTCTGACTCTGATCTGATGGTATCCTGACCGTAAATCAATCTTCGAGAATCCTGTCGCTCCTCTGAGTTGATCAAACAAGTCATCTATCCTCGGGAGAGGATATCTGTTCTTGATTGTTACTGAGTTCAAGGTACGATAATCTACATATAATCTGGACGTACCATCCTTCTTTTTCATAAGAAGCAACGGGGCTCCCCAAGGCGATCCACTTGCATGAATGAATCCTTTGGTCCGGAGTTCTTTAATAATCTTGTACAATACCTCTAACTCGGACGGTGCCATCCTGTAGACTCTCTCCGACACTAGGGCGGTCCCTGGGATCAAGTCGATAGTAAACTCGATCTCTCGCTCTGGCGATATTCCTAGAAGCTTTTCTGGAAAAACATCTGAAAACTCCTCGACTATCCGGGGTAACTGCACTGCTGCTACGGCCATCCGCAATACCGGAGGAGAAGGTTCAACTTCGCCTCGGGAAAAGGAAAACTCTGGCTCGCCTGGAATGCTAAAAACAACCCTGCCAACATGGCAGTCTATCCTCGCATACTGATTCCCTAACCAATCCATCCCTAAGACCACATCATAATCGGCCATCGGGAACTCTATCAACCTAGCGGGAAACTCTCTACCGCTAACTACGATCCGACACGAGGAAAACACTCTATCTACTCCCACAAGACCGTTACCAGTAAGTATATTGAGCCTTACTGATAATGACTCAAGCTCCAGTCCTATACGTGTCGCGAATCGTGCAGACATAAATGAATGCGATACACCAGAGTCAAATAATACTGAAGCCAAAAAGGTGTTGACGAGAATAGTACCTGCCACTACCTTACCTGGCGCTACTCCCTCTTCTCCAATAGTTAAAGCCAACACTTGTTCTTGTCCTCTGGGTGTCGTCCCCCTCTGCTGGAACCCCCTCTACCTATTCTGAACTTGGGCCTGGGTATACTGCTGAGGCCTTTGTTGCTGAAAAGCTTGGGTCTGCGTCGACAATGGCCTCGGGGATGGGAACTGCTGTAGCTGGACTGGTACTGGTGCTGGACCTCTAACCGATGAACTAGTTATGGCTGGTGATGAGTCAGTCCTGAACGGACAGGACCCTACTTTATGGTCCGGTGCTCCACAAAGCAAACACAATCCTTGTGCCTTGTGACATTCTGAAATAATATGTCCAGGCTTCCCACAATAAAAGCAGCCCACGGTGGAAGACTGCCTCTGCTTCTGTTGTTGAGGATACGTCAGGGTTGAATGTTGAACCGACGTTACTGAGGTCGCCCGCCTCGGAGCTCCAATGGTCAAAGCCCTAGCTGTCGGGGCTGGTGCTGAAGACTGGTTCATCTGACTGTGGGATCGCTTCCGACCTCCGGTCCTGTCCACTATCCTCTGGGAGGTATACTCATGCTTCATAGCTGCTCTCAACACTACATCAAAAGTCTGATGCTCAAACTGCTCCACCGCCAGTAAAATCTCCACGTGGAGCCCCTGCTCGAATCGCTGAGCTCTGTCGAACTCGGTCGCCACCAAGGTGGGAGCAAACCGACTAAGCCTGGAAAACTCGGCTGCATATCCATCGACCGTCCTGTCCATCTGCTTTAAATTGGTGAACCTCGTCTGTAGATCGTACCGAGCTACAGCATCGAAGTACTTGGTCCGAAATCTCTTACGAAATACTGCCCAGGCAATAGGTGGCACTAATCCAATGGCTTGTACCGTCCACCAGCTGCGGGCTAGATCCATTAACTGCAGGCACACTACGGCCACCTTCTCATCTTCTGGGGTCTTTACTGCCTCCAAAATCATCTCTGTATCCTGTAGCCATGCATCAGCAGCGATAGCATCTTCACTGCCGTCAAAGAATGGAGGGTTCAGGCGCTTAAAACTGTTCGCTGTACTGTTCCCATGGTGTCCACCTCTGCCCAGAGCATCTGTCACTACCTGGTGCAATACATCTCCTCGACGGTCCTGTGATGCAAGCAACTCCCTGATGAGTCCAAGCAAGGCTCCATCATCCTGCCTTGCAGGCTGGGCTGGCTGCACTGGGGGTTCTGGATCTCCGGAAAGCATGACCTGGGAAGCTACTCCTGAGTGCTGAGCTTGATCCTCTTGTTGCGAGGGTACTCGCTGAGCTCCTTCCGGCTGATTGGCAGGACCAGGAGTAGTGCCGCTGAAGAAAATGACACAGGAAACAATAAGGAAGGACCAAGACAGATCAAAGATACAAGCATATAATCAGGTCAAGATTTCAGGGATTTAGAGGATACAAGCAGAGATCAAGGGCGAGTGCTGATTGAGACATCTATTCAGTAAACCCTCACATATCTTGATTTACAAGACCTACATGGGCCACCACTTAAACCATGTAACGCCCCAGAACCAGAATACTGGAGAGCGGGGGCAGACATAGCCAGCTACGTATATTGAAGTGCAACCCACCTCGCAATACGGTCACGACTGTCTGGATACATGAGGGTTTAACTACAAGCCATCAGTCTCTTATGGTCATGAACAAGCCTATTGTCTCAATCTCCAGCAAGTAATAACAGTTACAAGATATCAGAGCACCAAATATACAATAGTAAGGCATCCCATACATTACATATTTGGATGATCATGAAGCTAGTCATACAAAATATGAAGACTAGCAAGAGTTTTAGTAATACATGATCAATCCTAGGATTTGTTAATCATGCTACAGCCCGTAGGCAGACAGTAAGTAAAGTGCAATCGAGCTAACACGTGCTCGTCGGCTAAACGCCTCAAAAGAAATATTTTTATAATAGAGTGGGAGAGCAAAATAAAACCCACTCGTTGCCAGGGTTACGCCTGGTGGTCACCATCTGGCTGGAAGGAAGGGAGATTCTCTGGAGTTGCTCTGGTATCTGGCCACACAAAACCAGCTAGGTCAGATCCCAGAAAGAGCAAGTGCCACATGGAGGCTTCACTTAAGAACTAAAACCAGCATATCATAAATGAATCTTAAAGATAATTATAAAAGAACCTGATAATCACAGAGACAACAACAGTGAATTAAGTACGAAGAAACCATTCAAGTAGTCAGGTCGCAACCCTTAAACTAAACAAGGACCGGAGTTGTAACCCTTCAGCTGAACAGAACCCCGTCTCAAATTCTTGTTGGTAAAGTAAAACATGACGAGCATAACGTAGGGTGCAATAAGACAATAAATGAAGAGAGGACACAGAACTGCTCCGGGAGCCAGGTTACAACCCTTAAACCAAACAATCACCGGGGTTGTAACCCTTCGCCTGAACAGAACTTGGCCCCTGATCATTATTGTTGGAGGTGACAATCATGCGATCATACTGGAAATGTTCGTGCACTAAATCTGTACCATACAAGACTAAATCGAACTCCATCCAAACGTTCACGGCCAATAAATGACTACGGCTTTCTACATTAACTAACTAGGGTTATCACAAGCCTAGTTACTAGCAATATACAGCGAAATTTTCCTTCAGCCACCAGCCCTGCAGCTAATCCAGGTTATCCAGGCGACTTGGATTTATTAAGCGATGCCTCATTCCTTTCCTTGTATCAGTGAATCTAGACATGTCCCCTACTTGTCGGCAGGCTACAAGTCCAACAATGGTGGCTGGGATAACGGGATTGCTGGTAACTAGGGAAATCTCTTGTGACTACTGGATTATTCTAGTTATTAGCCTTAGCCAGTTTCAGTAGGTATCCCTGACCGTGGTACTCAGGAATCCCCATCCTAGACATGATGTAAGACAATACTGGTTTATTGTACAAATACAATCGCCCACGGTATCCAGGCCATTCATTCTTATCATGTCATGCTAGCCGTGGCAATAGCATATCGAGGTATATCATGTTAGGTTTACTTATCAAAAGTGCACCACGATGGGTCACTATCGTGTCCATGGTCATGCTCAGATTAACACAGTACAAACCTTCCATCAAGGGTCATAAGACACAAGCATAAAGGTGACAACCCATAATAGTGAAAGGTGTGCAAGGCTGGAGAAGGAGCCAGGCGGCTCGGGAAACAGGACCATGAACTATGCGGCCAAGGAGGAACAAACTTATGCGGCCAGGGAGGAAGGGGCTCATGCGGCTAAGGAAGCAGGGCCATGCTGCTCGAGAAACAGGGGCTCATGCGGCCAGGAGCGCCTATGCGGCTCGGGCCATACGGCCAGGAGGGAAAGGGGCTCATGCGGCTAAGAGAAACAGGGGCTCATGCGGCAAATAGCTAGAAATAGCTATGAGGCTGAAGACCAACCAAGCCATGCGGCTGAAGGCCATGCGGCCAGGACCATGCGGCAAGCCCATGCGGCAAAGCCGCATAAAGGCTGGAGTGCCTATGCGGCCGCAGGAGACTTGCCGCATAAAAAAGCCATGTAGTCAAGAACTGTTCTTTTTCTCCAACTTTTCCGAGAAGAAGAAGAACCATAAAAGCCATTGCTTCCAAGCTCCATTAATCTTTCATCTAAGGTCAGAATTCGGGCTTCCAGAGGTCAAAATGAGGCAGAATAAAATTATCTACAACATGGAACCATCAAAACTTGAAAATAACAAGTTAATTGCTAGATCAAAACTTGAAAAAAAAACCGAGAAATGGGTTAAACTAGAACTACAAGATTAAAACTTCAGACTGAAAATTGCCAAGTTCTAAAGAGGCTAAGAATATATGTAGGAAGACATTAAAGCAATAAAAATGGAGTTCTCTCGTGAAGCAAGCTGCACTTACCGGGTGGTAGGTGGAGCTCTACGCTAGGGAGGAAGAAGAAGAAGGAGGAGGAGTAAATGTTGAGTTATGAGGAGAAAAAAGTAGGTGGGATATAAATGGAGTTAGTGGTCTAGGTGAACCGGCCCAAGCCACACCAACCCAAAATCTTACCCAGCTAAGCCGAACCATGAAATACTACAATAAACCAAGACAACGCAACATGCACAATAAACCATGACTAGCTAAAATTACGAGCCTGAAATATGTGCACGTATACCAAAATACATAATACGAACTACGGGCGTTATAGCAAGGTATTGGAGTTGCATAGGGTAAGGGCAAGGTAAGGGTAAGGTATTGGTTAGAGGCTAAGATAATTTACCTAAGTTAAGGTATTGCACCCAAACCAAGGTATTGGTTTTGGGATGCCAATATAACCAAGGTTGATATGGTATCCTAGTGTTAGTGGGTTAGTGTCTAAGTATTTGAGTTTGAGTATGTGAAGTTAGATTATGGAAGGTTTATATAGATAGGTATATATATTTTTGGGTTATGTAGTATATGTAAATATTATGGGAGTATATAGATATAGGTTATGGTTCATAGTGAGAATATGTATATACTTGATATATGATATCTATATGTATGTGTTAGGGTGGTACTATATGGGTAAGGATATATGTGATATATATGAAATGTATATTATATAACTAAGTTTGTGTGCCTTCTTAGCTATGTGGTTTAGCTATGTGCCTTGATTTAGGCTATGTGTTAGATAGCAATGGTACTAGTATATTTTATTATTTAGGCTATAGACTTGTTTAGACCTAGAATTGACTAACCTAGACTAGTTTGACCATTGTTGACCAAACCCTAGCTAGTTTGACCATATTAGACTAGTTGTCTTAGTTTAACTAGATTGTTGACCAGAGTTGACCAAGAGTTGACTTTGACCTATATTGACTTAGACTCATTTAGATTACATTATAATTTCAATTACCATATAAATTGAACTCTTTATAACCTGTGTTGCTCTAACTAGGACTCTGTGACTCCAGTTGGCCGTCTTTTCATATCAGTTGTTCAGGGTATCAGGCGAGTACATTCTCTGACCATTTTATACTTGCTAGAACTTATATTCTTATTCTAGATTACTTTACTTGATGCTGTCACGTTGGTAACATGGATTGGTACTATATGGATCTTTTTATGAGATGTTACCCCCTCGGGAGCATCGAATACTTCATGCCATGTGTGTTTCACTTACATCATGTATCTCTATGCTTTTACTATTCATGTATACTCTTGTGATTCATGTACTCTCATGTCCATAAAGCCCTCATGAATCAATTTTACGTGCTCTCATTTATGAGGCAGTGAAATCATAAATCTTAACATAACTTGTCTCGATCCTTGTGTATTGATTGGAGATGGAGGAGTAGAAATAGTCATGTGAATAATTCCAAAGTAGTGTAGTCATGAATCAACTCTGTAGTATAGCCATGAATCATTTGCAGCTGTTCACATGTCTATCTTGTACTCTGAATCACTAGTCACTGATAGTTCTTTACTTATAGTAGATATTTCTATTATAGTTATCTCTTTTACTTCATGTACATTCTTTCAGTTATTCATGTATCTTACTCTATTGCATGCTTTATATTTTTTGACATGATATGAACTGTATGAGATGTATTGTGCTCGTTTCTATCCTGACTGGACCTGTTGAAAATATTACAGATGCTTGTCCCGAGGATACTTGCCCTACTTACTATGAACCAAGAGATGGCTTAGCTACCTTTGGCCCCGACACTCAGGAGTGATCGGGAGACTAGCTAGTAGACTTGGTTTAGTTTTCATGTTTTAGAACTTGAATTGTAATAAGTTGAGATATTGTTTTGTTTTGAGATTGTTTGAGATTATTATTATTTAGTAGTTGGTTTTGTTGTTGTTATTTAGTCTTAGTTATAACTTCTGTGTTTTCTTACCATGCTTAGACTGTGATTGAGATTTCATTATATCCATACTTGTCTTCCATTCGGAGTTGAGATTTGACAAGTATATTATATAATTGCGTGAGTTGTTGATTAGATAGTGACCTAGAACAGCGTTCTACCATCAATAATATGGCGTAGGCTGGACGTACCCACTTCTCGTGCCCCTATACTGGGTGCGGGTCGTGACACATTTTTATTGGTGGCCCACGCAGGTCAGGGTCGCAACCAGTACGATTTCGTAGTGGTGCTCGACTTAGAGTGCTGCTACGAGCCTGCAGTTAGGATATAGGCTAGGTTATTATTATAGAAGTTACTCAATCACAATTAGGACTTTTGAGAGATTCCTGGGACGACCCTTAAGAATCTTGTTTTGAACTTAAATTTGAAATCCTTTCCTTTTGCTTCCGTTCACCCTTATTCCTTGTTATTGAACTTGATTTTGTTGGAATCTGTTGATTTGATTTTTCATATCGAGATGAATGTCATGGCCTGAGTTACGGTATCTTCTAATGACATATGTTGACAGAAATAATAGGAAAGGTAAAACGTTTACTTGGTTATGGAACCTAGAGTTTATCGCAGCTATATTAGCCGGCGTGGCAAAAACGTAGGGACCTGACTTCGGATGTACATATCTTGGTTATGAGATTTGGGATTCCTTGCAGCTATACAAGTCGGCATAGCGAGGATTCCAGACGACATGATTATAGAGGTGCATGCCCCAGTTATGGACTCTACCGTTTATCGCAGCCTTGCTTACTAGCGTGGCGAGGATTCTCATTATCATGATTTTGGACAGACGTGTATGATTATCAGATTGTATATTGAGAAGGGTCCTAACATGTAGCATTTGGGTTCCTAGAATTTATCTTCTATTTTGGAGATTTTTTTTTTATTTTTGTTAGAATCAATTATTAACTAGGATATTGATTCGGGATCGTAAGATTTTTGCCTAAGCCTATAGGTTAGATATAAGAAAATTAGGTCACATATGGTCTCTGGGCCCCTAGATAGTCCCTAGTATATTACTTCATCATTTTAGAATTTTCAGGATTTTATGAAGATTTTTAGATAATTTTAAATATGATTTTATTATTTTTCTAAGCTTCTATGATTTACTGTGGGAGCACCCGAGAGTATTTTTGAGGTCAAATAGATTATTTGGGCTCTAGAACCCTTAAAATATTTTCTAGATTTTTCTAGGAATTTTTATGAATTTTTTGGGATTTATTTAGAATTTTTAGGATTTTTTCTGATTTTTATTTAATTTTTTGAATATTAAAACCCTATTTTTCCAACCAATTATCCAGTCAGCTGAGCGGGGGGCCCACCTGTCAGCCGCTCGGGCGCGGGTGGCAGGCCCACCCGTCAGTGTCGGGTGGATGGGGCTCGGTCTCCGAGCCGCCCATGGATTCCCAGCCGAGCCGGCTTGGAGCTACCCCCTAAGCCGAGCCAAGCTCAGCTTGCTCTGGGCCGTTCGATCAAGCGGTGGGTGCACGCTATCGTGCCACGTGGCCGCTCAAGCCACCGCCTGGACAGCTCACCGACTCTCTCTCTCCCTATATATATAGTTATATAGTTGATTATTTTTCGATAACCCAAGAATTAATTCAGCAGCTTTTGTGGGAGAGTTCAGTTGAGTTCTTCGACATCGCGGAGGGTTTGCCGTTGATCTAAACGTCCGTTTTGTGCACCATTTTTTTATTATAAGTGTATTGAGGTTAGGTTTCTGAATATATAATTTATTTTCTGGTATTTTGATCTCGAATTTTTGAATAATTATTTGAGTGTCGGTTGTCTAAAAATCAATACGTCGCACGGTTTTCAAGATTTTGAGTGATCCCAAACTCCGTTTCGTGATCCATTTAAGATTTTGGAAAGCTGACACCGAGCTCTACAACATATAATTTTTTCAGAAATTTAGAGTTTCATCTAATATTTTATTTTGTTTATAGAAGTCAGATTTGGTCAACGGTTCACCGATTTAGTCATGGTTAGCCATAATGGCGATAACTTTTGACCAAATTGTGATTTTGTGGCACGGTCGATTCTAGTGCACTCATGGTGCTAAAATATACCATATTGCAAACTCAAACTTCTGAATTCATAATGTTTGACTAGTTAGTCAACAGTATGTTGCGGTTTGCGTGCCACGGGTCCCGAATTTGGAACCGTGACTTTCCTTGGCCAAATATTTGTATTTAGATTGTTATTTCAGAATAAAATAGGTTAAAATAGGATTTTAGATGATTTACTCCAGAATTAAAATAGTATTAATTAATTTAACCCATTAGCCACTTTCTAGGATTTTTAGAGTGGGAACCGTTGATCTAACTTGTATTTTTTTGTCGGTGTAGATCGGACTATGACGTCTTGACTTATGACTTTATCATCTATCAGAGTAGGCAAGTATCACTATGACCTATATTTCCTTTATTTTATACTGCATGTATCTTCGTGTCGTCTTTTCACTATTACTCCCTTATGGTTCATGATTGTCATTGTTCATGATTACTATTGTGTACGAGAGTTTGAATCGATTGGATATACATACATGTTCATGTCTTACTCATTGTTTTCTATTGTTTACAGTTTATCGTATTGCTAATGTTTATCGTAGTGGACATGTATTGTGAGTGAGTCGGGCGGAGGAATACAACAAGTAAGCATGTGGTCAACGAATTGAATACAGACCCCCTATACATTGATTACATAATATCAGTCATGCACCACACGTATGACTGACGGATATCTCAAGCCGTCTACATGCTGAAAGTTGGTATTCTAAAACACACATCACACGTGACTTAACCATTGTTGCTCTATTGTCTATTGTTTTTCTTTCGTCAAGTCTACCTTCTTATTGTCATCATATATTAGTGGTATGTCAAAGTCTACCTTCATATTGTTATCATGTCTTAAAGGTACTTTCTTATCATACAATATCATACTTATATTAAGTAAAATTCCTTTTATCTTTCCTTCATGCTTGTATACTATATTGTGTAATATAGTGTTATGGTGATCTTGCTCCAATGCTGACTGGATAACTATTTTTTAGCTTTAGACGACGAGATTTGCCCCGAGGTCTGCCGTGAGTATGTTAGCGACCCTGACATCACTGGCGTACCTGGTTCCAGTACTGATGCGAATTAGCATATTTTCTTCCTTATGGATTCGCATTAGTTAGTAGTTATAGTTATGGAGTTTAGTTGTCTATTTTATTTTTTGCTATCCGAGTTTGTTCTCGAGACTTTCTAAATTGTAGTGGATTATTTTATATTTATAATATTGGGACTATTGGATATTTTGGTGATTATTGCTGGCTTAGTTGTGGATGATATATATGCGTGTTGTGCTTGTTGTGGACCATTGTTATCATAGATAGCGTACTGCCGTCGATGCTGCGGCGTAGGCTGGACTTGGCCACGAACTCGTATCAAAAAATTGGGAGCGAATCGTGACAAGTTTTATGGTGGCCCATGCAGGTCCAATTTTGCAAGAGACTGCGAACTCGTGGTAGTGCTTAAGTTAGCTGTACTACTACGAGCCTGCGAATAGAATTAAAGTTAGGAGGTTATACCATCCATAAAATAGGATTTCTAACCCTATGAGTCTATTTTATCTTAGGATCTTATTGTCTCTTAAATTGCATCTTGCTTGATTCCGTCCGTGATTTCTTCGATATATTTGTATCTACCGTTCTAACCATATCCCTTCTTTCCTTTTAGTTCGCAATGGTTGAGACAAGGCACATTGCGATCCATAAGGGGAAAAGGGTAGCTAACCCATATGCTACTCCCGAACCCGAGGGATCGACAGCAGAGAGTACTGAGTTTGTAGAGCCTTCTTTAGTTTTAGTTGTTATGCGTGCTTAGTTAGTTTGTAGTATGTTTATTATTGATCAGTTCCCTTATGTTCCAAGCAATTCTCTCTCCATGACTTAGCTTAAGAAATTATTGCTTGTAAGAGTTAGGTATTATACTATGCTATTTGTGATGTTTTGATTTTTGAGGACAAAAATCTTTTAAGGGGGATAGTTTGTAGCATTTGGGTTCCTAGAATTTATCTTCTATTTTGGAGATTTTTTATTTATTTTTATTTTAGTTAGAATCAATTATTAACTAGGATATTGATTCGGGATCATAAGATTTTTGCCTAAGCCTATAGGTTAGATATAAGAAAATTAGGTCGCATATGGTCTCTGGGGCCCCTAGATAGTCCCTAGTCTATTATTTCACCATTTTAGAATTTTCAGGATTTTATGAAGATTTTTAGATAATTTTATATATGATTTTATTATTTTCCTAAGCTTCTATGATTTACTGTGAGAGCACCTGAGAGTATTTTTGAGGTCAAATAGATTATATGGGCTCTAAAACCCTTAAAATATTTTTTAGATTTTTCTAGGAATTTTCTGGGATTTATTTGGAATTTTTATGATTTTTTCTGATTTTTATTTAATTTTCTGAATATTAAAACCCTAATTTTCCAACCAATTACCCAGTCAGCTGAGCGGGGGGCCCACCCGTCAGCCGCTCGGGCGCTGGTGGCAGGCCCACCTGTCAGTGCCGGGTGGATGGGGCTCGGTCTCCGAGCCGCCCATGGATTCCCAGCCAAGCCGGCTTGGAGCTACCCCTTAAGCCGAGCCAAGCTCGGCTTGCTCTGGGCCGTTCAATCAAGCGGTGGGTGCACGCGATCGTGCCACGTGGCCTCTGGACAACTCACCGACTCTCTCTCTCCCTATATATATATATATAGTTATATAGTTGATTATTTTCCGAAAACTCTAGAATTAATTCAGCAGCTTTTGTGAGAGAGTTCAGTAGAGTTCTTCGACTTCACGGAGGGTTTGCCGTTGATCTAGACGTCCGTTTTACGCAACATGTTTTTTTTAGAAGCGTATTGAGGTTAGGTTTCTAAATATATAATTTATTTTCTGTTATTTTGATCTCGAATTTCTGAATAATTATTTGAGTGTCGGTTGTCCAAAAATCAACGCGTCGCACGGTTTTCGAGATTTCGAGTGATCACGAATCCGTTTCGTGATCCGTTTGAAGTTTTGGAAAGCTGACATCGAGCTCTACAACATATAATTTTTCCAGAAATTCAGAGTTTCATCTAGTATTTTATTTTGTTCATAGAAGTCAGATCTGGTCAACGGTTCATCGATTTGGTCATGGTTAGCCACAATGGCGATAACTTTTGACCAAATTGTGATTTTGTGGCATGGTCGATTCCATTGCACTCATGGCGCTAAAATCTACCATGTTGCAAACTCAAACTTTTGAATTCATAATGTTTGACTAGTTAGTCAACAGTATGTCTCGGTTTGCGTGCCACGGGTCCCAAATTTGGAACCGTGACTTTCCTTGGCCAAATATTTGTGTTTAGATTGTTATTTCAGAATTAAATAGGTTAAAATAGGATTTTAGATGATTTACTCCAAAATTAAAATAGTATTAATTAATTTAACCCATTAGCTACTTTCTAGGATTTTTAGAGTGGGAATCGTTGATCTAACTTGTGGTTTTTGTGTCGGGGTAGATCGGACTACGATGTCTTGACTTGTGACTTTATCATCTATCGGAGCAGGCAAGTATCACTATGACCTATGTTTCCTTTATTTTATACTGCATGTATCTTCGTGTCGTCTTTTCACTATTACTCCCTTATGGTTCATGATTGTCATTGTTCATGATTACTATTGTGCACGATAGTTAGAATCGGTTGGATATACATACATGTTCATGCCTTACTCATTGTCTCCTATTGCTTACAGTTTATCGTATTGCTAATGTTTATCGTAGTAGACATGTATTGTGAGGGAGTCGGGCGGGGGAATACAACAAGTAAGCATGTGGTCAACGAATTGAATACAGACCCCCTATATATTGATTGCATAATATCAGTCATGCACCACAGGTATGACTGACGGATATCCCAAGCCGTCTACATGCTGAAAGTTGGTATTCTAAAACACATAGCACACGTGACTTAATCATTGTTGCTCTATTGTCTATTGTTCTTCTTTCGTCAAGTCTACCTACTTATTGTCATCGTATCTTAGTGGTATGTCAAAGTCTACCTTCATATTGTTATCATGTCTCAAAGGTACTTTCTTATCATGTAATGTCATACTTATCTTCAGTAAAATTCCTTTTATCGTTCCTTCATGCTTGTATACTATATTGTGTAATGTAGTATTATGGTGATCTTGCTCCAATCCTGATTGGATAACTATTTTTCAGCTTTAGACGACGAGATTTGCCCTGAGGTCTATGGTGAGTATGTTGGCGACCCTGACATCACTGGCGTACCTGGTTCCAGCACTGATGCGAATTAGCATATTTCCTTTCTTATGGATTCACATTAGTTAGTAGTTATAGTTATGGAGTTTAGTTGTCTATTTTATTTTCTGCTATCCGGGTTTGTTCCCGAGACTTTCTGAGTTGTAGTGGATTATTTCATATTTATAATATTGGGACTATTAGATATTTTGGTGATTATTACTGGCTTAGTTGTGGATGATATATATGCGTATTGTGCTTGTTGTGGACCATTGTTATCACAGACAGCGTACTACCGCCAATGCTGCGGCGTAGGCTGGACTTGGCCACGAACTCGTATCCCAAAATTGGGAGCGGGTCATGACATAACATGTCATCTCTATCATTTCATTTCTATTATTATAGATTTTGTTCCATCCTGAATTAGCTTAAGTGTTAGGATACCTTTAGTTCTTTAGTCCAGGTCCTGGTAGATTCTCATTTCATTATAGGTTCTTTATAGTGTGATGGCTTGGTAATTGCAGTTGGTCTATGTTCTTGATTAATTTTGTTAATAGTTTAGAGTATGGTTGGGAAGTATTGTATATGGTTTTGATAATTAGATATAGATGAGAACCCTAGAGTGAACAATAAGTGTCAAGGTAGGAGTTGCACCAGGAAACATGATAGGAGGAGTACCCTAGTAGCCAGAGACAAGGTACCTCAAATGTTATAGAAGTTTAGGCATCAAAACGGTTTAGTGACTAGTTGGAGAAGGGGTATGAACAACCTAGTATAGGGGTACCATCTTAGTATCATTTAGAAGAGTTAGTGCCTTATGTAGACAGTGACTAGACTTGGGTAGACACCCTGGAGAGAGTAGTCTAGATATACGAGTGTTCTTCCGTGAATTCGATTTCTGGAGCGTCAGAGAAGTCAATCTCTGGAAACTTCCTTCATGAGTTGTAGTAGACAAGATTATCTTTATTTTGATATATCACGTCCCACTCAAACTTGTTCCTTTTTACTACTTTTGTATCACAACTTTTGGTTCAATTTAGGCCATTTGACCATTTCCCACTTTTATTTATGATTTCCATATGCACATTGCCATGACTTTTAACTTAGGAGCACAAGACTAGTTGTTTTCTCAAAACCAA
This sequence comes from Iris pallida, assembly GCA_029216955.1. Classification (NCBI taxonomy): domain Eukaryota; kingdom Viridiplantae; phylum Streptophyta; class Magnoliopsida; order Asparagales; family Iridaceae; genus Iris; species Iris pallida. The sequence continues at coordinate 5,686,036 of JANAVB010015399.1, read as the reverse complement.
CTTTATATACATGATCTAAACAGGACACCCAATACCCATGACCTTCGTGTCCCACTTGGACACACCATCTTGTACTTTATTTTTATCGCATGATTTTTCTGACACAAGACCCAATCTTAATTTTCCCCACGGAGTTACTTTTATTTCTGACTCGAGTTAGAGACACCATTTTGACCTAAGCTTGACGACCCAAAGTATGAGCATGACCCAATTTAAGCCTACTATCCATATTTCACTTGTGTCCCATTCATTTGAGCTCCCAATTTCTGCATCAATTTTTTCAGTCGGGACAACAGCAGTTCTAGGCCCCATCTAGGGCCCAGGTTAAGCGGTTTCATGCGACGATACGAGCTCCAGCCCTAGTACCAGTCCAGCAACAGTACTCGTTCCTGAGGCCCTTGCCGCCTCAGGCCCAAGCATTTCAGCAACAGAACCCCCAGCAGTATGCACAAGTCCAAGCTCAGATCCAGAACCGCCAGAGAGATTTCCAGCAGAGGGGACCAGCACCCAGAGGACAAGGTCAAGTGATGTCTTTGACCGTGGAGGAGGAGTTAGCATCAGGTAAGGTGGTGGCAGGTACTATTCTCGTCAACTCCTTCCCAGCATCAATATTATTTGATTCTGGTGTATCACATTCATTTATGTCTACACGATTCGCAACACTGATAGGACTGGAGCCTGAGTCATTATCAGTAAGGCTCAATATACTTACTGGTAACGAACTTATGGAAGTAGATAGAGTGTTTTCCTCGTGTCGGATCGTAGTTAGCGGTAGAGAGTTTTCCACTAGGTTGATAGAATTCCCGATGGCCGATTATGACATGGTCTTGGGGATGGATTGGTTTAGGGACCAGTATGCTAGAATAGATTTCCATACCAGCAAGATTATTTTTAGTATTCTTGGTGAGCCAGAGTTTTCATTTTTTCGAGGCAGAGTAGAACCTACACCTCCAGTATTTCGGATGGCAGTTGCAGCGGCAGTTCGATTTCCCAGAGTTATAGAAGAGATTTCTGATGTTTTCTCCGAGGAGCTTCCAGGTATGCCACCAGAGAGAGAGAGAGAGAGAGAGATCAAGTTCACCATAGACTTGATCCCCAGAACATCACCAGTGTCAAAGAGTCTACCGGATGGAACCGTCAGAATTGGAGATCTTGTATAAGATGATTGAAGAACTCAGGACCAAGGGATTCATCCGTGCTAGTGGATCACCTTGGGGAGCCCCGATGCTTTTTGTGAAAAAGAAGGATGGCACGTCCAGATTATGTGTTGACTATCGTACCTTAAACTCAGTGACAATCAAGAACAGATACCCTCTCTCGAGGATAGATGACTTGTTTGATCAACTCAAAGGGGCGTCCGTATTTTCGAAGATTGACTTGTAACCCCACCTTCCCTGAAATATTAATTTTTTGTATTTTTTTTGGTATTTTAGAATTTTAGACATATTTATCTATGGTTTGTTTTATGAAATATTAATTTTGTTAGCATCATGATGTTGTTTCAAACTATTTGAATCTTTTTTGTGGCTATTAAAATTTTAATGAATTAATATTCCCTTAATCAATTCTCTTATTTTTCTTAATAAAATTTGATTGGTTATTTAGCTCAAGAGAGCAATTCAAATTTTGGTTACAAATTTAAGTTTTCCTCCATTTGTAACAACTTTTGTAACCAACTTTCTAACATCCTAACAACCCCAACCACCTTTTGAGTAGATTTTGTAATACATAATTGATTGGGGACCTATTGTAAAATATCAATTCTTCTCTTCAACTTTATTTAATCCACTCACTCTTACTCTCACTCTCATTTCATTTCTTTTCCTCTGTTGATTCAAAGAGCAGAGCCGAGCTATTTCCTTCTCGTTTTCCCCAATGGACCCCAACCCTAACCCTAATTTCCTAGGGTCGGCCATGGTGGCAACCACTGGATCCGCGAGCAGCGGCGACGGTGGAGTCACCCCCTCTGGCAACTGAAGCGGCGGCTAGGCATCACCGACCTTCCCGTCGGCGGACTTTATTCCTCGACGACTCCTCTTCTCCGACGAGTTCACTGATCTACTCTTCCGGTGATCTGTTCATACTCTTCCTGGCGTCCCTCCGTGGCTTCATTGATCATCAGATCGACTCCTCCATGGAGAGCGAGCCCGATCTCCCATGATGACGGCGAGGCGAACCCCTCTCGACGGCGAACATCAGAAGGAGTCGACCACTCCGGGTGAGTGTCTTCTTTATCGTTCTTCTCTACTTTTGAGTTGATCGATCGGATTGAGAGATTTCTTTGTTCCAATTGATTCTTGATTTAGTTAAGATCAATTCTGACTAGATAATGTTCTGTTATTTTCTTTCTTTTGATCCTTGAGCCCTGATTCTCGAACTCTGATCGAATTTCGGATCTGGAGAGCAGACTTGTGGTGGTAGCATTTGTTTTGAGATCGAAACCTAATTGTAAGTACTTTCTATCCGAAATTCTTTCTTTGATTTTAGTTTTTAGTTCAGATCTCGATTATCTTATTTTCTTGATTAGTTTTTAATTTCTTTTCCATTGAAAAAAATGTCAATTCTTCTAAGAACTTGTTCTTTCTTTGTGCACGACATTTGTTCGATGAGTTGTCCCAGTAGGACCTCGTATTGCATTTGGACACGAGGCGCTAGTATCCGACACCTCGGGATCGTGTCTACACCGCAAATCAGATCATTTTCTCAGGTAAATTCTTTTCTCTCCTTTAATGTTTGCTTCGTAGCTGGGATTAATGGGAGTTTTGATCATGGGCTGTGGTTGGAAGGCAGTGAGTCAGGCCGTTGTGTCCAGCAGATGGCTCGTGTTCGACTGTGTGTGTGTGTCTGCAGTGATGAGGTTGTGTGTAAGGGATCGGCAGGATTAGGAAGTAGCTTGGCACTGTTTCTTTTGTTTTAATTTTTTGAATTTAATTAGGTTGTATAACTTTTATTTTGTCCATTGTTTTTTTTATAAATTTATTTCGATCTTTTGGTTTGTTTAATTTTTCTGGATTAGATATCTGTATCGGGAGAACAATTCTTGGAGTCGTCGCAGGTTCAGTCCCTTCCTATTGTTTTGATATTTAGGTGTAACCAGGTTACCATACGGATACGTTGACTCGTGTTTGTGAGAATTGGTTATGTGTGTTCTGCAAACTGTATTTTAATTTAAGGCTACTGTATAGTAGCCGTTGGTTTCAAATTTGGGTTCAATTTATGATGGATGGTTGGGTTGTGTGGATTCTTCTGGGTTGTCTATTTGTGTATTCGAACATAGCCTGTACAGATTTTTAGGTATTGTTTAGTTGCTGGGCTGGTATGTGGACTTTTGAAGGAGAAATAAGAAATAGATTGGAGAATATGGTGATGAGTTCGACCGGATGGGCCATGAGTTTTATTTATGATGGAATGTTAAATAACTGATTCCTTTGCCTACTGAGTTCTAAGCCATTGCAGTTTTGATTTGCAGTGGGTCAGGATGAGACTAGGCCGAGCCCAAGTCTGTTTGGACTGGGTTGGGATAAGCAAGGGTTGGCTAGTAGTGATTAGGCCTATGACTGTTGTTATTATTATATTAAATGTGTTCATGTTATCACTACCATTAGAATTTTTGTAGCAAGTATTGTAGTAAAGTTTTACTAGTATATAATTTTTGCTATAAAAAATTATTTTCCTAATATTTAGATAAAAATCTTAATATCAAGTTTTAGAAATATTGCAATATTGTACTAAATATAATTTGAGGTATATCAGTGGTATCTATATTGACTAAAACCTAGGAAATGGTTGTTATATTTTAGTAGCCAATGGTCTAGTATGTTATACTTCAAAAATAAATAATATTTTTCTAAAAAGATCCCTTGCTAGCTAGAATATATATTTTCTAAAAACTAATGATAGCTAGTATATAAAGAGTTAGCTAGTTAATAATTCAGCCAATTGCTATTTGCTAGAAATTAACCTATTCTTGCCATACTCTAGGTGGATGTTGAGACAATTTTTGATTTGCAAGGACAAAGGCAAGTACACCGACTCGAACCCTTTACTCTGTATTTCTATCTTGCTTTATGTTCTCATATTGACACGTTGTACCCACGATTGTTCATTGTTCATTGTTCACCGTTCATCGTTCATCGTTCATCGTTCATTGTTCAGTGTTCTTTACTTGTACATTAGGGTAGGGAAATACTACAGATATGTGACCAATCCTATATTAGCTAGGTATTGACTAATAGCTTAGGTCTCACATCGTGCACATGGGACTCTAAGCCGTACCATTATTCATGTGCTCTTATATCCTGTACTACCTAGCCGGTCGCATACTCTGATAGTTATTTCAAGTGCATGTTACACTGATAATCTAGTTCATTGTTTTGGATCTGGTACTATAGTTTCATCGTTATTCATGTACTACAGTTTTATGTTCCGGTTCTTGTACCATAGTTAATATTGTAGTTTATTTTTCATGCATTTCAGTTTACATTGTTTAGTGCTTCTTGTCGGGATTTTACTTTGCTCTTTTCCTGACCGGATACGTTGCAGGTCTACTTGATGATGTTGTACCACCTTGGGCCAGAGCCCGAAGATGGTTGAGTTTCTATTTCAGGATGGACTTAGATTGTAGAGATATAGTTAGACTTTTTCTTAGATTTGTTTAGAGTTTATCATGTATATTATGTTGAGGATTTAGGAATGTATAATTTATTCTGGTTACCGGATTTATCTCCGGATGATATTGTATTGACTTGATAGATTGTGGAGATCGCTTCTGGGAACGTGTATAGAAGCTGTATTATTTTATGTATCTTGTATCTTGGAGTTTTCCTTAGAATTGTACAGCTTACTTCGTCGTGTCCATCGACGAAGGCTGGGCGTGTCCGACTTGTGTCCAATTATTCGGGAGCGGGTCGTGACATGTTTTTAGTGGTGGCCCATGCAGGCCTGTCCTAATGGCACTTAGGCTATAAAGTGCTATTGGGGAACCTGTTAGACTAAGAAAAACTCATCACAGCATAGGATCCGTAGGAAATGGTTATAGATATAGAGATTGATTATACTTAATATTTTCTAGGAGGTTTATTATTTTTTTTGGACTTAGCAATCAACAAGTTTTCTTTCTATTACAGGATGGTTTCCACCAGGAAGACCGCAGATTAGCCCGGAGCTACAGGAGCTTCGGATCAGACCGTATATGATGTACCAATGGAGCAGCTTCCACCACCACCTCCTCAGTTTCCTCCGCTGCCTCCGGCGATGATGTTTGATGGCGCCCAGGTGATGGCCATGTTCCAGCAGTTCCTGGAGGCACAGAACCATCAGGCTGTGCAGTTTTGAGCTACGGTCATGGATGCCCTCAGGACCCAAGAGCCGGCTCCACCAACACCAGTAGCTCCTCCAGCACCAGCAGCACCGAGACCTGGGACAGCCAGAGATTCCCAGAACCTCTGTCCGATAGATTTCTGGGGCCATGAGGGGATTGTGTATGCTGATGAGTGGTTAGAAAATGCGGAGCGAACGCTGAAGATGGCGAGGGTCCCGGATGACCTGAAGGTGGAAGTTGCAAGTATGCGACTCTTTGATCTGGCCAGAGCTTGGTACCGGGAGGAGCCCCAGTTAGCTGAGCCCAGGTCCTTTGGGCAGATTTCAAAACTCTATTCAAGGAGAAGTTTTTCTCCGATGTGGAGCGAGATGAGCTTCGAATGTAGTTCGAAACGTTACAGCAGGGGACCATGACAGTGGCAGAGTACACATCAGAGTTCACTCGACTTAGCAGGTTCGCAGAGAACCTAGTCAGCGCACCAGATGAGAGGGCTTGGAGGTTCAAGAAGGGCCTGATCAGAGAGCTGCGACACGCAGTGGCGATCAGCCAGGCGACTACTTATTCGAGCATCCTCAGGATTGCTCAGGCTCTGGAGAAGGAGATGGACCCGAGGCCTAAGAGGGATAGGGACATCGGCAGTAGCGGTTACCAGGCACCGGTGAAGAAGGCACAAATTCAGACTCAGACGAGGCCACCACAGCCGGCAACAGTTCAGCATCAACCTGCCAGAGTTCCAACAGTTCAGCATCAGAGGCAGCAGTTGGCAGTCACTTGCAACTACTGTCACCGCCCAGGATATTATTACGACGAATGCCGCAAGAGGCTGAGGCTTTGCTTATTCTGTGGATCACCTGCTCACCAGGTCAGAGATTGTCCATAAGCCACTGAAGGATGAGCACGAGGAGCACCGGGACCCCAGCAAGAGGTCTTACCCCTTCATGTCCAGCAGTCGCAGGGAGACCAGCCAGAGGGGCGAGTCTATCTTATGACAGTCGAGGAAGTGGAGACCGTCCCGATTACGGACGAGTACTAACGACCGGGGGCACTTGTGGATCACTACTTTTCTTTCGATCTTCCGTTTTGCATTTCTTTGTTGTTCCTTCATTCGAGACTTGTTTCTACAGTCTCCCTATCTTACTGTAATTTCATAGTACCTAGTAGCTACTTATTGACTATTGATTGTCTCTTGGTATCCAATAAACTTGTTTCTAAAGAACAAATACTATCACTCTCTATCATTACTTAGAAACTTCATAAAATTCCTTGAAATTTTTGGATAAAGTTGAGAAAATATTCGACAACCTACTTTGACCTGGATTATGGAGATCGTGAGTTCACTGTAGCCAGCTGCGCACTGGCGAGGTAGGGGCTCTAAGTCAAAGTAATTGCGGGTATTCACAGGTTCTCAAATATTATTGAAGCTAAGTCCTAAATTTATTTTATTATCGGATAAAGTTGATAAAAGTATTGCGGTAATCTAGTATTATCGGGACAATGGAACCGAAGGTTCACTGCAGCCAGATGCATACTGACGGGGCAGGAACTGTAGAGGAAGTGACCCCAGATATGCAAAATCATCGAATACTATTGAGACTGATATCCCGTGATCATGATTTCTGTGACTATTATTTCATTCCACTTTAAATCGTGCCAATTTCAAATTTTGTACATGTTTACCTTATCGTGCCAAATCGTACCATTTTGAAATTTTGAGGACGAAATTTTCTAAGGATGAGAAATTTGTAACCCTACCTTCCCTGAAATATTAAATTTTTGTATTTTTTTTGGTATTTTAGAATTTTAGACATATTTATCTATGGTTTGTTTTATGAAATATTAATTTTGTTAGCATCATGATGTTGTTTCAAACTATTTGAATCATTTTGGTGGCTATTAAAATTTTAATGACTTAATAGTCCCTTAAACAATTCTCTTATTTTTCTTAATAAAATATGATTGGTTATTTAGCTCAAGAGAGCAATTAAAATTTTGGTTACAAATTTAAGTTTCCCTCCATTTGTAACAACTTATGTAACCAACTTTCTAACATCCTAACAACCCCAACCACTTTTTGAGTAGATTTTGTAATACATAATTGATTGGGGACCTATTATAAAATATCTATTCTTCTCTTCAACTTTATTTAATCCACTCACTCTCACTCTCACTCTCATTTCATTTCTTTTCCCTTGTTGATTCAAATAGCAGAGCCGAGCTCTTTTCTTTTCGTTTTCCCCTATCCACCCCAACCCTAACCCTAATTTCTTAGGGTCGGCCATGGTGGCGACCACTGGATCCGTGAGCAGCGGCGACGGTGGAGTCACCCCCTCCGGCAACTGAAGCGGCGGCTAGGCATTACCGATCTTCCCGGCGGCAGACTTTCTTCCTCGGCGACTCCTCTTCTACGACGAGTTCACTGATCTGCTCTTCCGACGATCTGTTCATACTATTTCTGGCATCCCTCCGTGGCTTCGTTGATCATCAGATCGACTCCTCCATGGCGAGCGAGCCCGATCTCCCATGATGACGGCGAGGCGAACCCCTCTCGAAGGTGAACATCAGAAGGAGTCGATCACTCCTAGTGAGTGTCTTCTTCTTCGTTCTTCTCTACTTTTGAGTCGATCGATCGGATCGAGAGATTTCTTTGTTCCAATTGATTCTCAATTTAGTTAGGATCAATTCTGACTAGATGATGTTCTGTTATTTTCTTTCTTTTGATCCTTGAGCCCTGATTCTCGAACTCTGATCGAATTTTGGATCAGAAGAGCAAACTTGTGGTGGTAGCATTTGTTTTGAGATTGAAACCTAATTGTAAGTATTTTCTGTCCGAAATTCTTTCTTTGATTTCAGTTTTTAGTTCAGATCTCGATTATCTTATTTTCTTGATTAGTTTTCAATTTCTTTTCCATTGAAGAACAATATAAATTCTTCTAAGAACTTGTTCTTTCTTTGTGCACAGCATTTGTTCGATGAATTGTCCCAGTAGGACCTCGTATTGCATTTGGACACGAGGAGCTCGTATTCGACACCTCGAGAACGTGTCTATACCGCAAATCAGATCATTTTCTCAGGTAAATTCTTTTCTCTCCTTTAATGTTTGCTTCGTAGCTGGGATTAATGGAAGTTTTGATCAGGGGCTGTTGTCGGGAGGCAGTGAGTCAGGTCGTTGTGTCCAGCAGATGGCTCATGTCCGACTGTGTGTGTGTGCAATGATGAGGTTGTGCGTAAGGGATCGGCAGGATTAGGAAGTAGCTTGGCACTGTTTCTTTTGTTTTAATTTTTTGAATTCAATTTGGTTGTATAACTTCTATTTTGTCTATTTTTTTTTTATAAATTTATTTTGATCTTTTGGTTTGGTTAATTTTTCTGGATTGGATATCTGTATCGGGAGTACAATTCTTGGAGTCGTCATAGGTTCAGCCCCTTCCTATTGTTTTGATATTTAGGTGTAACCAGGTTACCATACGGATACGTTGACTCTGTGTCTGTGATAATTGGTTATGTGTGTTCTGCAGACTGTGTTTTGATTTAAGGCTACTATATAGTAGCCGTTGGTTTGAAATTTGGGTTCAATTTATGATGGATGGTTGGGTTGTGTGGATTCTTCTGGGTTGTCTATTTGTGTGTTCAAACATAGCCTGCACAGATTTTTAGGTATTGTTTGGTTGCTGGGCTGGTATGTAGAGTTTTGAAGGAAAAATAAGAAACAGATTGGAGAATATGGTGATGAGTTCGACCGGGTGGGCCATGAGTTTTATTTATGATAGAATGTTAAATAACTGATTCCTTTGCGTACTGAGTTCTAAGCCATTGAAGTTTTGATTTGCAGTGGGTCAGGCTGAGACTGGGCCGAGCCCAAGTCTATTTGGACTGGGTTGGGATAAGCATGGGCTGGCTAGTAGTGATTAGGCATATGACTGCTGTTATTATTATATTAATGTGTTCATGTTATTACTACCATTAGAATTTTTGTAGCAAGTATTGTAGTAAAGTTTTACTAGTATATAATTTTTGCTACAAAAAATTATTTTCCTAATATTTAGATAAAAATCTTAATATCAAGTTTTGGAAATATTGCAATATTGTACTAAATATAATTTGAGGTATATCAATGGTATCTATATTGACTAAAACCTAGGAAATGATTGTTATATTTTAGTAGCCAATGGTCTAGTATGTTATACTTCAAAAATAAATAATATTCTAGAATATATATTTTCTAAAAACTAATGATAGCTAGTATATAAAGAGTTAGCTAGTTAATAATTCAGCCAATTGCTACTTGCTAGAAATTAATCTATTCTTGCCATACTCTAGGTAGACGTTGAGACAATTTTTGATTTGCAAGGACAAAGGCAAGTACACCGACTCGAACCCTTTACTCTGTATTTCTGTCTTGCTTTATGTTCTCATATTGACACGTTGTACACACGATTGTTCATTGTTTATTGTTCACCGTTCATCGTTCATTATTCATCGTTCATCATTCATTGTTCAGTGTTCTTTAGTTGTACATTGGGGTGGGGAAATACTACAGATATGTGACCAATCCTATATTAGCTAGGCATTGACTAATAGCTTAGGTCTCACATCGTGCACGTGGGACTCTAAGTCGTACCATTATTCATGTTCTCTTGTATCCTGTACTATCCAGCCGGTCACATACTCTGATAGTTATTTCAAATGCATGTTACACTGATAGTCTAGTTCATTGTTCTGGATCTGGTACTATAGTTTCATGTACTACAGTTTTTTGTTCCGGTTCTTGTACCATAGTTCATATTGTAGTTTATTTTTCATGCATTTAAGTTTACATTGTTTAGTGCTTCTTGTCGGGGTTGTACTTTGCTCTTTTCCTGACAGGATATGTTGTAGGTCTACTTGATGATTTTGTACCACCTTGGGCCAGAGCCCGAAGATCGTTGAGTTTCTATTTCAGGATGGACTTAGATTGCAGAGATATAGTTAGACTTTTTCTTAGATTTGTTTAGAGTTTATCATGTATATTATATTGAGGATTCAGGAATGTATAATTTATTCTGGTTACCGGATTTGTCTCCGGATGATATTGTATTGACTTGATAGATTGTGGAGATCTCTTCTGGGAACGTGTATAGAAGTTGTGTTATTTTATGTATTTTGTATCTTGGAGTTTTCCTTAGAATTGTACAGCTTACTTCGTCGTGTCCATCGACGAAGGCTGGGCGTGTCTGACTCATGTCCGATTATTCGGGAGCGGATCGTGATGTCAGGATACCACCAGATCAGAGTCAGAGAGCAGGACATCCCGTAGATGGTATTTAGGTCTAGGTATGGGCATTGGGAGTTCCTTGTTATGCCCTTTGGAGCAACAAATGTGCCGGCTGTATTCATGGACCTCATGAATCGTATCTTCATGCCTTATTTGGATCAGTTCGTGATTGTGTTCATAGACGACATCCTGGTCTACAGCAAGAGTGAAGCAGAGCATAAGTAACATCTCAGAGTTGTCCTTCAGATTCTTCGAGAACACCAGTTGTATAAGAAGTTCAGTAAATACGAGTTCTGGCTCGATCGTATTTCATAATTGGGTCATATCATCACCGGAGGTGGAGTAGAAGTGGATCCCTAGAAGATCGTGGCTATTGAGACGTGGCCGGTACCCAGCACAGTTGCAGAAGTTCACAGTTTTCTTGTCTTGGTCGGCTACTACCGGCGATTTGTTTCAGACTTTGTACGAATTTCAGTACCTATGACCCAGTTGACCCACAAGGATGTGTAGTTTGCTTGGACAACAGAATGCCAGGATTCTTTTGAGAAGTTGAAGCGAGACTTGATGACGGCACCCATTCTCACGCTTCCAGATAGAACAGGGAGATTCTCAGTGTATTGTGATGCTTCAGGCAGAGGTTTAGGATGTGTTTTGATGCAGCATGGGAAGGTAATAGCTTACGCGTCACGTCAACTTCGTGATCTTGAGAGGAATTACCCGACCCATGACTTGGAGCTGGCAGCAGTAGTGTTTGCACTTAAGCTTTGGAGACACTACTTGTACGGAGATAGGGTAGAGATTTTCATCGACCACAAGAGCCTAAAGTATGTGTTTACTCAAAAGGATCTTAACATGCGTCAGAGGATATGGCTAGAGCTACTTGTGGATTATGACAGCAACCTGCAGTATCATCCTGGGAAGGCCAACGTTGTTACAGATGCATTGAGCAGAAGATCCCGAGTTTATTTTCTAACAGCGCAACCAGAGTTGTTAGCAGATCTTCAGAAGATGGGTATAGAAGTTGTCCTTCCTACCCATGTGGCATTGATGGCCAGTATGCAAGTTCAATCCAGTATAGTTGAGAGGATCAAGTTAGCTCAGTCAACAGATTCTAAGCTTCAGCGGCTTAGGGCAGAATGTGTAGCAGGACGAAGACCAGAGTTATGTATCCATGAGGACGGTACACTTCAACATAGGAGGTGTCTTTGTGTACCTAGTGGTGATATCAGACAGGAGATCATGACAGAAGCTCACAGTTCTCAGTATTCGATTCATCCGGGCGGTATGAAGATGTATCGTGATATCCGACAGCATTTTTGGTGGAATGGCATGAAGAGGGAGATAGACCGGTTTGTCTCTCGATATTTAGTTTGCCAACAAGTTAAAGCTGAACATCAGAGATCGGCTGGACTTCTTCAAACTTTATCGATCCCAGAATGGAAATAGGAGCAAATTACCATGGATTTTGTAACTGGATTACCTAGATCCCCAGCTGGGAGAGATGTTATCTGGGTTATAGTCGACAGACTCACCAAGGTAGCTCATTTTCATCCTTACAGGGTTGGTCAGTCGACGGATCAGCTTACAGAGATGTACCTCAGGTAGATAGTCAGGTCGCATGGAGTACCAGTCAGTATTGTATCCGACAAAGATTCAAGATTCACATCGCACTTTTGGCAGAGTCTTCAGAAAAGTTTGGGGACTCGTCTCATGTTTAGTTCAGCTTATCATCCGCAGACAGATGTGCAGAAGCATGGAAAAGAATAACGAAGGATCCATGCGGCCAGAGACCCTTATGATACTCAGAGAGTTCATGCGGCTCAAAGTATCCATGCGGCTCGAGCGTATATGCGGCTCAAACAAGTTCTATGTGGCTCAGAGGGGAGCCACGTGGCTTGCAAACAGCTTTTCCCTTTTCCATTATTGTATTAAATGCCTTGACGGCTGACAGCTCTGACAAGGTGACAGTTCTGACACAAAGATATCATTATGACTCCCTCATAATGACGGACTCCTTGGAAGCGAAGAAAATCTCTGACATGATCCCCCGAGAGTCAGAAACTGTCATACGACCTTGACACGTGGACAGTCGTATGCGGCTCACGAAGACTAGCCCCATGCGGCTCACGAAGACTAGCCCCATGCCGTTCACGAATATTAGCCCCATGCGGCTCACGAGGACCAGCCCCATGAGGCTCACGAAGACCAGCTCCATGCGGCTCACAAAAACCATCCCCATACGGCTCACGAGGACTATCTCCATGCGGTTTACTCATGCGCTCATCCACACTCATGCGGCTCAAATCATTACTATGCGGTTCAAATATGCAGGGGGGCACTCTCAAGCAGACTGGACACGTGGCCAGCCTTATGCTGCTCAATGAGGAATAACCTTCCTGCGGCTCAGATTTCTACAATGGCTCGACAAGTGGCATGATAGTGCGGCACATGGCATCAGATTGATCGAAATCTCTCAACAAATCCCAATGAAATATTGGGATCAAATCAGATCATTTGCAAACAAGCAAATTAAAGACACGTGTCGAGAAATCCGAGGTTGGCATGACAAATCAGGAGGATTTATGTCAATCAGCATTAATTACCCATAAAAGATTTGATGCAATCACATTTATTGCTCAAATCTCGATGAACGGCCCAGATCCAGTGATCCTTAGCCGCCGATTTTGAAGAATGGGCAAACATTATAAACCCTAATGAGGCCCCCCACTCTTATAAATAGCAGGGTGCCATTCCCTTGCAGAGAGACAGATATATATGGAGAGAGAAATAGAGACATACACAGAGATAGAGAAGATACAGAGAGAGCCATAGAGAGCCAGAGAGCCTGAAGAGAGAGAGAGCATTTCTTCATCAACGCCCAGCAGTTCTTCTACAGAGCCAAGGCTGCACCCGATCGTCCAAGGAGTAAGGCAGAGCTACCGTCGCTTTCCCGAGCCTCTACCGTCACCCCCCAGAATCTAAAATAAATAATTGTACTTAGATTGTTGTACCTAGGTTTTCGTCCCTAGGCTTTCTTTGTACAAGAGAGTTTATATTGTGAAGTAAAAGTCCAGTCCTCCGATAATTGTTCTGTTCTTTTATATTTCATGGCAAACACGATGGCGACTCTGCTGGGGATAAACTTCTCCACGGCTGAGGAGTTGGTGACGCAATCGGATGCAGCCAAACTTGGCTCCACGCAACAGAAGATGGTTGTCCGCTTCGACCAACAGGCGTTCGAAGAAATGCTCTTCGAAGGAAGTGCTGGCCCGGTCCAGAAGCACGCCCGCACAAAGAAGGCTCGCTGCGAGTGGAGGCCAAAATCATTTGCTCCTCCACATGCTCTGGACGGGGTACTCCCTGCTACCCAAGACGGCGAAGGCGACTCTCATACGGCTCCACTTCGAGCCGTAGAGAACTCGGCTGTCCCCAAGTCTGGCAGAGGAAAGCACTACGATGCTGAACTTGCAGGGACAAAGAGTGATTCTACGCGCCCCAAGAAGAAGCCGAACGCTCATGCGGCCAAGTCTGCCAACCATATGAAGGATGCTCATGCGGTTGAATCAGCCAGTCGCATGAAGGAGGTCCATGCGGCCAGATCATCCAGCCGCATGAATAAAATTCATACGGCCGTGACACCCAGCCGCATGAAGAAAACCAAAGCGGCTACGCCTGCCAGCCGCATGAAGGTTATTGATGACAGCCGCATGACGCCTACTCCACGTGGCTCTGTCTTCGACCGTCTCTCCTATGGTCCTGATCTCTTGTGCTCCCAAGAAGATATGTCTGACTCTCTCCAGCATCACTTAGACTCTTCCTACTATGTGCCCTTACGTACTAGAACGAAGAAGTCTAGGACAGCACGAGCTTGGCAAGCTCGATCCGCTGATCCGACCTCTGACCATCCGAGCATCCCACATACCATTATGCGGGCCTCAGATGGGAAGTTGTACAGAACCACTCGAGTCCAGCCCCTGACGGCAAACAGACAGAGAGGTTCACAAAGTCTCCCAAAATCCAGGGAGCGAACATGGTCGATCCAGACCCATCTGACTTGCGTGAGGCCATCCTCCACAAACGCAAGGAAAGAGAAGGGTACAAGGAGTCCTCACACGGACGTCACTGCACCCAAGTCATCGTCAACTGCTGTTGCTACAACACGATGATACGAGAAGATCGGCAGTCCATCTTTCAAAGACTGCAACAGCCGTCTTCGGAAGACGAGACGCCTCCCGTCGTCTCCTGCAACTCTGCTCAAAAAATCCCCGTCGATGGGAGACGGAAGAAGATGAATGTTCCTAGCCCGAAGATTTCAACCACTATGACTAAGAGACTCTCGTCTAAGCGGGTGCCCACCACCAGAGTTTTCCAAGGTACCCGTTCTATGATAAAATCTGCTACAATGGGAGATTCGTTGTCCACACCACTGGAGGTTGCTGAGACTGGAGGTAGCACGCCTCCGAACCTCCACGACAATCCGATGTTCCAAGAAGACGAACCGGGGGAAACAACTCTCCTATCAGATGCAGCAAACCTCGACGTCCCCAAGGACGTCCACAACTCCCAAGACGAGGCGAACTCGAAAACTGGGGGTACTATTCCTTCTGAGTCCGAACCAGAGGAAGACATTCCCACATACCCCGATGATTTCTCATTACAGGGGTATGACTCGGAAGACACGTCCTCTACCGTGCCATCCATCTCTCCTCACGTAAGGACGGTATTCATGACAGACAGCAACCAGGTGGTTCCAGTGATCGCCAACGCATCGACACTCTGGAGGCCATACTGCTTGCCTTGGTCAAGTCTGTGGACGAGATCAAAGCGGCCCTTCCAACTCTGCAAGGAGGAACACCTGGCCAAACAAGCGTGGGTCCCGCGGTCAAAGCGGACTCGAATTCAGCGGCACCGAATCCGAGCAACAATCCTCCTGAAGTAACGGCCCCCACCGCTGTGGATGAGGCCCGAGAAGTGAGAAGAGAGGTCCAGGAGCTCCGAGCCACGTTTCACGCTCGAGAAAACTCTCAAGACCTCAGAATACGGCAACCATACCCTGCTGAATGGAGGGATGTCCCCTTCCCACCAAGATATAAGCCGTTCAACATCAACCCGTATGATGGCAAGACCTCCGCAAGTCGGTACATCACTTACTTTGAGGTCACCACCGACCATCTGCCCCATGACGATGCCATCCTCATACGATTATTCATCGGAGCATTGAAAGGGGTCGCCTTCGACTGGTATCGCAACCTGCCAGACAATTGCATCCACTCCTTCGCCGGCTTCAAGCGCATGTTCTTGGAGAGATTCTACGAGGTAGGACAGGATGTCACGATGTCCACCCTCATGGACGTCGTTCAAGGGGAGAAAGAGCTGACGAGGAACTATATTGAGCGGTTTCGCCAAACCGCGATGAAGCTGCCCTCTGGAAACCCGAATTTCTCTTGATTGAAATTTGCTAAAGGAGATTGCTCCCAACAATCAGTCTCTGGATGCGCGAAAGTCAATTCAAGGACAGGAAGACGTTTATCATCAGTGCCACAAGTGCCGAAAAATGATTGAAGAAGGCTCGCTAACTAGGATTGCACATCTCAGAAGGGGAGGACAAGGGCAGGCGTCCCAACGCCAACACCAACAATGGGGGTAGCTCCACCAACAATCGAGACAACAAGGGCAAACAAGCTATGGTGGCCGATACAGCCCAGAAACCTGAGTCAAAACCGGCAGACAAACAATGGCCGCAAATCGCTTACTCCTTCGAAGACGGCCACGTCAAGCCCATCTTGGACATGCTCATACAAGGAGACAGAATTCAGCTTCCTCCACCAAGATGGGAACCTCGGCCGGCAGAAATAGAGAACCCAAAGTACTGCCATTACCATCGCTACGTCCACCATGCTACGCATGACTGCTATCAACTAAAATGGTACATCCAAAATCTCATCGATTCGAACGCTCTGGCCATCGATTTCGAGGAGGTAACCGTGGCGGCCAACATAGTGTCAGTACAATTCGTTAACTTCCCTCCAACAGAAACTCAAGACGGGGTGGTACCCATCCCTCTGGCGACAATAGAGATTGCTAATCTTCTACCTCCTCGGGATCAGGCTGCTGGTCTAGTGCCCCTCACCACATCACGGAGGGAAATCATATGGGTCCATCCAGACTTGGTACCTGAAGTGACTCAGTCCACATCTTCCATTCGCAAGAAAAAGAGTGGAAAAGTCAGATCCTGTCGCACAGTCTCGACAAATATCGAAGAAGCTACAGCCGTCGTCACTCGGTCTGCGGCACAATCCCAACCGGTGGCTGATAACTCGGCTGAAGATCATCAGCCCGCTACAACAGACGCTCCGGGACCGGCTCAGCCTCCGACGACCGACAAGTCTAGGCCGAAGGAGACTCGCTTTGACAAATCCCTCCGAAAAGAGACACAGCAGGGCCTGGAGAAGCCCTACAACTTTGATATCTTGGCACAATTGGCCAACACACCGGCCAAGTTGTCATTATACGAGCTTCTGAGACTCTCAAAAGATGTTCGTGCGGCTTTGAGCGATGCACTCTAAAATGCCGACGCGTACCTGGCTCAGGTTAACCTCACGGGAGAGAACCCGTCTGCGGATCTCCAAGACAGCGCTTGCACGGAAGCGATGCCCAATATTGTCTTCACTCCGCAGGACATGCTCATCAAAACCAACCTGCACGATCGCCCGTTATACTACACTGGATACATCGGCGATGTAAGGTGGATCGGATGCACATTGATCCTGGTTCTTCCATAAGCATCATCCGAAGGGTCTGCTACACCATCTTTGCATTCCAATGCATCGTCTGACGCCTACAAGCACCGCCATCAGCAGTTTCAATTCGGACAGGAGCTACCCAATTGGAAAGATTCGTCTGAAGTGTCAGATTGGCGATCTCCAATCAGAAGTCACCTGCTACGTCATAGATGCAGACACTTCTTACAAATCCTCTTGGGGCGCCCTTGGATACACGATTTTATGATCGTGCCTTCCACGCTGCACCAGTGCTTCAAATATGTCGACAAATACGGCTTCGTAAGGACAAAATTTGCTGATATCGATTCCTTCAAAAGGGTCGAATCCTACTACTTAGACTCTTGTCTGTATGAAAAGTCGAAAAAGCACCTTGGTGAAGGAGATATGCAAGCTCATACCGAGACAGCCACAGGATCAGAAGAACCTCTGACGATCCACCTCCAAGCTCGCAAACCTGGAAATTTGTACCCCTTACAGCCACTCTGCGTAAGGACGCAATCAGCCTCTCGGCGCAAGAAGAGCAGATGATAATTCAGCTGCCAAGGTCTGGCCAAGTGCCAAGACCCACAATAGAGCCACTGACAATCAGGCTGCCGAGAGTCGGCCAGCCACAAACGGAGAAGCTCAATCCCTCCGACAAGCCAATGACGATACACCTTCCCAAGAAAAGTTGTCACCCCGATGCAAGGTCTGGGACTTCGAGAACCAACCACTCCCGCCCAGTATCGAGTACCAAGCTGGGGGTCGCTAGTCTACCAACAACTCCACGCTCTGCTCCACCAGCTGAACCTCTGACGATCAAGCTGCCCAGGTCATCCTCTCAGTCTTCGTTTATACAGGGGGTAGCCGAAGAGGAACCGGAGCTAGCCAAGTATGTGGCTAACCACACTGATGTTCCCTCCGCAGATGAGTAATCCCCTAGAAAAGATATGTAACGCCCCAGCCACAAAATACTTAGGACTAGGTACGTATCCATGCCAGCTGCATACATACAAAGTACACCCCAATATATGGAAACCTTGTATGTATACATAAGCTGTAAAATGCAGTAGAACCATAATACTAAATCTCATCCACTGGATAAATAAATGATATAAAAGCAACTTTGAATTTGTCATGTATACAATCGTTGGGCGGAGACAAAGTCCACTACCAACTACCTCAAATAAAATGTACAAGAAGTGATCGATAAAATAACGAGACGAACCAAGCGCAACCATCTTCGAAAGAATGGAGAAGATCACGGTCTTGGCTAGAATATCTGCAAAATCACAGAAGCACACACCTGGAGAGATAACCAGGTCCTCAGAGGGACGTAACAAGATACAATAAATATGCCATATAAATACTGAATATAAAATAGGCCACAATCAAAGAAAGTGACAAGACATAAATAAGGTACTCTAACCATACTAAAGTGAACATGCAGTTAAGAACAAACCTTTTGTCGCATGAGCCCTGGCTGTAATGGGATCTGGTATAGTCCCCACTTGGGCACCAGTGACCGAGAGCATGACGATAAAAAATGACAATAGCCAACCTGAGAGGCTCATACCCGTATCTCCAGTAGAGCTTCCGGGATATAAGGGAAGTGCAATAGAAGCCCATACGACAAGAAATGTTCTCCCCACCCAATGTACCTGTCAAGTCGCATCCACGACCATGTATCTCTACAAACTGCTAAGTCTCCTAACACACCTCTATTAGCAGTTAGCCCTAACGCATGCACATGGGGGATCAGCCCACACACAAGAACCTCTACATGCTACTCATCTCACACATCCTCGTGGTATAACGGTGTCAAGGTATATGCAATACACTACAACGGTAGTCTCTTAACTCTAAGTCCATATGCAATCAAAGGATAATAACAAAGTATATATAATATCACTGTGCAGACAATAAATCAAGAACTGTAAGAACTGAAAATAATGAACAGTGATATGTAATAAAATGCAAACTAAAAATAAATAGTATAATGGCAAGGTATCTTGCCTGCGGTACGAGAAAGGCAAATCCAAGAGTAGCAAGTGTCAGCACCAAAACTCACAAATCACAGATGACTCCAGACGCTGAAACAAATATCAGAAATGATCTCGGTGAAGAATATATACCTAGGAAATGTCTGTCCAAAAGTCAAATTCTGGAACAGGGGCAAAATCGTAATTTTGGGTCAAAACGATGTCCGCCGTTGGACCCGTTTTGCACCGAAATGTGTGCCAGAACCTACGGTCTCTAAAGTAGCCAAACTATATATCTACAGATTTGTTTTGACGAGACAAACCCAACGGTATGTCCAATTTTGGATTCCGGTGGGCTGTGCACAAATCGCCCGTTGAGTGGGATTATGGGCCCGCCAAAATAGCGTCCCGATCAACGGACTCAGAATGAGACCAAACTTGGCTCACAGGACCAGAAAAAATATTTTGAGTCCAATGGCGCAAGTTTCGTCGCAATTGATGAGTGTGCACAAAATAATTGGGAAAATCCGAAAAGCCCGATACGCAAAAAAATCGACGGATACGGACCAATTTCGTTGCGCACACGCAACCAATTTGAATCCCGTCAATTCTCGCACGTTCACAAATTCGATACGGACCTTTCGGTATTTTCGGTTCGCGACGGGGTCGCCCGATTTGTCGGGACGTACCTCGTACGGGGTTTTTAAGGTTTTTATAAAAACTGATTTTTCCCGATTATTAATTTAATTAAACCTAGAATTTATTGCAAAAATAAAATTATTTGAAGGTGATGAAAGAGGGTTATGTGGGCTATCTACATGAATTTACGGTTCTAAAATCGGATTAGAAATGACAGAGAAATTAATCGGAGAAGTGGGTTACCATAAAGTGGGAATCTGTGTTGTTGTTGTCGTCGTGACGACCGGGAGACGGGGATGCTGTCGCTCCGGCGAGGCTGACACGCACGCCGAGATGAGGGAGGAGGATGGAGAAGAGAGGAGGAAGAAGGAGGAGATTAGGGTTTTTAATATATATATAAATATATATATACATATTACGGAGAGAGAGGATTCGGCCATGGATGCTGCTACTAACTAATGCTTTGAAAGAAAAGTGCTGCTACATACAAAGAGGCACGCATATTACTGCTGTTCTTTTTTTTTTGCTTGGGGTGGTCGGGTGGGGCCGACCACCCATTCCCCCTTTTTTTTAACTTCAATATCTATATATCTATAAATATATATATGTATATATCCATAAATACACAAAAAAAATCTATTTAAATTCAAATACCATTTAAAAGTCAACTATTCAATTATTTAATATATTTGAGCATATCTACATATATATATATTATATATATATATATATATAATAATATAAATTCAACTTAATAGATCAACTCAAATAAAAATAGTATTTAAATAGGAAAACATGCTTATTAAATCTCCACAAATTTGAATAAAAGTTTAATATACTCTATATATAATGCATCTAAAATATATTTTTACATATATACGCAAATTTAAATTGCCATAAAAGGCAACAATAATAATATCACATAATATCAAATAATATCAACAATAATAAAATGTCTATTTAATTTTCACAAAATAACTTTAGTAATAATAAAATAATAAAAATTGTTCCAACGTGTGAACTTTACCACACACCCCCATCCGGGTCCAGTAACATGTACAATATTGTAAAATATTATTTAATTATAAAGTACCAATAATTGTACAAAAATTTAAATAATTAGAAATTGTACATAAAATTCTAAAATAGCATAGGAAATATTTCTAAGTACATAAAATATATCTACATGGCCACATTTGGTCACACCTGCTTACATGGGCTAAAATTTGGTTCAGGTCCAGTTCGGACTGAATTGGACAAACCGGGTCATCTAAAATCAATATATAAAATAATATTTAATTAAAATACTTTAAATAAGTCAATTCACAATTTGGTCTGGTTTTCCTAGTTTGGTCGTTACCATGGCTAGGCTTCCCCCGGCATGGCTAGTACACTAGTCAAGACACACTGCTACATCTTCTGTGCGAAAATTCATGGTAGTCTTGTGTTCCAAAATTTAACAATGGCTAAGGTCTTTTCTAATGAAATAAAATCATAAATTGCATAAATTAAATTTGAAGTCAAAGAAAATAATAAAAATATTTTTTTTTTTAAAAATAGGGGTTTTACATCCTACCCACTTACAAGAATTTCGTCATCGAAATTTAGGATTAATCGGGTAGATAGGGTTGAGGGATAGGAAGAGTTCGTCAATACAAAAATGCAATTAAATTTGGTGGAGGCGATAAAACGGCGTTCAATACCACCATGCAATAGAAAATTGTGGAGTCGATATATACCAAAAATATCATGGTTATGGAATTGAATAAGGATCGCTAGTGAAGGTAACAAACTTTTGAATGTCCAATTTAGAAGAACAGTAAGAAAATTAGTAGACCAAAGAAAATAAATTAGACATTTGGGAGATGTGGTTCCTAGAGAGAAACTGGAGACTAATCGCCTCGATTGAGAGTTTGATTTAAGTGAATGATTAGAATCATTCTCGAGTGCTCAAGGACTTTTGAAAGGACACGATAATAATTCTAGGGTTGAGAAATGAGGAGTAGTTAAAGGCGAGGATATAGCCACATGAGTCGGTCGGTGGCTATCTACATTTGTGTATAATTAATCGATTGGGCAACCAAAGATGATACCTTGAGTCTATCTTAGCAAGTACAGTGCCTTGTCTTTCCAAAATAAGTAAAAGACAAGAACAACAAAGGTTTCAAAGACGGTGTTATATTGAGTACGAATTACGGGGTCCATAGGCAGCAAAAATAATTCAAAAGAGAATTGTCAAGGCGGTCGCGGAAGAGATCCTAAGGCAGGTTTAGCTATGTCTCCATCCGCATAGAATAAGATATGATAAGCGAACCAAAGTGCAATAGGTTGATCAAACCAACATGCACCGGTTCTGATTAGACAATATGTTAGTGGGTGCACCCAGTAAAATATGTCATGATCAAGCTTGGTAAAGAAATAAGCTTGCAAAACTGAAGCTACATTGGCAGCATGAGATAGTCAAAATATGAGCCAGGGAGGTACTGATGAAATTTTTTTAAATAGTCCAAGATCCTTTAAAATTAAGGCTCGCCCGAAGTGTGGCCTATACAGTTGTCCTAGTTTTCTTTACTTATGTTTGGTCGTCTATATAAGTTAAGGTCCTCTGAATTTCTAGTCTAAGTGAACTCATCAATAGGGTCACAAGGACAAAGGGTTTGTTAGGTCGTCATATATTCTATTTACAAGAGTTAAACTAGTAGTGTGATGGGACAATGGGTCAAGCAATCAAGATAAATCACAAATTTAAGCATTTAAGGAATTAAGTAGAACAAAATCACATATCGGTCGAAAGAATTGAGTCGAGAAGGAATCCCTATCCGTGGAAAAAATATATCGGTATCATGTTAAAGGTTATAGTTTAGCCATTTTGATCAGAAGATCATATCATAAAAATAGTGTACAAGGAGACGTGTTCTAGTGGGACATATATCTACATGAAGGTGGGCTTGTCTAGGTCTTACACATGAAATTTGTTGGGAGGAAAAGTTTAGTGTTGTACTCCAAATATACAAGTCATGGTAAATAAAAAGTGGGAGTTCACGAGGTGATAATTAATGCACAAAAATAATGAAGATCAAGTTAAAGCATAAAATAAAATTAATTAAAGTATCCAGTAAAAATATTTTAGGAACACAATTCCGGAGAAAAGGTAGTCTTCTAGATGAATACAGCCAATGAACAAAAATCATTATTCAAATTGCAACTGGGTTAGAAGGTTACCATAAAAGATCGAGATTCGAGGGAAAATCGAGCAAGTAAAGATTGAGATACAATATAGTTTGGTAGATGACTAGCAACACTTGTGTATATACTACTATCATGGTCATAAGGGATATGGCAATTAGTGTGAAATACTCAGTAGGGTTATCCTGGGCCTACTATTAAAATTTTAACTCGAGTTTCCTCCAAAAAGTTCCAAAAATAAACCACCAAAATTTATATTCACTCCAAGCCGTTCAAACTTATCATGAAAAAAAAAATTTTAATCGCTTTCATAAATCTCAAGGCAAAATTTTATCACGTTACTACTAACCTTTTCCAAAATTAACGTTTAAATTCAACTATTTAATTCAAGAGTTCATAATTTACGAATCCACAAATTTCACAATCAATCAAAAAATTAACACTCTAAAATTTTCAAATAACTCATAATAAAATTATTAGCATATTGAAAGCAATCTCAAAAATTAAGCTCAATACTTTCATCAATTTTAACTTCTATTCATACTAAGTTATTCCAACAAAATCACAACTTTTAAATGGTAACTTTCTTTAATCAATCAAAATAACTTTCCATCACATCCTTCGAAATTCTCCCAAATTTTTTTAATATTAGCAATCTCACATTAAACAAAATTTTCAAATAATTTTATCAGTCAAAACTTTTTTTTTACCAAATATCTAAATAGATTTGTAAATCCTCAATCATACGACACAATTTAAAATAAAGAAAAATTCTCAAAAATTGTTTTCATAACTTTCAAATATAAAACCAAAAATTCGCCATCATTACTTCCACTTAAAATTTAAAATTTACTAAACAAAAATTGCAAGTTGTACAACGCAAATTTAAATAATTCCTACAGCCATTTTTAAAAGCTAAGATCATTTTCAAACCAAATTTATAATTGTGCAAAGGTGTATAACTATAATTCAATAAATCATCAAAACTCTAAATTTAAATAAATTTATATTTGTTCCAAGATGTATATCTATCACCCAAAAAATTATAAATATCACAATTCGAAAAGCAATCAATTTTATACTTGTGCAAATAATTATAACTATAACCCAATAAATCATAAATAAATCTCAAAAAGCCAATCAATTTCTTAAATCAATGGTATAAAGATTCTATCTCTTTTTTTCCTGCAGTATCAATCCTATGGTGTTTACTATATTAGAAATCTCAAGATTAAAACCTTTCTTGGCAGTATCCTACTTTACAAATTACTTATCATTAGATCACACTCTTAAAAAAAACTTTTAACTCAATTAGTCTTAAATATATTCCAATTGCCAATATAACCATTCTAGCCATGTGTTTGACCTACGAGCATATACTAGTGTTGTCATTCTCCTAGTTGATACTAAGCACGAAAATAAGAATCGATGGTAGAAAGGAATCAAGCAAGATGCAATTCAAGAGGTCGACCGAGAGTTCAGAATTTGAAGCCAAGGGAAGAGGTCAAGTTGTATGGATGAGATTCCTAGATTCTAATCCTATGTTACAGGCTCACACCGGTACAATTACGTAACTGAAGTGACAAACTCGACCTGCATGGGCCACCACAAAAACATGTAACACCCCAGTCCCAAAATACTTAGGACTAGGTACGTATCCATGCCAGCTGCATACATACAAAGTACACCCCAATATATGGAAACCTTGTATGTATACATAAGCTGTAAAATGCAGTAGAACCATAATAACTACATCTCATCTACTGGATAAATAAATGATATAAAAGCAACTTTGAATTTTGTCATGTATACAATCGTTGGGCGGAGACAAAGTCCACTACCAACTACCTCAAATAAAATGTATAAGAAGTGATCGATAAAATAACGAGACGAACCAAGCCCAACCATCTTCGAAAGAATGGAGAAGATCACGGTCTTGGCTAAAACATCTGTAAAATCACAGAAGCACACACCTGGAGAGATAACCAGGTCCTCAGAGGGACGTAACAAGATACAATAAACATGCCATATAAATACTGAATATAAAATAGGCCACAATCAAAGAAAGTGACAAGACATAAATAAGGTACTCTAACCATACTAAAGTGAACATGCAGTTAAGAACAAACCTTTCATCGTATGAGCCCTGGCTGTAATGGGATCTGGTATAGTCCCCACTTGGGCACCAGTGACCGAGAGCATGACGTTAAAAAACGACAGTGGCCAACCTGAGAGGCTCATACCCGTATCTCCAGCAGAGCTTCCGGGTTATAAGGAAAGTGCAATAGAAGCCCATACGACAAGGAAATGTTCTCCCCACCCAATGTACCTGTCAAGTCGCATCCACGACCATGTATCTCTACTAACTGCTAAGTCTCCTAACACGTCTCTATTAGCAGTTAGCCCTAACGCATGCACATGGGGGAACAGCCCACACACAAGAACCTCTACATGCTACTCATCTCACATCCTCATGGTATAACGGTGTCAAGGTATATGCAATACACTACAACGGTAGTCTCTTAACTCTAAGTCCATATGCAATCAAAGGATAATAACAAAGTATATCTAATATCACTGTGCAGATAATAAATCAAGAACTGTAAGAATTAGAAATAATGAACAGTGATATGTAATAAAATACAAACTAAAAATAAATAGTATAATGGCAAGGTATCTTGCCTGCGGTGCGAGAAAGGCAAAAACAAGAGTAGCAAGTGTCAGCACCAAAACTCACAAATCACAGATGACTCCAGACGCTGAAACAAACATCAAAAATGATCTCGGTGAAGAAGATATACCTAGGAAACGCCTGTCCAAAAGTCAAATTCTGGAACAGGGGCAAAATCGTAATTTTGGGTCAAAACGATGTCCGCCGTTGGACCCGCTTTGTACCGAAATGCGTGCCAGAACCTACGGTCTCTAAAGTAGTCAAACTACATGTCTACAGATTTGTTTTGATAAGACAAACCCAACGGTATGTCCAATTTTGGATTTCGGTGGGCTGTGCACAAATCGCCCGTTGAGTGGGATTGTGGGCCCGCCAAAATAGCGTCCCGATCAACGAATTCAGAATCGGACCAAACTTGGCTCACAGGACTAGAAAAACTATTTCTAGTCCAATGGCGCAAGTTTCGTCGCGATTTGATGAGTGCACAAAATAATTGGGAAAATTCGAAAAGCCCGATACGCAAAAAATCGACGGATACGGACCAATTTCGTTGCGCACACGCAAACAATTTGAATCCCGACAATTCTCGCATGTCCACAAATTCGATACGGACCTTTGGTATTTTCGGTTCGCGACGGGGTCGCCCGATTTTCGGGACGTACCTCGTACGGGGTTTTTAAGGTTTTTATAAAAACTGATTTTTCCCGATTTTTAATTTAATTAAACTTGGAATGTATTGCAGAATAAATAAAACTATTTGAAGGTGATGAAAGAGGGTTATGTGGGCTATCTACACGAATTTACGGATCTAAAATCGGATTAGAAATGACAGAGAAATTAATCGAAGAAGTGGGTTACCTTAAAGTGGGAATCTGTTGTTGTTGTTGTCGTCGTGACGACCGGGAGACGGGGATGCTGTCGCTCCGGCGAGGCTGACATGCACGCCGAGATGAGGGAGGAGGATGGAGAAGAGAGGAGGAAGAAGGAGGAGATTAGGGTTTCCAATATATATTAAATATATATATATACATATTACGGTGAGAGAGGGTTCGGCCATGGATGCTGCTACTAACTAATGCTTTGAAAGAAAAGTGCTGCTACATACAAAGAGGCACGCATATATACTGTTCCTTTTTTTTTTTTGCTTGGGGTGGTCGGGTGGGGCCGACCACCCATTCCCCTTTTTTTTTTTTTTTTTTTAACTTCAATATCTATATAATCTATATAAATATATATGTATATATCCATAAATACACAAAATAAATCTATTTAAATTCAAATACCATTTAAAAGTCAACTATTCAATTATTTATATATAGATATATATATATATATAATATAATATATAATATATATATATATATATATATATATATATATATAAATTCAATCCTTAATAGATCAACTCAAAATAAAAATAGTATTTAAATAGGAAAACATGGTTATTAAATCTCCACAAATTTGAAATAAAAGTTTAATATTATCTACTATATATAATGCATCTAAAATATATTTTTACATATATACGCAAATTTAAATTGCCATAAAAGGCAACAATAATAATATCACATAATATCAAATAATATCAACAATAATAAAATATCTATTTAATTTTCACAAAATAACTTTAGTAATATAAATAATAAAAATTGTTCCAACGTGTGAACTTTACCACACACCCCCATCCGGGTCCAGTAACATGTACAATATTGTAAAATATTATCTAATTATAAAATACCAATAATTGTACAAAAATTTAAATAATTAGAAATTGTACATAAAATTCTAAAATAGTTTAGGAAATATTTCTAAGTACATAAAATATGTCTACATGGCCACATTTGGTCACACTACCTGCTTACATGGGCTAAAATTTGGTTCAGGCCCAGTTCGGACTGAATTGACAAACCGGGTCATCTAAAATCAATATATAAATTAATATTTAATTAAAATACTTTAAATAAGTCAATTCACAATTTGGTCTGGTTTTCCTAGTTTGGTCGTTACCATGGCTAGGCTTCCCCCGGCATGGCTAGTACACTAGTCAAGACACACTGCTACATCTTCTGTGCCAAAATTCATGGTAGTCTTGTGTTCCAAAATTTAACAATGGCTAAGGTCTTTTCTAATGAAATAAAAATCATAAATTGCATAAATTAAATTTGAAGTCAAAGAAAATAATAAAAATAATTTTTTTAAATAGGGGTTTTACAAGATACCTTACTTCATCAATAAAGGGCTATCTTTGAACTACCTCGAGCTTAATAAGCTTTATACAATGTATGCTATGGAACACGGTATAGGCACTCACCTACACACACAGGTGAGAAATGTGTACACCGCAATCCAGCTTACTCCAGTGGAAGACGCTTACCGCATAGTCGAGGGAGGGGACCATCCAATCTTTGGCCGGAAGGACGATCCGCAACCCTTCACCATAGAAGAAGTCGACCTTGAATCAGATGTCGGGAGATTGCCTATGTATCTTTATAGCCCCCAATCTAAATATCTCATGCAAAAACAGGGGTACGATCTGGAGACTACGCCATGTTTGAACTACGGCACTGGACGACGGTTACCTTTGAAGCCACCGGTCCCGGCTGGCAAACCACGGGACTACTATAGCAAGACTCGATGCGAATTAGGGTATGTTACACCCACAACGACCCCTGAAAGTTTAGACGAAGAATGTGACTGGCATTCACATTCAACCGGGTCACCAACTTCTGACTCAGATACCAGCATCGGAGACGTATTCAGACAGGTCCTGTCAGTCACATGGCATTCGCCGACGCCTACGAAGAAGATGAAGACATTCCTGAAATCCTCGAGTTAGAACCGTGGGCCCAACAGCTGGATGCACAATGGGAAAAGCGGTTCGAACAGAGAGAACCTCCTACCGAAGACGAGGTGATACAGGTAGACCTCGGCAGCGAATCTTCTCCAAAACCAATCTTCTTCAGTAAAAGCCTAACAGATGAAGAGCGAGAATCGCTGCTGGAACTTGTCGAAGAATATATTGATGTGTTCGCCTGGAGCTATAAAGACATGCCAGGACTAAACCCCGAGGTTGCTCTTTACAAACTCAACATTCGGCCGGATGCAAAGCCAGTCAAGCAACAACAACGACGCTTCCGCCCGGGCATCATAGATGCGATCGAGGCCGAAGTCAAAAAATTAATAGCCAGCGGCTTCATTCGTGAGGAACAACACCCGGATTGGGTCGCCAACATAGTACCCGTCCTCAAGAAGAATGGAAAGATTCGAATATGCATCGACTTCCGCAATCTGAATGAGGCATGTCCTAAAGATGAATTCCCCCTTCCTATCATAGACATCATGATTGACAACACATGTGGCGTTGAACGTATGTCATTCATGGATGGCTTCTCGGGGTACAACCAAATCAAGATGTCTCCTAACGACGAAAAGCACAAATCGTTCCGAACACCGATTAGCACATACTG
Organism: Iris pallida; assembly: GCA_029216955.1. Taxonomy (NCBI): domain Eukaryota; kingdom Viridiplantae; phylum Streptophyta; class Magnoliopsida; order Asparagales; family Iridaceae; genus Iris; species Iris pallida. The sequence continues at coordinate 5,656,759 of JANAVB010015399.1, read as the reverse complement.
CTACACAGTCATGCCTTTCGGTTTAAAGAATGCTGACGCCACATATCAAAGAGCCATGAGTATCATCTTCAGAGACCACTTACGCAAGACGGTGGAGTGTTATGTTGATGACATCGCCGTCAAGAGTCGTTGCAAGGGAGACCATCTGCAGGATCTAAGGACGATATTCGACCTAATGCGAGCGCACAATTTAAAAATGAACCCTACGAAATCTTTCTTGGGCGTATCCAACGGAAAGTTCTTGGGTTTCATCATCACCGCCCAGGGTATTCATGTAGACCCTGAGAAGACGAAGGCAATTATGGAGATGGGTCCCCCGAGAAATCTTCACGAACTCAAAGGCCTTCAAGGGAGGCTAGCTTACATCAGGAGGTTCATCTCGAACCTCTCAGGGCGATGTCGGCCATTCACCCATCTCATGAAGAAAGGCGTCTCATTCGTATGGGACGAAGAATGTCAGCGTGCCTTCGACAGCATCAAAAAAATTTGTCGAACCCTCCAGTCCTAGTGGCCCCGGTCACGGGAAAACCATTCCTGCTCTACGTACGAGCAATGGAACATTCTCTCGGGGCTCTGCTGGCAGAAAACAACGATGCAGGACATGAACAAGCCATATATTCCCTCAGTCGAATGATGATTGGGCCAGAGCACCGATACACCGCCGTGGAGAAGGAATGTCTCGCCCTGGTGTTCGCCATTCAGAAGACGCGGCACTATGTCACTGGACAAACCATACATGTGATCTCACGAGTCAACCCTCTCAGAGTCCTCATGACTAAACCAGGGGCACTCATCTCTCGCCTCGCTACATGGGAAATATTGCTGTCTCCTTATCATATGATCTTCGTCCCACAAAAGGCTGTTAAAGGTCAAGCCCTGGCAAAATTTTTGGCAGCCCACCCGGGCTCGGAGCCATCCAGAATATATAAAGAAATCCCAGATGAGGCCGCTGACTCGCATGCAACCTCTCACGATGATATATGGCGAATGTTCTTCGACGGTGCCTCAAGGACCGGACCTAAAGGCAACATCGTCGTCGGAGTCGGGGTGGTGCTGGTTTCCCTTTCCGGGTTGGTGATCAATCGCGCTTACTCTCTCACAGAGCCTTGCTCTAACAATGTGGCCGAGTACAACGCTTTGGTCATTGGCCTCCAACTTGCAAGAGAGCTGGGGGTAGAATATCTTGAAGCATACGACAATTCTCAGTTAATCGTCAATCAGATCCGGGGTTCGTACGAAGTCCGCCATGAAGACATGATCCCCTATCACCAAATAGCGATCAGCATTATTTCGTTATTTAAGGGATTCTTCATCGAATACGTTCCCAGGCTCCGGAATATCGAAGCCGATGCCCTAGCTGGCCTTGCCGCTTCTCCAGCGGTTCCAAACTATGCTCATCAATCGGTGGATGTGATAGGCCACGAACTGGTCTGTCCCAAGAACAACGTTCAGTTTGTGGCAAGTTATTCCGCTCAGATGGTCGACGAAGCACCAGACTGGAGACAACCATTCATAGACTTCGTAGTCTACGACATCCTGCCCGAGAACCCAAAAGAAGCCACTTCCATCAGAAGGCGTTCTCTCAGATTCTTCTACAATACAGAAACGAAAATGCTGTATCGGCGATCCTACGACGGGTTATTGCTTCGGTGTCTGTCAAACGCTGAAGCCAAAGAAGCCGTACGTGAAGCTCATGACGGTGTCTGCAGGGCCCATCAGCCTGGCCCTAAATTACAAGACCGTCTTCACCTAATGGGCTACTACTGGCCTACGATGGTAGCAGATGCGATAGACTATGCAAGAAAATACAAAGCCTGCCAAGTCCATACAGACTTCAACCACCAACCATCCGAGTTTCTACATCCGACGGTGGCATCCTGGCCATTTGAAGCATGGAGAATGGATATCATCGGTCCAATAGCTCCACCTTCCTCCCGAGGACATCGCTTCATACTCGCAATCAAAGATTACTTCTCCAAATGGGCGGAAGCTGTCCCGCTTATAGAAGTGAAGACTTCAAACGTGATTAGCTTCCTCAAGCATCACGTCATCTATCGCTTTGGACTATCCCGAAGGATCATACACGATAATGGTCCACAGTTTGTAAGCCACGCCTTCTATCGGTTCTGCGACAAATATCGCATCCAGAATATTGCTTCAACACCATACAATCCGGCAGCGAATGGGTTGGCAGAAGCATTCAACAAAACAATCATCAAACTTCTCAAGAATTTCGTATCGTCTAACAAATGCGACTGGAACGAGAAGCTTGGTCAATGCTTATGGGCGTACCGTACTACAGTCAGAATAGCAACTAGGAACATGCCATTTTCTCTGGTGTACGGAAGTGAAGCAGTTCTCCCATTGGAGACTCAAATACCCTCACTCCGCGTCGTCCTCACTTATCAATTAACGATGGACGATAACTACCGTCGCCGGCTACAAGAGTTAGCGGCCTTAGATGAAAAGCGCCTCCTGGCTCAGCAACGAATCGAGCTATACCAAGCATGCATCTCTGGAGCCTTCAACAAGAAGGTCAAAATCAGAACATTCCAAGTGGGCTATCTCGTTCTGGCAGTCCGGAGGTCGATGGTCATGACTCACAAGACCTCCGGCAAGTTCCAGCCAAAATGGGAAGGTCCATTTATCATCGAGGCTGTATTTTCCAACGGTGCTTACCGCCTCGCAAAACAAAATGGAAACTTGCTCATGTTGCCCGTCAACGGCAAGTTCCTGAAGAAATATTATGTCTAAACGACACAATCCAAATCACTGAGTCAAGTACCTGCTGGTGCCACTAAACTCACTTCCACAATATTCCAGCTTACCGAGTCATGTACCCGCTGGTGCCGCTAAACTCACATCCACAACATTCCAAATTATCGAGTTATGTACCCGCAGGTGCCTCTGAACTCATATTCCTGTCACTCTTTCAGATAGCAAGTCATGCATGACCATACCTCTGAACTTTATCCTGGAAGAGATCCTCCCTTATGATCCACTACCCGCACTCCCAGTACACAAAAAGGGTAACAGTTCCACAAATTTCCAAAACGGCCATGTCCTCATTACCTCTGAGTCGTTTCACTTCCGCCAAAAACAAATCACCCCTTTACATAGAACTTCCATGTCCTCATTACCTCTGAGTCGTTCTATGTACCCTCCTTCATTGAGCCCACTCCTGCCATGTCCTCATTACCTCTGAGTGGGAAGGCTCCATCGAGGAAACCTTCATGCTTGCCATGTCCTCATTACCTCTGAGTAAGCATGATGATTCCCTTTCGACCTATTATCTGTACCCACAACCGGAGTACGCCAAGGATAGTAGGTCCACAAATATTCTACGTTGAGTCCACTCCTGCCATGTCCTCATTACCTCTGAGTAGGATGACTCCACGGTAAAACCTTCATACTTGCCATGTCTCATTACCTCTGAGTAAGTATGTTGGTTCCCCTTCATCTATTATCCGTATCCTAAGCCGGGGTACGCCAAGGATAATAGGCCCATAAATATCCTTTACTAAGTCTCTTAGTATAGGCCCACCATTCCCCATCACGTCCCGGGAGCCCAGCCGCTCCATGGCATTCCTTCTTCCGATACTCGGAACATCCACAACAACACGACCGCGGAACCGTTCTAAGTATCCCCAATCAAACTTGTTATCCGTACCTAAAATCAAGGTATGGCAGGGATAACAGGTCCACAGACAAGTCCCCCATGTGGGGCACACATCACCACGATACCACAGGCACAATAAGCAATACAGATGAAGAGTATAATGGAAAGTACTCTTTATTTGAAGGACGAAAAAAGCATTACATATTTTGGGACCACGTCCCTTTCAGAAAAAGAAAAGAAAAAAGAAACAAAACAAAAAAAGGAAAAGCCAACTATAGTTCGATATTACACAACTCCAGGAGGCGGTTTCTCACCAAGGCACTACCCCCTCAAGCCTCTGTCTAGCTCGGCGCTCAGCCTCCTGGGACAACCGCTCCCCATTATCCAGGTCCATGAGTGCCCGCCAGTCGTCGTCTAATTTCTTCAGTGCCACTTCCAGGTCAGCCGAAGCTTGATTGACTTTGTCAGCCTCCTAGATAATTAGCCCCTTGTTGATACGAGCAGCCTCAAGCTTAGACTCAAAGAAAGTTAACTTCTTCTGGAGCTCAAGGATCTGCTCCCGCGTGTCAGTGATCCCGTGGGACGCAGTCGCTTCTCGAGCCGTAACGTCTTCACTTTCATGGCTCAATTGGTCATATCGATCAGACAGAGTGCGAAGATCCTTCAATATGACCGGCCTGGTTTTATCCTGAGCAGCCCTTGACTTCTCTATAGCAGTTGTGAGGGAACCGCGCTCCTGATCTATAGCAGCAGACAGATCAGCCTGCCGCAACACCTGAAGCTAGGCCACCAGCTGATCTGTCTCCAGCAATTTTGCCTCCAGAAGTGCAGCCACCCCTGCCCCACTAGGAAGGGCCTTAAGGATATCAATTTGACCCTGGGCGTATTGCCGGGCCAAGACGAAAAAGGTCCCCCTCTCCACAGCAGCTTCTATCCCCCTTTTCAAGTGACGATGAAAGCTGTCAACCACGTCCTGTAACGCCTCGTCCAGGACCTCTGTAGAGGACGGCGTTAGAGGAAGCGTGGCCGACAACATCGGAGGAGTTGTGTTAGAACTTGCCACCAGGGGGACAACTTCCGAGCAGAATGAGGCACGAATAGCGGCTAACTCTTCCTCTGCCACCCGAAGAGCCTGAACACTTGGCAGGGCGGAGAGGTCGACCCTCGGGGCCGCCCGAGCAGTGGAAGACACAAGGACCATCGTCCCCAGCCCCGTTGTCCCAACACTGAACTTGCCGAACTCGAGCCCACAGGAGGCCCATCAAGACGAGCCGACGAAAGGGGAGAGGTACGCTTCTCTCCACCAACGCCCCTTCGGCAGAGTCCATTTCAACAATGTCCATCCTCGGCACTGGAGAGGCAGGACCTACATGTCCATGACAATGATCAATCGACGTGACCCGAAGGATGTGATGATAGAGCAGATAGGCCTCCTCGCAAGTTAGGATTCGGCTTATCTTACCAGGAGAGGAGTATGGAGGCTGCAGCTCGTTCGCAGCTGGCAGGGTCTCCTCACCCGCGATCTCCAAATTAAATTTGGCCGACCCCTCTGACCCGGCCACCTCGGAGGGAGAGGCAACTCGATCAGCATCATCTTGATAGAATTCAGCAATTTCAGGGGCAGGCTCACCGGAGCCCCGTCATCCCGAGTCACGACCTCGGCAAATCGAGAGTCCTCTTCTTCTGACGCCTACAAAAGGGAAGAAAGATGATTAAAATCAGAGCTGGAAGAAAGGAAGGACCGGTAGTAACTTATTTACCTCGGACGCGGGGTCAACTTCTTCGCCTCTTTTTTATAGTTAGCCTGCGATGTCGGGTCACAGCCAGTTTTCGAGAGCAAGAAACATCGCCGACAGGAGAAAGTTGCCTGCTACGCTTTCGTGCATGACCGGGTGCAACGGATGGCTGGTCTACCACAATCTCATCCGACAAAACAGGTGGCTGATCCGCCCCTACATCTGCCACCGGAAGGGAAGAATCATCTCCATCATGCTCGTCGCCTTCGCCATCTGCAACAGCAGAGTCCGAATTCGGTACTTCAACTCTGTTCTTCATTCCTTGTCTTGGCCCCCTGTGAACCCTCATCCAGGCCGGTACCAACGATGAAACTGGTACCCAGATTAAAACCGACAGGAGGCTTGTTCTCCATTACATGGTACAAAGCCACCATATACAAGATCTCTACCGACGCCTTGATAGCAGGAACTGAGAAAACGGTACGGGTGTGGAATGTGTCATAATAATGCCAGGCTCTGATGTCGTTAAGAAGGCTGCCTTCAAAACCCAGACAAGAGCTGGGGCTGTCTAGAAAAAGTTGGCTATATCTAAATTGTCGGGCGAACCTGCTAGGCAGATAAGGCTCCAAGAAGACAGTGTTACGGTTGCGATACACCAGATGAGCGGGGCGGATGTTACGCAGCCACAGGAGCATCTGGCCATCTAGAAGTTGAGGGGGCCCAATACCGTCGAGACGGACAGCCGCTATCTCCTCGTCAGTAAAACGAGGGACAGATACGAAAATGTTGTACATGTCTGCCCTCGTCAGTGCCATCCGACAAGCGCGCATGGTCTCGAATTTCCAAGACTCATTACGATAGCAGAAGATAAAAGCGTCGTCATCAGTTACGCCGTCTTCAGAGCCCGGTCTCATCAAAGACGGATAATGCATCAACAGCCATCCCATCAAATAATGATAGGACAGCTCGGTCCGTTCAAAATCTTTTGTCACATCGCGGGCAATGACCTTTGATGTGAAAGTGCGAAGGCTGCGGTGTATGCTGCACACCATAGCCGGGAGGAGAGCTAGCCGGACTCGCAAAACTAACTTCACAGCCGGAAGGATAAAATTGCGACTGATCCTCTCGATAGAACCTGCTCCTCCCAAGACTACACAATTTTGCAGCCATATCATCAAGAATCCCGCCAGGAGCGCCTTCTCTGACAACTCTTGGGTGTCCTGATAGAAGTAAACGAAAGAGTCGGTCTGACTCCCGAATCTGTCGTTGGTGGTGGTCACCCTCTTAGCTGACGACACTAAGGCTTTAATCGCCTTCCGGGATTGAGGACGTTGGGGAGTAACTTGACCTGAAGCATCCGTCGTGAAGAGATAGCGCACCCAGTCCTTGGTGTAGGGAGCATTCCCTTTCGAGCTGCTTTCCTTTTTGGCTATCTGGTGACATGTGCTATAGTGGCACAATATCTCTTGATAAAGAGCCACGAAGTCGGGATATCGTCTTTCCAAATATTTGAACTCCTCATTCGTAGGAGTATACGCCTCAAAAGCTTCGTCCCCCCAAGAAAGTTTGGAGACCGCGTGCATTTCATGGAGCGCAAGCCCCATCTCCCCTACGGGTGTATAGAAGGTTCCCGTACGGCGGTTATACATCTCCAGCAGAGATATAAATAATCTCTTGTTTATGGGCAAGCAGTGGCTGGTGCCCCTAATAGCATGGTAAAGACCAATCTCACACAGAAGGGCCTCAAACTTTTGCAAGATCCACATAGACAGATTGGTCCATGAGGGAACGGGGTGTACCCAACTGGGGAGCATCAACCGGCCAATGGGATAAGAGCCCTTCCGAGCAAGTTGGTTCATAAAAGTGTCAGCTGTAGAAAATGTAAAGTTGGGACCCGGCACATTCAAAAAAGTACCCGGGGCCAATCCCATTACAGAACGGCTGGTGTGCACCTTGCCCGTATACACTGACTTCAGGCTGTTGTTATAATGGATGTCTCCCACAAACATCCCACTTCGGGTAGGAGTTAAAGACTCTTCCGTCTTCCGGTCCAGTGGGAGCATATTGAACCAAGATAAAGGGAAGTGACGCTCCATCTGGGGGATACGGATTGCCATCCCGTTAGAAACAAAACTCTAGTTCTCTGACACCTCCAGGATCTGACTGTTATTCACAGTCAAGGTGTCTCCAAAAAAGAACGCGGGCTTCAAGTATTCCCCTTCTAATTTCCCCGAGTTCATCATAGCGTTAAGAAAATAGAAAGACTGGTTCTTGAGGGCATTCGATCTCGCCGGAGGCTCGTCACTCGGAAACTGGTCTGCCATATGCTAAACTATATAGTCGTACCTATAGCCCAGAGCAGCTTGGGCACTGCCTACCAGAAGTTCTCCAGCAGCATTAACCGGCAAATTCACTGAGAAGAAGACAGGAAAAGATAAGTTAAAAAGATGGACAAAAAGGAACTAATGGGTGCTCTCAAGCTTATGCGGCTCCAACTTAACGAAGCCTCATGCGGCTCAGGAGAATACTTATGCGGCTCCAACTTACTGAAGCCTCATGCGGCTCAAGCTCAGAAGAAGATCCATACGGCTCCATTTAGTGAAGGGTCATACGGCAGTGCTTTCATAGGGTCCGCAGGGATCGGATCAGTTCGTGCGGACCATGTGACAGACAAATGTATGCGAATCTATGCGGCTCAGTGTAGCTTATGCGGCTTCGTTGGCGAAGCGCGTATGCGGCTTCGTTGGCGAAGCGCGTATGCGGCCACAGTGGCTATTCTTATGCGGCTCGCGGCTCGGCCATAGGACGAACATGCGGCTCACATGAAAATAAAGGCTCGTACATAAAGCATGCGACGTAGCCATAGCAGTTAGGGTTCTTTAAACTGTCACGACCCGCACCCTAGAGTAAGGGCACGAGACGTGGGTACGTCCAGCCTACGTCGCAGTGTCGGCGGTAGAACACTGTCCTAGGTCACAGCAACTAACAATTGAAGGTAATACAGTTATACTCCCCGAATGGGGGTGACATAACACATTATAAACTCAACCACAGCTAAGGTAGAACAGGTAAGATAGATTGATAATGAAAGATAACAATATCCAGAACAGAGAATCACAGAGATACAATCCAGAATTCTAAGTGTCTAAATAATACATCTCAGAAAATCTCAAAGTCTAATACAGTAATCCAGAATAGTAAAGACAGTCCTAGTCTAAGGGAGTGTCATCTACAGCTAGTGGATCCTGCTGCTGGTCCAAGTCCAGGCACTCGTCTAGTGTAGCACCGTAGTAGGTAGGGCAGAACGCCTCAGCCTCGTCCTCTGTAATATTTCAACAGGTCCAGTCAGGACAGGAACGAGCACAGTACATCTCAACAAATCATAGCAGGTCAGGATATAATCATGCTTATAGAGTAAAATACAAGAAACTGAAGAAATATGATAAACAGGAAAGACTGTAAATAAATAGCTACAGTATATAGAGAACTGATAGTGTTAGTGATTCAGAGCACAAGATGGTTATGTAAACGGCACGATGTTATACACAAGTAATCTACAGAGGTTGTACACGAGTAATCTACTAGATTGAATGCATAACCACTTTACTCTCCCGCCCCAATCAATACACAAGGATCTGGCTAAGTTATGTTATTGTACACGAAGGTCATGTGAATACATGATTATACATGATTTTATACGTTTCGTACACGAAGTCACAAATACAAGGATTACACGATGTTCACGATAAAGTACACGAACACGAATACCCGATGTATCCGCTAAGAGGATAACATCGCAGAACAAGATCCATATAGTACTAATCCGTGTTTCCAACGTGTCAGCATCATGTATAGTAATCTAAAGCAGGAAATAACTCCTAATACAGGATATGAAATGATCAGAGAATGTACTCGCCTGTATCATGAGAATCTGGAGAAAGTATATTGTCCAAGGAGGGGTGTCTGTCTCCTATAGAACAGTACGAGTCACTATGAGTCTAAAATGATAATACGATGCAAGCTAATGCATTCTACATGAAACTAGGTCAATCTAGACCAAAGTCAACTCTTAGTCAACTCTGGTCAACCTTAAGGTCAAACCCAGTCAATTTGTCTAATCTAAGTCTAACCAAGCTATTCTAGGTTCACTAGGCTAATTTAGGCAATACCATGTTAAACCCACCTATACACACATGACCAATGAACTATCTATACACTATCCCTAAACTATATGTCATAATCCATAATACATTAACCCATATATATATATCATAACACAAGTACCAAGTACATCTATACATTACACATATTATATATATAACTAATATATCTAGGGAACTAAATATCACTACAAACATGTATTGTAATATATCTATATACAAGAGAGTGTAACACAAGTGTATGTGTGTGGAAGGGGGGTGTGCATTGTGACTGAAAAGGGAAAGGAAAGGAAATCAGTTGCATAGCAATATGGTTTAAAACCATTTCAAGTTATGAGAATTTCTCAACTCAGAAAAAGGAAATTATACTAGTTAAGGAGAAGAAAGCATTGAATCAAAGCAAAGCTAAACTAATGCTCAGGTTCACATTCAGTTCCAGATTGTAATTAAATCAATCAATAGTTCAGATTAGGAAAACTGGGCTTACTTATCAGTGCTTCATATTAGTCAAAAAAGAAAAACTCATTTCAGTCCAACACAATAATTCCCAGGCAATGGAAACATCAGTTAATGAGAAAAGGATCATTGAATCAATGTAACTCATGCTTGCCAATCAAGAAAAGGAAATCAATTTAAAACAGGATAGAATCATACCCAGGTTTTGGCAGTTACACAAAACAGGGAAATCATTAATACAACATTGAATTCAAAGTAGGGAATCAGTTCACAATAACAGGAAAATCAGTTTTAAAATGAAAAGACAGTGAACACATTAGTTCCCAGATTTTGTTTAGGGCTTAAACTCAGGTTAATAGGATACTCCAGGTTCTAAGATATCCAGGAATCAATTCAAAGCTAAACGAGACAGTCAAACTAATCTCAGATTTTACTCATGAATGTAGGAATCAATTATAGTAGTTCAAGGGGAACTAGAAATCAGGTTTATCATTCAATAAATCAACAGTTCAATGAATGGAAAAATTGGAACAAATTTTATTTAGTTTAAACAATCATCAAGAACTCAGGTTTTCTTTTATACATGAATGCAAGTATTTAACTTCAGTTTCAACAGAAAACCATATGGGATCAATGAAGAGAACAGTGATAAATCTAATGAAGAACTGACCTTGGGTTCATTCAATGCACAAGGATAGAATCAATTTAGGCTTACACAATAAAACTGGAATGTAAATTAGTTATCAGTTTTTCCCCAAACAGGAACAATTTCAGTTCATCCCCAACTTGAACACCAATTTCCAAAATACACCATGCCAGTCCCAAGTTTTGAATGAAACACTTAGCTAACATAAAATGGAGCATGCAGGGATCAAAAACCAGTTGAAAACATATCACAAGAGCAATAAACTAGGTTGGGAAAACTGGGAAATTAATCAGTATCACACAGGTATCAGAACAATGCACTGTCTACAACAATTCGAACCCAAAACACAATCTAAAACCCAAACCATATGTAAACCTACTAACAGAGATTAACATGATATTTAGGATCTAACTAAGCATTAAAATCATTTAAAAATGATTTAAAATGATTAAAATATTAGATATAAACACAGCACACGCACGCACACAGTACACGCACGGTGCACACGAAAATACGTGTCCGACACGACACGAGGACTCGTGAAACTTTGCGAGCCTCATGTCAGTCACTGAGCCTATCACCATGCCTAAAATCTCGTGTCAAAGTCGCGTGTCCAGCGCGCAGTAGCCCCCGAGTAGCAGGGGAGCTACAGTGCAGCGCACGCGTGCACGACCGTGTGTGCACGAGCCCGACACGACATAACACAAAAAACACCACACGACACTGGGAAACCCTAGACGACACCTAGGACTAACTTCCTATTCAAATGGATTTCAAAAACTCACACGAAATGCCCATTGGGGCATTTCATCAAACACCAAGTAATATGCACTGATACGTGTCCAGAACGGACACGAAATGACACAAAAATTTGGGAAACCCTATTCCTATAGTTAGGCTAGGGTTAGGGCAACCTAGAAATGAATTTTACCAGATTTTAGGAGCTATGGATAGGATTTTACCTATAGGTGTTCAATCTCCCAAAAAACTCCAAAGAGAAGGATCCTCCAAACCACCAAAAGCTCTCCAAATTGTTCCTTTCCTATCAACACTTGATACAAACAGCAAGAACATGGTATTTAGGTCCTAATGCAATTTATTTGAAGAAATTTGGAGAAGAAATGGATTTTCTAGGGATTTACAAGGATGGGGACTCACCTCTTCCAAATGGCAAAGTTTCCTAAAGAGGCAACCCTAGTTTTAAGAGCATATAAATAGGGGAGGGGCTGACCATAGTGGCTGTCCAGAAATCCTAGGGTTAGGGCTTGGTTCATTGGGTGTGGGCTATGGGCCATTAAGCCTATTAGTCATAAATTAACTTGTGACTTCACAAGCCATTTCTATATCAAACTAGCTTCTAATTTCACCAAATTAATCCCAATGAGTTAATCCTCATCAACTTAAGTCATCCTAGGTTTTCAAATCCTAATCATAAAGTCAAGGCCTAGGTTAGCCACTAGGTTAGCCTACAAGGTCAACATAAGTCAAAGTCTTTAAAACACCAAAAACAATTATTCCAAAAATCACTCAAAAATCACATTAATTATAAATAATAATAATAATAATAATTCAAATTAAATTCTAAAATTTTGAAAATGACTAAAATACCCTCAAGCTAGAAAAGTGGTAGTGAAAAATCTACCCCCCTTAAAATAATTTCGTCCTCGAAATTAAAAGGCGAAACTAACTGCTAAGAAGGATAGAAAAGTATACCTCAAGGTCCAAAAAGATAGGGGTACCGCTCGCGCATCTCATCCTCCCGCTCCCAGGTAGACTCTCCTGGAGAATGATGCCTCCATGCGACGCGTACCAAGGGTATCACCTGGTTCCTCAATACCTTCTCTCGGCGATCCAGAATCTCCACAGGCTGCTCTGGATAACTGAGAGTAGGTCCAACCTCTATCTCCGAGTGATCGAGCACATGGCTAGGGTCAGCCACGTACCGTCTCAGCTGTGATACGTGGAATACGTTGTGGATGCCCACTAGTGCAGGTGGCAAGTCTAGCCTGTATGCCACGTCACCGACTCTCCCGCTGATAACGAAAGGGCCGATGAAGCGCGGGCTAAGCTTTCCACCTCCACCAAAACATATTGTACCACGAGTCGGAGATATCCGCAGAAAAACCATGTCACCAACCTAATCACAAGCAAGGTCTCAAGTTAAAAAAAATCAAACACGATCAATCAAACAACAAATACAACCTACTTCTAATCCTACTTCTAATCTGTACCTCAAACTCCAGCGGCCTCCGGTGGCTATCGGCCCAGTGCCGATGTCTGTCCTGCGCCACGCAAAGTCTGTCCCTGATGAGCTTCACCTTCTCGGCTGTATCAACAACCATCTCTGGTCCCAGTAAAGCTCGCTCTCCAACATCATCCCAAGATAAGGGTGTACGACACCTACGCCCGTACAGAGCCTCAAACGGTGACATCTCAATGCTGGCCTGATAACTGTTGTTATAAGCAAACTCCACCAAATAAAGGTGATCCTCCCAGGAACCTCCAAAATCCAGGACGCACGTCCGCAGTATATCCTCAAGGGTCTGAATAGTCCTCTCTGACTGTCCGTCCGTCTGGGGGTGGTTTACAGTACTGAACTTGAGCTGAGTGCCCAAGCTAGTCTGTAGACTCCTCCAGAAATAGAAAGTAAAGCGGCTATCCCGATCTGAGACTATGCTGACGGGAACTCCGTGAATCCTGACTATCTGCCTCATATACAACTCCGCCAGTCTCTCTGTAGACGTACCCACCTTGAATGGCAAGAAGTGGGCCGATTTGGTCAACCTGTCAACGATGACCCAAATCGCATCTTTTCCTTCTGGTGTATGGGGCAATCCTGATACAAAGTCCATGGTAATATGCTCCCACTTCCACTCTGGAATGGGCAGCGGCTGCAACAATCCTCCAGGCCTCTGCCTCTCAGCCTTGACCTGCTGACAGATCAAGCATCTAGCTACGAAGTTGGACACCTCCCTCTTCATCCCGTACCACCAGACATGCTCTCGCAGATCCCTGTACATCTTTTTGGCACCAGGATGTATAGAGTACTGCGATCTGTGAGCCTCCTGCATAATCTGCTCTCTGAGCTCCCCGCTGGGCACACATAACCTGGCACCGTGCCTCAGGGCACCATGCTCTATAAGTGAGAACTCAGTATCCTCCACTTCCATACTGATCTGCTCTCGGATACACCGCAGAGCCACATCATCAAACTGTGTCGCCTTGATCCTGTCCATCAAGTCTGACTGTATCTGTAGGCCCCATAACTGCATCTGCACTCTGGGCACAATCACCTCTATCCCAAGGCTCTCCAAATCTGCAAGCAGGTGCCGATCCATAGTCAAACACATGGCTGTCGGATACCTACTCAAGGCATCGGCAACCACGTTAGCCTTCTCCGGGTGATACTGGAGTGCGATATTAAAGTCCTTCATCAGCTCAAGCCACCTGCGCTGCCTCATGTTCAACTCCTTCTGAGTGAACACGTACTTCAAGCTCTTGTGGTCTGTGAAGATCTCCACCCTCTCGCCATACAGATAGTGCTTCCATAACTTCAAAGCAAAAATCACCGCCGCCAGCTCCAGGTCATGGGTAGGGTAGTTCTTCTCATGAGGACGTAATTGCCTGGAAGCATAGGCAATCACCTTCCCATGCTGCTACAAGACGCAACCCAGCCCCTTTCCTGAAGCATCACTATAAATAGTGAACCCACCTGATCCTGAAGGCAATGTCAGAATTGGAGCTGTCGTAAGCCGCTTTTTCAACTCATCAAAAGCTGCCAGACACCTCTGACCAAACAAACTCAGTATCCTTCCGGGTCAACCGTGTCAACGGCTCTGCAACCCAGAAGAAATCCTGCACAAATCTCGATAGTATCCTGCCAGCCCCAGGAAACTCCTGATCTCTGCCACTGAAGTCGGCGCTGCCCAAGCCTCAACTGCTATAATCTTCTTGGGGTCAACTGAAATACCATCTCCAGTCACCACATGCCCCAAGAAGTCCACCTGGTCCAAGAAAAACTCGCACTTGGAGAGTTCCCATAAAGCTGCTCCCGCCTGAGAGTCTCTAGCACTAACCGCAGATGGTCCTCGGCTCCTCCTCTGTCTTAGAATATACCAAGATATCATCAATGAACACCACCACGAACTTGTCCAAGTACTGGTGGAACACCTTGTTCATTAGATTCATAAATACTGCCGGTGCATTGGTTAGCCCAAACGGCATAACTAAAAACTCAAACTGCCCGTACCGCGTCCTGAAAGCGGTCTTGGGAATATCCTCCTTCCTCACCTTCACCTGGTGATAACCCGACCTCAAATCAATCTTGGAGAACACCCGAGCTCCGCTCAACTGATCAAACAGATCATCGATCCGCGGCAGTGGGTATCTGTTCTTGATTGTCAGGTTGTTGAGTGCCCTGTAGTCGATACACATACGTACCGACCCATCCTTCTTCGGTACGAAGAGCACCGGTGCACCCCAAGGTGAAGAACTCGAGCGAATGAAGCCCTTGTCCTGCAGCTCATCTACCTGCTTCTTCAGCTCCACTAACTCGCTGTTGTTCACTCGATAGACATGCTGGAAGATCGGTTCCGCACCGGAAACCAAGTCTATCGAGAACTCTACATCTCTGTCTGGTAGAAGCCCTGGCAACTCCTCTGGAAATACATCCATAAACTCTACGATCAAGGGATACGGAGCCACCTGCTCCTCGACTGATGCTCCACAGAAGACTCCGCCGTCCTGCTCTGCCTGCCGTCGGGAATACTCAAACTCCGGCTCTCCTGGCGCCCCAAACACAACTCTACCCCCTCGGCAATCAATACGGGCGTGGTGTCTACTCCCAGTCCATACCTAGTACAATGTCGTAGTTCGACAGTGGCATGACGAGTAGACTCACTCCCAACTCACGGCCTCCCAATCTAACACTCCGCCCTCTGCAAACATCACTCACAAGGATGACCCCACCCCCGGTCGTGATCTTGCAGGTCCTAGGCAATGATTCAGAATCCAGACTGTGTCTAATAGCATAAGATACCGACACAAAGCTGTGGAAAGCCTTGGAATCAAACAATGCATATGCTGGAGTGGAGTCGAGAAGAACCGAACCTGCTATCAGCTCTCCGATGACCTCAGCATCCTCGGCTGCTATGGCGAAAGATCGCCCCTGATGCCCACCTCGGGCCTGCTGCTGATGCTGATGAAACCTCTGCTGCTGGGTCTGTAGGGCTGGCCCCCGCTGCTGTCCTGCTGGAGCCTTGGCTGCCCCAGCTCCTCCTCCTCCTGGTATCGAACGCATCGACGCAACTGGACAATCTCGCATCTGATGGTCCACTGACCCACACATCAAGCATCTTCCGAGCCTCTTCCTGCACTCGTCCCACTTATGCCCAGGCTTCTTGCAGAAGGTACAACTAATAGTCTGCTGCCTGGGTGCCTGCTGCCCCCTCTGATGCTGGTGCTGTACCTGCTGGAAAGGTGCACGGTCCTGCTGCTGAAACTGCTGCACTGGCCTCTGATGCTGGAACTGCTGCTGGAAATGAGGCCTCTTGGCCTGCCCCTGACTGCTACTTGCCTGACTGAAAGTCGCGACCTCTCTTCTGCCTCAGTCCCAGGTCATCCTCTGCCGCCATGGCCCCAGAATAAATCTCAGCAAAAGTAGCATTCCGGTCGCTCTTGGTCAGCGACCGAATCTCCTTAGTCAAACCTCGGCGAAACTTCCTCGCCTTGGTCTTCTCCGTCAGATCATCAATAAACCGGGCCAGTCGGCAGAACTCCCCGGTATACTCAGCAACTGTCTGGCTCCCCTGAACCAGAGCCTCGAACTGCGCCTCGATCCCACCCAAGGCTACATCGGGAAAGAACTGCTCCTTGAACAGCTCCTTGAACTGGGCCCAAGTCTGGCCCTCCACCCCCACTCTGGGATCCGTCTGGTACCATGCACGGGCCAAATCCTGCATCTGGCTGCCCGCTGCCTCAATGTGAAGCCGAACTGGTATCTCTGCCAGTCGGAAGATCTCCTCGATGTGCTCAATCCAGTCATCGGCATAGTGAATGCCCTCTCTGCCCAAGAACTCCCGAAGATGCATCTTCTAGAAGTCCTGTATATCCTTCTCCCTCCGACGGGGCTGCTGCTGAGTCCCCTGAGCTGTGATCATCTCGACTGTGGTACGAACCAGCTGGTGCGCCTCATCAATCCCCTGCCAGAAATCGGCAGTCTGCCTCGTCTGCTGCTGCTGGTGTGACTCCAGAATCCTCTCCACGAAGGAGAAGAGATGGGCAGCATCTACCATCCCCGCAGGCGGAGGCTGCTGCGTGGGAAGGATCTCTGGAATCACAACTGGCCTCCTAACTGCCGGAGGTGCTCCTCCAAAAGTGGCAGAAACTCCCACTCCTGAGGGCTGCACTGGCCCTGTAGCACTGGGAGCTGGCTGCTGGACACGAGAGGTGGCAGACCCCTCTCCAGCCTCTCCCGTCATGGGGCAATGCGATCGCGTCTCAACCATCCTGGAGACACAGATCAAACAAGAAGCAATTACTGAGAATGAGTCAAAATAATCAAAGGAGGACAGTTTAAAATTCTAAAGAAGACAATAAGCAGCAAAATAGATATACGAAATCTGATAAGGATTTTTTCCTAGTGTGATTGAGTACCTTCAAAAAATATGCTAATTTCTACTGCAGGCTGCAGCGATATTCTAGTTCGAATACCACTACACTTATATCCTAGACCTGCATGGGCCACCACTAAAAACGTGTCACGACCCGCACCCTAGAGTAAGGGCACGAGACGTGGGTACGTCCAGCCTACGCCGCAGTGTCGGCGGTAGAACGTTGTCCTAGGTCACAGCAACTAACAATTGAAGGTAATACAGTTATACTCCCCGAATGGGGGTGACATAACACATTATAAACTCAACCACAGCTAAGGTAGAATAGGTAAGATAGATTGATAATGAAAGATAACAATATCCAGAACAGAGAATCACAGAGATACAATCCAGAATTCTAAGTGTCTAAATAATACATCTCAAAAAATCTCAAAGTCTAATACAGTAATCCAGAATAGTAAAGACAGTCCTAGTCTAAGAGAGTGTCATCTACAGCTAGTGGATCCTGCTGCTGGTCCAAGTCCAGGCACTCGTCTAGTGTAGCACCGTAGTAGGTAGGGCAGAATGCCTCAGCCTCGGCCTCTGTAATATTTCAACAGGTCCAGTCAGGACAGGAGCGAGCACAGTACATCTCAACAAATCATAGCAGGTCAGGATATATAATCATGCTTATAGAGTAAAATACAAGAAACTGAAGAAATATGATAAACAGGAAAGACTGTAAATAAATAGCTACAGTATATAGAGAACTGATAGTGTCTAGTGATTCAGAGCACATGATGGTTATGTAAACGGCACGATGTTATACACGAGTAATCTACAGAGGTTATACACGAGTAATCTACTAGATTGAATACATAACCACTTCTACTCCCCCGCCCCAATCAATACACAAGGATCTGGCTAAGTTATGTTATTGTACACGAAGGTCATGTGAATACATGATTATACACGATTTCACACGTTTCGTACACGAAGTCACAAATACAAGGAGTACACGATGTTCATGATAAAGTACACGAACACGAATACCCGATGTATCCGCTAAGGGGATAACATCAAAGAACAAGATCCATATAGTACTAATCCATGTTTCCAACGTGTCAGCATCATGTATAGTAATCTAAAGCAGGAAATATACTCCTAATACAGGATATGAAATGATCAGAGAATGTACTCGCCTGTATCCTGAGAATCTGGAGAAAGTATACTGTCCGAGGAGGGGTGTCTGTCTCCTATAGAACCGTACGAGTCACTATGAGTCTAAAATGATAATACGATGCAAGCTAATGCATTCTACATAAAACTAGGTCAATCTAGACCAAAGTCACTCTTGGTCAACTCTGGTCAACCTTAAGGTCAAACCTAGTCAATTTGTCTAATCTAAGTCTAACCAAGCTATTCTAGGTTCACTAGGCTAATTTAGGCAATACCATGTCAAACCCACCTATACACACATGACCAATGAACTATCTATACACTATCCCTAAACTCTATGTCATAATCCATAATACATTAACCCATATATATATATCATAACACAAGTACCAAGTACATCTATACATTACACATATTATATATATAACTAATATATCTAGGGAACTAAATATCACTACAAACATGTATTGTAATATATCTATATACAAGAGACTGTAACACAAGTGTATGTATGTGGAAGGGGGGTGTGCATTATGACTGAAAAGGGAAAGGAAAGGAAATCAGTTGCATGGCAATATGGTTTAAAACCATTTCAAGTTATGAGAATTTCTCAACTCAGGAAAAGGAAATTATAGTAGTTAAGGAGAAGAAAGCATTGAATCAATGCAAAGCTAAACTAATGCTCAGGTTCACATTCAGTTCCAGATTGTAATTAAATCAATCAATAGTTCAGATTAGGAAAACTGGGCTCACTTATCAGTGCTTCATATTAGTCAAAATAGAAAAACTCATTTCAGTCCAACACAATAATTCCCAGGCAATGGAACACATCAGTTAATGAGAAAAGGATCATTGAATCAATGTAACTCATGCTCTTGCCAATCAAGAAAAGGAAATCAATTTAAAACAGGGTAGAATCATACCCAGGTTTTGGCAGTTACACAAAACAGGGAAATCATTAATACAATATTGAATTCAAAGGAGGGAATCAGTTCACAATAACAGGAAAATCAGTTTTAAAATGAAAAGACAGTGAACACATTAGTTTCCAGATTTTGTTTAGGGCTTAAACTCAGGTTAACAGGATACTCCAGGTTCTAAGATATCCAGGAATCAATTCAAAGCTAAACGAGACAGTCAAACTAATCTCAGATTTTACTCATGAATGTAGGAATCAATTACAGTAGTTCAAGGGGAACTAGAAATCAGGTTTATCATTCAATAAATCAACAGTTCAATGAATGGAAAAATTGGAACAAATTTTATTTAGTTTAAACAATCATCAAGAACTCAGGTTTTCTTTTATACATGAATGCAAGTATTTAAGTTCAGTTTCAACAGAAAACCACATGGGATCAATGAAGAGAACAGTGATAAATCTAATGAAGAACTGACCTTGGGTTCATTCAATGCACAAGGATAGAATCAATTTAGGCTTACACAATAAAACTGGAATGTAAATTAGTTATCAATTTTTCCCCAAACAGGAACAATTTCAGTTCATCCCCAACTTGAACACCAATTTCCAAAATACACCATGCCAGTCCCAAGTTTTGAATGAAACACTTGGCTAACATAAAATGGAGCATGCAGGGATCAAAAACCAGTTGAAAACATATCACAAGAGCAATAAACTAGGTTGGGAAAATTGGGAAATTAATCAGTATCACACAGGTATCAGAACAATGTACTGTCTACAACAATTCGAACCCAAAACACAATCTAAAACCCAAACCATATGTAAACCTATACTAATAGAGATTAACATGATATTTAGGATCTAACTAAGCATTAAAACATCATTTTAAAATGATTTAAAATGATTAAAATATCAGAATATAAATACAGCACACGCACGCACACAGTACACGCACGGTGTACACGAAAATACGTGTCCGACACGACACGAGGACTCGTGAAACTTGCGAGCCTCATGTCAGTCACTGAGCCTATCACTATGCCAAAAATCTCGTGTCAAAGTCGCGTGTCCAACGCGCAGTAGCCCCCGAGTAGCAGGGGAGCTACAGTGCCGCGCGCACGCGTGCACGACCGTGTATGCACGAGCCCGACACGACACGAAAAACACCACACGATACTGGAAAACCCTAGACGACACCTAGGACTAACTTCCTATTCAAATGGATTTCAAAAACTCACACGAAATGCCCATTGGGGCATTTCATCAAACACCAAGTAATATGTACTGATACGTGTCCAGAACGGACACGAAACGACACAAAAATTTGGGAAACCCAATTCCTATAGTTAGGCTAGGGTTAGGGCAACCTAGAAATGAATTTTACCAAATTTTAGGAGCTATAGATAGGATTTTACCTATAGGTGTTCAATCTCCCAAAAAACTCCAAAGAGAAGGATCCTCCAAACCACCAAAAGCTCTCCAAATTGTTCCTTTCCTGTCAACACTTGATACAAACAGCAAGAACATGGTATTTAGGTCCTAATGCAATTTATTTGAAGGAATTTGGAGAAGAAATGGATTTTCTAGGGATTTACAAGGATGGGGACTCACCTCTTCCAAATGGCAAAGTTTCCTAAAGAGGCAACCCTAGTTTTAAGAGCATATAAATAGGGGAGGGGCTGACCATAGTGGCTGTCCAGAAATCCTAGGGTTAGGGCTTTGTTCAATGGGTGTGGGCTATGGGCCATTAAGCCTATTAGTCGTAAATTGACTTGTGACTTCATAAGCCATTTCTATATCAAACTAGCTCCTAATTTCACCAAATTAATCCCAATGAGTTAATCCTCATCAACTTAAGTCATCCTAGGTTTTCAAATTCTAATCATAAAGTCAAGACCTAGGTTAGCCTACAAGGTCAACATAAGTCAAAGTCTCTAAAACACCAAAAATAATTATTCCAAAAATCACTCAAAAATTACATTAATTATAAATAATAATAATAATAATAATAATTCAAATTAAATTCTAAAATTTTGAAAATGACCAAAATACCCTCAAGCTAGAAAAGTGGTAGTGACATAAACCCACATAAAGTCCTTACCAGCAATGGGGGGATGGACGTCAGGATGAGCTGCGGGCACGTCAGCCGACAGAGGAGCGGCCGCGGTCGAAGTAGAGGCAGTCTTCTTGACCTTCGTCGGCGCAGACGACGAAGACGCCGCCTTCTTGCCCTTCGCCGTAATGGTCTTCTTGGGAGCCATTGGTGATTGAAGGAGAGGGTGACAATGGGGCAGGGAAAGTTCGAGGTCAGGGAGAAAGTAAAGAAGTTTTCTCTCTAAAACTCCTCTTATTTATAGGAGGACAAGAGAGGAGAGAACACGTAGATTGATAACCGCCTCGAAAAAGATGAAACCGACTCCTCGAATTTTGTCCCCTCTCTCATAAAGGAGATTCATCCAGGGCATAAAATCCAAAGATTTAATGAGCCGGCCCTTGGAATTTTCCCTAAAGGCAGCACTAAAATGAATTTGAGGCAATTAATGACGTGCACACGTGACAAGGAGCTTTGCAGCCTGAAAGTCCCTGTGGCTGATTGACTCAACGCGGCCGAGATATCCATGCGGCCGAGTCATCCATGCAGCCGAGTCATCCATGCGGCCGAGACATCTATGCGGCCGAAACATCCATACGGCCAAGACATCATATGCGGCCAAAAGAGTTTTTACATGGCCATGCTTCTTATTCAAAGTATTTTAATTTTGCAAATTAAAAACTTTGAAGGGGGTCTTGTAGAAGCATGGAAAAGAATAAAGAAGGGTCCATGCGGCCAGAGACCCTTATGCGGCTCAGAGAGTTCATGTGGCTCAAAGTATCCATGCGGCTCGAGCGTATATGTGGCTCAAACAAGTTCTATGTGGCTCAGAGGGGAGCCACGTGGCTTGCAAATAGCTTTCTCTATTTTCTATTATTGTATTAAATGCCTTGACGGCTGACAGCTCTGCCAAGGTGACAGTTCTGACACAAAAATATTATTATGACTCCCTCATAATGACGGACTCCTTGGGAAGCGAAGAAAATCTCTAATACGATCCCCCGAGAGTCAAAAACTGTCATGCAGCCTTGACACGTGGACAGTCGTATGCGGCTCACGAAGACTAGCCCCATGTGGCTCACGAAGACTAGCCCCATGCGGCTCACGAATATTAGTCCCGTGCGGCTCACGAAGACCAGCCCCAAGTGGCTCACGAAGACCAGCTCCATGCGGCTCACGAAGACCATCCCCATGCGGCTCACGAGGACTATCTCCATGCGGTTCACTCATGCGGTCAGCCACACTCATGCGGCTCAAATCATTATTATGTGGTTCAAATGTTCAGGGGGGCACTCTCAAGCAGCCTGGACACGTGGCCAGCCTTATATGGCTCAATGAGGAACAACCTTCCTACGGCTCAGATTTCTACAATGGCTCGACACGTGGCATGATAGTGCGGCACGTGGCATCAGATTGATCAAAATCTCTCAACAAATCCCAAAAAAATATTGGGATCAAATCAGATCATTTTTAAACAATCAAATTAAAGATACGTGTCGAGAAATTCGAGGTTGACATGACAAATCAGGAGGATTTATGTCAATCAGTATTAATTATCCACAAAAGATTTGATGCAATCACATTTATTGCTCAAATCTCGATGAACGGCCCAGATCCAGTGATCCTTAGCCGCCGACTTTCAAGAATGGGCAATCATTGTAAACCCTAATGAGGCCTTCCACTCTTATAAATAGCAGAGTGCCGTTCCCTTACAGAGAGACAGATATATACGGAGAGAGAAACAGAGACATACACAGAGACAGAGAGAGATACAGAGAGAGCCATAGAGAGCCAGAGAGCCTGAAGAGAGAGAGAGAGTATTTCTTCATCAACACCCAGCAGTTCTTCTATAGAGCCAAGGCTGCACTCGATCGTCCAAGGAGTAAAGCAGAGCTGCCGTCGCTTTTTCGAGCCTCTACCGTCACCCCCCAGAATCTAAAATAAATAATTGTACTTAGATTGTTGTACCTAGGTTTTCGTCTCTAGGCTTTCTTTGTACAAGCGAGTTTGTATTGTGAAGTAAAAGTCCAGTCCTCCGATAATTATTCTGTTCTTTTATATTTCATGGCAAACAAGATGGTCAGTCAGAACGCATGATCCAGACTCTTGAAGATATGTTGCAGTCATGTACATTCGACTTTAGTGGTTCATAGGAAGATCACCTGCACCTCGTGGAGTTCTCCTATAACAACAGTTTCCAGGGCAGTATCCAGATGGCACCCTTTGAGGCCTTGTACGGTAGAAAGTACAGATCTCCGTTAGCATGGGATGATATAGGCGAAAGGCAGATGCTTGGTCCAGAGATGATCACATGGACTATTGAGGTGGTCAGACAAGTCAGAGATCATCTTCGAGTTGCACAAGATCGCTAGCATTATTGGGCCGAATTTCATCGGCGACCCCTTGAATTTTCTGTCGACGACCATGTATTCCTTAGGATCTCGTCTACCCGTGGCGTCATTAGTTTCGGCGTACGGAGAAGTCTTAGTCCTAGGTATATAGGGCCATTCGACATTCTAGAGCGAGTAGGTGATGTGTCATATCGTCTTGCTCTTCCTTCGTCATTACGTGAGGTGCATGATGTCTTCCATGTATCCCAATTGCAACGATATATCCCGAATCCGAGTCGTGTCTTCGATCATTCAGAATTGGTTGTAGGTACCAACCTTTCGTATGAGGAGAGACCCGTATTCATATTGGACCGAAGAGAGAAGATACTCAAGAACAAGACTATCAAGTTAGTCTGTGTTGCTTGGGGTCATCACTCTTTGGGTGAGTCAATGTGGGAGTGTAGGGATGATATCCGATCGCGATATCCCGACTTGCTTGACTCGTAAGGTATAATGTCTTCTTATGCCTTATGCCTTCAACTTCATTGCTTGCATGAATGGTTGCTTGATTGATTGCCTAGTTATAACTTGCTTGTGATTAGTGAAACTTGTTCGACATCTCTAGCCTCTTGATTTAAATTCCAAGGATAGAATTCTTTTAAGGTGGGTAGAGTTGTCACCCTCGGATTTCGTTATACATATTTTGGTATACATGTACGTATCTCGGACCGGTATTTTAACTTGTCCTGGCTGGCTAGCCTTAGGTTAGTTAGCATTTTATGGTTCGTGTGGTCTATTTTGGCTTTGGCATGAATCGGGTTCAGTTGGTTTCGGCTTGGTTTGGCTCGATTTGGGTTAGTATGCAAACCCCTACCTACCACCATCCATCATTTATTAACCCAACAACCCTTCACTCTCCTCAATCATTTCTCATTAACTCCTCTTCTTCTTCCTCATTTCCTTCTCCACCGAACATCCACAGTAGGCAAGTACACCATGCTTCCACTTGAGGACCTATTATTATGGTTCCATTAGCTTCTTCTCGTGGCCTCAGAATAGTTTAGAACTTGGCATTTTTTACTTGGATGCATGGATTTTCGTAGATCTAGGTTTTAGCATTTTTTTTTGAATCCTCATGGTTTTGATCTACTAAACTTGGTTGTTTTTGGAGATTGAGAGTTCCATGTAGCAGGAATTTCGATTTTACGCAAGTTTGGCTTTTGAGTGGTTGGATTTCATCAAGTTTTGGCCGAGCTAGGGTTTCTTGAGTTCTTGAATCCTATGGCTGCTTGTCTCGGCCTTGGGGAGAGGACGAAGCCTTTACGCCCACGTTGTCTTACGTGCCAGCTTAGTGTTTTCCCTTTACGTACACGTGTTTACGTGTCGACGTAGTATTTTCCTTTTACGCACACGTGCTTACGTGCCAGCGTAATCTGTTCTACACTGAGTTGATTCGACTCTATACAGGGGCTACTCTTGCTCGCATAGATTTTCCTGCTTGCGTAGAGTCTCCCTCGCGTGTAGCCTTGCTCGCGTAGACTCTCTCGCTCGTGTAGACTCTCGCTCGCATGCAGCCTTGCTCACGTAGATTTTCTCATTCGCGTGCAGCCTTGCTCGTGTAGAGCTGTCTTTCTTTGCTCTTGCCCGCGTAAAGATATTTTACGCTCGGGGCCCCTTGGCCTAGCGCAGTTTCGCTAGCGTAGAGACTTGAGCCCCTTGGCGTACCCCGTTTGCCCTTTTATATATTCTTGTACTTTTTGTCATGAACTTGACAATCACGAATTGGATTATATGATTGAAATGATAATTGTATACAGCATGGTATAACACGTAAATTGACGTGACATGACATGGCATGATATGACAAGTAAGCTTGATGGGAACTATTGAATGCTGTTGCGACGGCTAGCATGACATGACAAGAATGAATGGCTTGGACACCGTGAACGATTGTGTTTGTACAAATAAACCAGTATTATCTTACATCATATCTAGGGCATGGACCCCTGAGTACCACGGTCAGGGGTATCTACTGAAACTGACTAAGGCTAATAACTAGAATAATCCAGTAGTTATGAAGAGATTTTCCAGCTACAGGCAATCCCGTTATCTGGACGCCCCATCATAGGATTTGTAGCCTGCCATCAAGTAGGGCTCATATCCAGCACACTGTCATGTGTTGCACCCTCCAAGCTACTTAAAGATACATGCGTTTCTTGGATGATGTACCCACATGAACTCAATCTCTAATTTTGTTTGGATAACCTGGATGGTCTGCAGGGCTTGTGGCTGTTGGAATATCTCATTGCATCTTGCTAGTAACTAGGCCTGTGATAACCCTAGTTAGATAAATTATCAAGCCATACTTATTGCTTGGCCGTAAATGTTGGATGGAGTTTAACCAGTCCAAGCCTTGTCTTGTTCCAGTACCTAGCTACTTCGGAACATGATTGCTTATGCTTACCTTATCAATAACTGATCGGAATAATTTCTTATCCTCTTGACATTTATTGCCCTATTTAGGTTTTATGTCTTATTATTATCTATCTTATTATATGTTCTGATATGCTAGTTTTAGTTCTTGAGTGAAGCCGCCTTTATGGCACTTGCTCTTTCTGGGATCTGACCCAGCTGGTTATGCATGGCCAGATACCGGAGCAGCTCCAGAGGATCTTCCTACCTTCCAGCCAGATGGTGACCACCAGGCGTAACCCGGGCCACGAGTAGGTTTTTTTTTGCTCTCCCACTCTATTGTAAAAGTATTCTTTTGAGGCGTTTAGCCGACGAGCACGTGTTAGCTCGATTGCACTTTACTTACTGTCTACCTACGGGCTGTAGCATGATTAACACATCCTAGGGTTGATCATGTATGACTGAAACTCTTGCTAGTCTTCATATTTTTTATGACTAGCTTTATGATCATCCAAATGTGTAACGTATGGGATGCCTTACTATTGTATATTTGGTGCTCTGAACTCTTGTAGCTGCTATTACTTGCTTGAGATTGAGACAATAGGCTTGTTCATGACCATAAGAGACTGATGGCTTGTAGTTAAACCCTTATGTATCTAGACAGCCGTGACCGTATAGCGAAGTGGCTGTGCCCGCATCCGCTCTCCAGTATTCTAGTTTGTGGGGCGTGACACAAATGGACCAAGTCCCTAACTACCCAGATTTGCTGCAACAAAATTCCAATAAATCGACAGAGGGCAACCCAAGAGCGGGTCTTCGCGTGCTAATTAGCCACGTGGCCGCAAGTCGTCCATGCGGCTCAAAATACATCCTATTATAAATAGCAGTGTGCCACTCCCCTGTAAAGGCTGGCAACCTTCAAGAGAAAAGCAATTTCTTCATGAGCTAGAGACTACATCAGATAGTCCATGGAGTAAGGCAGAGTTGATAGCACTTTTCAGAGCCTCTACCGTCACCCCCAAGAATCAAAACTAAATAATTGTACTTAGATTATTTCCTAGGATTTATTTCTAGGCTTTTATTTGTACAAGCGAGTTTGCAATCAAGTTCAGTATTCTGTAATACCTGTCTTTGATTTTTGATGGCAAACTCAATGGCGACTCTGCTGGGGACTTCTTTCTCTTCCGATGAGAAGTTGGTGATACAATCTGACATGTCCAAGCTTGGCTCTACACAGCAGATGCTTGTGGTTCGCTTCGACCAACAAGCCTTTGAAGAATTGCTCTCTGAAGGGAGCGCCAGCCCGTTTCAGAAGCGAGCTAACCCAAAGAGGACTCGCAAGGCGTCGGTGCACAAAACTGTTGCCTCCGACCAAGTTCTCGAAGAAGCTTCTTCTGCAACCCAAGACGGTGACCAAAGCTCTCATGCGGCTTTACTTCTGACAACAGAGGACCCCACTGTCCCTAAAACGAGCAAAGAAAAACACTACGATACTGAGTTTTTGGGGGCACAAGGAAACTCTATGCGGACAACGAAGAAGCCGCATAGAGGAGATCGACAGTCTGTCCATACGACAGCCAACTCTGGCCGCAAGCAGACGACTCATACGGCAGCCAACTGTGGCTGCAGGAAAATGATCCATGCGGCAGCCAACTCTAGCCGCAGAAAGATGGCCCATGCGACGACCAATCCTGGCCTCAAACAGGACGTCTCATACGGCCCTGTCAGAAGCTCCGTGTTCGACCGCCTCTTATGCGGGCCCGACGCCATGCGACTCACTAAAGATGGGGGATGTATCAACACTTTTTACTATGTGCCTTTGGGTGCTAAGTCAAAAAAGTCTAGGGCAGTACAGGCCCAACCAGCCCAGTCAACTGTCCAAGTTGCTGACTGTCAGAGGGCCCCGTTAACTATTACACGGGCTCCTGACAAAAAGTTGTACTGAACCACCCGCGTCCAGTCCACCAGGGCTAACGGACAGGGTGTGTCTTTAAAGTCTCCCTCTGAAGATCGAGAACAAGTGCTTTTACTAGCCACGGATCAGGGAGCAAACATGATGCCTAAGCACCCGTGCTCTCGGGATTCCCGATTTCACAAGTTTGGTGCCAAGGTAGAGCAGCTTTCTACCGACTTAAGTGACGTGATTACTCACAAACGCAAGACGGCAGTATCAGCATGCAATGAGTCCCTCTCGAGGCGTCGTTGTACCCAAGTCATCATCAACTGTTGTTGTAACAAATCAGCAGCACCTGAAGATCGGCAGTCAGTTTTCCAGCGACTGCAGCAGCCAGCACCTGTGCAACTTCCAGGGGACGAAGAGTTTCCTTTTGCCTCCGATAATTCAACTCAAAAAGTTCCTCCTGGCAAGGGAGAAAAGAAGATAGGCTCTTTCAGCCTGGTCATCTTGGCCAGTATTGCAAGAAGACCCTCATCCGGGGGGTTCCCATCAACCACAAGGGTGTCTATTTAGGCACTTGATCCAAGAAGAAGCATCCGGCACCCGGGGGTGCACCGTCGGCCTCCTTTGTCACCCTCACTTCCCGTATTTTGTAATTATACTCGTAGTTGGATTTGGCATGTATTTTATTTTTCTCGACTTGCAGAATTTTGGGTTTTTTCGTATTTTGGGTTTCGGCTCGGCTCGGTTTTAGTTGCTTTGGTTTGGTTTGATTTTAAGCCCAAAGGAACACCTTAGCTATACTCCACCCTCATTCAACCACAACCCACCCTCATTAATATCTCCACCAACATTCTCTCTCCCCATTACTCTTCCATTAATTTTCCATCATCTTCTTCCTTCTTCCACACAACACCCCACCCATAGGCAAGTGCACCTTGCCACCAAATAAGTACCACCTTTTATTTGTCCATTAGCTAGATTAGGCCATGGAGAACAACATTAGAACTTGGCATTTTGTGAATTGGAGTCTCCATTGTTCTAGAACTAAGTTTTTATCTATTTTTGGATTTTCTTGGTTTTGATCTATTAAACTTAGATTTTTGCTTGTTTTGATGCTTCTATGTGGAAGAGAATTCAATTTTACTGAAGTTAGACTCTTGAAAATCCGGATTTCGTGTTTTATGGACCAAGTTGTGATGTTCCAAAGCTTTGAAGCCATTGGAGTTCTTCCTCTCGGCTTGAGGAAGAAGAAGACCCCCTCCCCGCTGCGCTGTTTAGCGCCGGGCTGTCTCACCCCCCGCGCGCGCTCTTTAGTGCGCTGCTGGCCCGCACGCACTTGGCTGCCTTGGGCTGCCCCTGCGCACTTGGCCGCCCCCTGCGCACTTGGCCGCGCGCCCCTGCGCATTTGGCCGCGCGCCCCAGCATACTTGGCAGTGCGCCCCTGCGCACTTGGCCGCGCGCCCCTGCACACTTGGCCTCGCGCCCCTGTGCACTCTGCCCGCGCGCCCCCTGCTTACTTGATCGCGTGCCCCCTGTGCATTTGGCCGCGCGCTCCTGCGCACTTAGCCGCGCGCCCCCTGCGCACTTGGCCGCGCGCTCGTGCGCACTTAGCCGCGCGCCCCCTGCATACTTGGCCGTGCGCCCCTGCGCACTTGGCCGCGCGCCCCCTGCACTCTCGGCCCCCGCACCCCTACGTACTTGGCCGTGCGCCCCCTGCGCTCTCGGCCCCAGCGCGCCCTGCTGACCCCTTGCATGCCCCGCGCGCAGTTGACCTTGTTGACCCTGCTCGCGCCCCTTGGTGCACTGCGACCGTTCCCGAGCGCGTCTCTTGGCGCCGCTTGCCCGAGCCCCTTGCCTGGCACACCCTGTGTCATGGCTTCCCCTCCTGACCCTTGGTGTTCCCCTTGGTTCTCGATTTTTTTTCTTGTAGATTTGCTCTCTGAGATCTTGATGCCCACAGCACGACTTTACTTGACCCGACACGCCTTGACACGATTTTCTGTGTTTTAATTTATGGCTAGCATTCTCTGATCTTGGCAGTAACTTGTTGGGTGCTTGTAACTTGTGGCTTTTAACTAGTAACCTGTAACTTGTAATTAATCCTCTGTAACTGGATATCTTGATAGTGGCCCGTCGTAGCGCACTCCTGACTTGACTTGACTTGATAACCTGATAACTCGATGCTGTTACGACAGCTAACTTAACTTAACTTGACTTGCCCCTGACACCGTGGGTGTTCGTTCTTGTTGCTTGTGCAAATCTACTTGTCTTGTCTTGCATCATGTCTAGGACGTGACTCCCTGGGTACCACGGCCAGGGATTCGCACTAAATATGGATTAGGCTAATGATTAGATCAAACTAGAACATGGAGAATTTCCAGTCACAAGCAATCTCGTTATCTGGGCGCTTTAATGGACTTGTAGCTTGCCGACGAGTAGAGCACATTTCCAGCACACTGTCATGTGTTGCACCCTCTAAGTCACCTAAGGGTATATCGTCTCCAGGGCGATGTACCCAAGCATACTCCCAACCCGCAAAAGGATAACTGGATAGTCTGCAGGGCTTGGGACTGGAAATTTCTTGTCTGTATCTTGTTAGTAACTAGGCTTGTGATAACCCTAGTTAGTTAAGTAGTAAGCCGCAGTATTTGCTTGGCCGCTTGTGAATGGATGGTGTCCAGCATTGTCTAAGTCTCGTCTAATCCCAGTACCTGGTACTCCTGAACATGATTGTTTTACTTATCTTTAATATTAAATGGGTAGAGACAAGGTGCTATTCAGGCGAAGGGTTACAACCCCGGTCCTTGTTTGGTTTACGGGTTGTAATCTGGCTCCCGGAATGGTTCCATGTCCCTAGTCGTTTATTGTCCTGTTGTACTCTTTATTACTTGTACTTTTCTTCCATTTTCTTATGTTATGATATGCTGGCTTTTGTTCTTATTTTGTGGGCTCTTTTGTGGCACTTGCTCTTTCTGGGGTTTGAGCCAGCTGGTTTTGTGTGGCCAAATTTCGGAGCAGCACCCGAGGATCTACCGAACCTCCAGCCCGATGGTGGCGACTAGAAGGAACCCGGGCTACGAGTGGGTTTTCTATTTTGTTTCGCTCACTCTATTGTAAAATTATTCTTTTGAGGCGTTTAGCCGACGAGCACCTGTTAGCTCGATGCATATTTACTTACTGTCTATCTACGGGCTGTAAACATGATTAACAATTCCTAGGGTTGATCATGTATGACTAAACTCTTGCTAGTCCTCGTATTTTGCCCGACTAGCTTCATGATCAGCTGAATATGTAATATTTTGGACGCCTTTTATCGTCTAACATCTTGTAACTATATTACTTGCTTGAGATTGAGACAATAGGCTTGACCTTAAGAGACTGTTGGCTTGTAGTAAACCCTCATATCTAGACAGCCGTGACCGTATAGCGAGATGAATTCCATTTCAATATACGTAGCTGGCTATGTACGCCCCCGCTCTCCAGTATTCTGGTTCTGGGGCGTGACATGGTTTAAGTGGTGGCCCATGCAGGTCTTGGCATTCAAGATATGTGAGGGTTTACCGGATAGATGTCTCAATCAGTACTCGTCCTTGATCTCCGTTTATATCCTCTGAATCTTTGGATTCTTGCCCTGATCATGTGCTTGTATCGTTGATCTGTCCTGGTCCTTCCTTATTGTTTTCCTGTGTCATCTTCTTCAGCGGCACTGTACCTGACCCCGCCGATCAGCAAGGTAGAGCACTTCCCGTGGACCAGCCGTAACCCGGAGATCAGGCCCAGCATTCCGGAGTAGCCTCCAGAGTTTTACCTACTGGAGGAGGGCCCCCAGTTCAGCCCGTTCAGCCTGCCGAATCTGATGATGGCACCTTGGTAGGTCTCATCAGGACCTTGATAGCTTCCCAGGATCGTAGAGGAGACGCCTTGTACCAGGCAGTGGCAGATGCTTTGACCAGAGGCGGTCATCCAGGGAACAGCGCGGCCAACAGCTTCAAGCGCTTGAACCCTCCATTCTTCGACGGCAGCGAAGATACGATTGCCGCGGACTCTTGGCTTCAGGATACCTAGGTGGTTCTGGAAGCAGCTAGGACACCTGAGAATAAAAAGGTGGCGGTGGTATGCCTACAGTTGCTGGACTTAGCTCGCAGTTGGTGGGCGGCACAAGCCATGGGATTAGTGGCACCCATTGCTTGGGCAATATTTAGAGAGAGATTTCAGGCAAAGTATTTCGATGCTGTGGCTCGGTACGACCTACAGACGAGATTTACCAACTTGAAGCAAGGAGGCAGAACGGTCGACGGTTATGCATCTGAGTTTTCTAGACTCAGTAGGTTTGCCCCCACCTTGGTGGCGACCGAGTTTGATAGGGCCCAACGGTTCCAGCAGGGACTGCATTTAGAGATCTTGTTGGCAGTCGAGCAGTTCGAGCACCAGACGTTTGATGCAGTATTAAGAGTAGCTAGGAGGCATGAGTACACCTCCCAGAGGATCGTGGATAGGACCGGAGATAGGAAGCGGTCCCACAGTCAGATGCACCAATCATCAGCTCCAGCCCCGGCAGCTAGGGGTTTGACCATTAGAACTCCGAGACGGGCGGTCTCAGTGACGTCGGTTCAGCATTCAACCCCGACGTACCCGCAGCAGCAGAAGCAGAAGCAGACTTCTGCGATGGGATATTCTTATTGCGGGAAGCCAGGCCACGTGGTAGCAGATTGTCGTAGGGCGTAAGGATTGTGCTTGGCTTGTGGAGTGGCAGATCACAAGATAGGAGCCTGCCCGAATAGGGGTAGTTTGTCCTCTTCCAACCTAACCAGTCCATCGGTTAGGGGACCAGCACCTATGCAGCAGCAGCAGTACCCGAGGCTATTATTGCCTCAGGCCCAGGCGTTTCATCAGCAGAACCAGCAGCAGTATACCCAGACTCAAGTGCAGGGTAGGCAGAGAGGTTTCCAGCAGAGGGGACCCGCAGCTAGAGGACAAGGTCAGGCAATGATGATGGCTATAGAAGAAGAAGTTGCACCAGGTGAGGTAGTGGCAGGTACTATTCTCGTCAACTCCTCTCCAGCATTGGTATTATTTGATTCTGGTGCATCGCATTCATTCATGTCTGTACGATTCGCGACACGGATAGGATTGGAGCCCGAGTCATTATCAGTGAGACTAAATATACTTTCTGGTAATGGTCTTGTGGGAGTAGATCGAGTATTTTCCTCGTGTCGGATCGTAGTTAGCGGTAGAGAGTTCCCCGCTAGATTTATAGAATTCCCTATGGCAGACTATGATATAGTCTTAGGCATGGATTGGTTGAGGAACCAGTATGCTAGGATAGACTGCCATGCTGGCAGGGTTATCTTTAGTATTCCAGGCGAGCCAGAGTTTTCATTTTCCAGAGGCACAGTGGAACCATCTTCCCCAGTATTGCGGATGGCAGTAGCAACAGTGCAGTTACCCCGAATAGTTGAAGAGTTTCCATATGTCTTTCCAGAGGAACTTCCAGGGATGCCGCCAGAGAGGGAGATTGAGTTCACTATAGACTTGATCCCCGGGACGGCACCAGTATTAGAGCGAGTCTACAGGATGGCGCCTTCAGAGTTGGAGATTTTGTACAAGATGATTGAAGAACTCAGGACCAAGGGATTCATTCGTGCAAGTGGATCGCCTTGGGGAGCCCTGATTCTTCTTGTGAAAAAGAAGGATGGTACGTCCAGGTTATGTGTAGATTATCGTACCTTGAACTCAGTGACAATCAAGAACAGATACCCTCTCCCGAGGATAGATGACTCGTTTCATCAAATCAAAGGGGCTTCAGTGTTCTCGAAGATAGACTTGAGGTCAGGATACCACCAGATCAGAGTCAGAGAGCAGGACATCCCGAAGACAGCATTTAGATCGAGGTTTGGGCATTGGGAGTTCTTTGTTATGCCCTTTGGAGCGACCAATGCGTCGGCTGTATTCATGGACCTCATGAATCGCATTTTCATGCCTTACTTGGATCAGTTCGTGATCGTGTTCCTATATGACATCCTGGTCTACAGCCAGAGCGAAGTAGAGCATGAGCAGCATCTCAGGATCGTCCGTCAGACGTTTAGAGAGCACCAGTTGTACGCCAAGTTCAGCAAATACGAGTTTTGGCTCGATCTCATTTCGTACTTGGGTCACATCATTACCCGAAGGGGAGTGGAAGTGGATCTCCAGAAGATTGTGGCTATCGAGTCATGGCCAGTACCCAGCTCAGTGGCAGAGGTTCGCAGCTTTCTTGGATTGGCCGGCTACTACCGGCGGTTCGTTTCAGATTTTGCAAGGATTTTAGTACCGATGCCCAATTGACCCGCAAGGATGTGCAGCTTTCTTGGACAGCAGAGTGCCAGGAGTCATTTGAAAAGTTGAAGCGAGGTTTGATAACGACTCCCATTCTCACGCTTTCAGATGGGACCAGCGGATTCACAGTTTATTGCGACGCTTCAGGCAGAGGATTGGGGTGTGTCTTGATGCAGCATGGGAAGGTAATATCTTATGCATCACGTCAACTTCGTGATCAAGAGAAGAATTACTCGACCCACGACTTGGAACTGGCAGCAGTAGTGTTTGCACTTAAGCTTTGGCGGCACTACTTGTACGGAGATAGAGTGGAGATATTTACTGATCACAAGAGCCTGAAGTATGTTTTCACCCAGAAGGACCTTAATATGCGCCAGAGGAGATGGCTCGAGCTACTGGTGGACTACGATGTAGATTTGCAGTATCACCCAGGGAAGGCCAACGTTGTAGCAGATGCATTGAGCAGGAGACCCGGAGTTTACTTCCAACGGCGCAACCAGAGTTATTGGAAGATCTTCAGAAGATGGGAATTGAAGTGGTTCTTCCTACCAACGTGGCGTTGATGGCCAGTCTACAGGTTCAGTCCAGCATAGTTGAGAGGATCCGGATGGCACAGTCTACAGATTTCAAGATTCAGCGACTCAGAGCAGAGTGTGAGACAGGAAGAAGGCCAGAGTTATGTATCCATGAAGATGGTACACTTCGATACGGCACTCGTCTTTGTGTACCTAGTGGAGATATCAGACAGGAGGTCATAGCAGAAGCTCACAATTCACAGTATTCTATTCATCCCGGTGGCACGAAGATGTACCATGATATTCGTCAGCATTTCTGGTGAAATGGCATGAAGAGGAAGATAGCCCGGTTTGTCTCTCGGTGTTTGGTTTGCCAGCAGGTTAAAGCTGAACATCAGAGGCCCACTGGACTTCTTCAGCCCTTGCCGATTCCAGAATGGAAGTGGGAGCATGTGACCATGGATTTGTTACTGGATTGCCTAGATCCCCAGCTGGTCGGGATGCTATTTGGGTTATAGTTGACAGGCTCACGAAGGTGGCTCATTTTCTCTCATTCAGAGTTGGTCAGTCTACGGCGCAGTTGGAAGAGATGTACCTCAGGCAGATTGTCAGGCTTCACGGTATGCCAGTCAGTATTACTTTGAACCGAGATTCAAGGTTTATGTCATACTTTTGGCACAGCGTGCAAGAGAGTTTGGGAACTCACCTTCAGTTTAGCTCAGCTTATCACCCGCAGACAGATGGCCAGTCGGAACGCACAATCCAGACTCTTGAAGACATGCTGAGGTCTTGTACCCTTGACTTCGGTGGTTCATGGGAGGATCACCTGTACCTGGTAGAGTTCTCGTACAACAACAGTTTCCAGGCCAGCATCCAGAAGGCACCATTCGAGGCACTGTATGGTAGGAAGTACAGATCCCCGTTAGCATGGGACGATGTCGGAGAGAGGCAGATGCTCGGTCCAGAAATGATTGCCCAGACAGTTGAAGTAGTCAGAAAAGTCAGGGATCATCTTCGAGTTGCCCAAGATTGCCAGCGACATTGGATCGATGCTCATCGGCGACCCTTAGAGTTTGCTATCGGCGACCATGTATTCCTTAGGATCTCGCCTAACCACGGCGTCATTCGCTTTGGCGTACAGGGAAAGCTTAGTCCTAGGTATATAGGGTCGTTCGATATCCTGGAGCGAGTAGGAGATGTATCCTATCGTCTCGCTCTTCCGCCGTCGCTAAGTGAGGTGCATGATGTATTCCATGTGTCCCAATTACGACGGTATATCCCGGACCGGAGCCATATCCTAGACCATTCGAAATTGGTTGTTGGTACCAACCTTTCGTATGAGGAGAGGCCTGTGTCTATATTGGACCGGAGAGAAAAGATACTCAAGAACAAGACCATTAGCTTAGTCCGTGTTGCTTGGGGTCATCACTCTCTAGGTGAGTCAACGTGGGAGCGTGAGGACGACATCCGATCGCGATATCCCGACTTGTTTGACTCGTAAGGTATAATGTCTTCCTTATGCCTTATGCCTTCCATCCCTTGCTTGCATATATGATTGTATGATTGAACTGCTTAGTGTAGTTGTTGGTGCTTAGTGTAGCTTGCTGTGGCAGTCTCTAGCTCCTTGATTTAAATTTCGAGGACGGAATTCTTCTAAGGTGGGTAGAGTTGTCACCCTCACTTCCCGTATTTTGTAATTATACTCGTAGTTGGATTTTGGCATATATTTTATTTTTCTCGACTTGCAGAATTTTGGGTTTTCTCGTATTTTGGGTTTCGGCTCGGCTCGGTTTTAGTTGGTTTGGTTTGGTTTGATTTTAAGCCCAAAGGAACACCTTAGCTATACTCCACCCTCATTCCACCACAACCCACCCTCATTAATATCTCCACCAACATTCTCTCTCTTCATTACTCTTCTATTAGTTTTCCATCATCTTCTTTCTTCTTCCACACAACACCCCACCCATAGGCAAGTACACCTTGCCACCAAATAAGCACCACCTTTTATTTGTCCATTAGCTAGATTAGGCCATGGAGAACAACATTAGAACTTGGCATTTTGTGATTTGGAGTCTCCATTGTTCTAGATCTAAGTTTTATCTATTTTCAGATTTTCTTGGTTTTGATCTATTAAACTTAGATTTTTGCTTGTTTTGATGCTTCCATGTGGAAGAGAATTCAATTTTACACAAGTTAGACTCTTGAAAATCCGGATTTCGTGTTTTATGGACCAAGTTGTGATGTTCCAAAGCTTTGAAGCCATTGGTGTAGTGCCCCATCCCTATATCGTGCCCCGTACTCTGTCCACGGGGTGCGCGAGAAAGGAACACTGTCGCTATCGATTCGGTCGGGACCGATAGGTCGGGATCGACCGAGTCGATCGAACGGGAACGGTTGAATTAAGATCCATTCCTCGTTATGGAATGTCTTCTTCGGAACCAAGTCCCATATTCAGCGGGTTGCGCCTCGAGGATTGACTCTGCGGCTGAGTCGGGAGAGATCTCCCGTTGCTCTGCTTTTCATGCCGCTTGCATTGGTTTTGGCTTTGTTTTCTGAATGCGCTTTCGTGAATGTTTTCGATGGTTTTCATGGCTTGAATTTCGAACTCGCATTTCCTATCGAACTCCTTGAATAATGCAATGTTCTAATCGGTTGCTTGTGCGATTTCAGGTGATCGCGTAGGCGACGTCTAGCGCGACCAACAAGTTCTCTCGCCGAAGTAAAACTCAAGGTGAGTGGCTGATCCTTCTATTCTCGATCCCCTTCTTCGGCAAAATCGATAGTGTTGTTGCGAATGAAAAGATAAATTCAAGTGCACGAACACGAATGAATGAGCAAGTTCTCAAAGAAAAGGTAGGCTATGTCTTAACAACTAAAAACATGTCTTTGCACAGTCATGGACAACTTGTCGACAAGGTGAGCGTTTTCTCCGCACAGCAACCCGAGGCCACGGGACCGTTGCGGGCATAGGGAAACAAATAATTAGCTATGCTGGGCACAGGTTAGGCGAGGACTTGCAGCGGGGCTCGCTACTCACGCTGAAAGGACCCCGTCTAACAAAAGCTAGATGAGTCCACGATGGCTCTGGAGCCAGTGACCAACACACGAAATATTGCATTCGGTATAAAAATCATAACAATTGACAGAGAAGAACATGGTAAGTTTCATAAGGCACGACACGGTCCGCCGGGGTAAGTTTCAAAGTAAATTTCATTATGCTTGTCATATGCTTGTTTGCAATTCATTAGGATGGTTAGAAAC
Organism: Iris pallida; assembly: GCA_029216955.1. Lineage (NCBI taxonomy): Eukaryota > Viridiplantae > Streptophyta > Magnoliopsida > Asparagales > Iridaceae > Iris > Iris pallida. The sequence continues at coordinate 5,618,629 of JANAVB010015399.1, read as the reverse complement.
ATTCATACTTTAAGTCATTTAAACTCTTCAACCAAATGAGAGCTTGGAACTTAAATAGCCATGCACCAGTACAATGTGTAATGTACTGATCCTCGCTCTCCACGCAGGTACCCCGAACCACGAAGGGTGTGCCACTTAAAACTCAAGGCGACGTGAACCCTTTTGAAGCCTCGTCCGCGTGTAAAGGCTTGTTTCTGGATTCCTTTTGAAGAAGACCCGCACTCAGTCCAAAAGAAGATGACGACTCGACTCGCCTCGATAGCAGGTGGAAATGTGTAATGGTTTTTGCTTGTAAAAAGGGATGTAATGTATGGAACGACTATCTCATCGGCGTTCATTTTGTAAGTCGAGTCTGTTGTAGCCCGCGCGACAATGATTGTAAAGGAATCTATATAAAGTTTTATTATCATCAATGAAAAAGTCTATTTCTATTTCAAATGTGTCATTCAATTTCTCTGTATACTCTAACTTGATGTTGTGTTTCGGATAACCTTATGACTATGGCTTGTGCGATCGCAACTTAGGTTCGTACGGCATCACGCCCGGGGGACGACTATCGATTCTACGGAATCGGGGCGTGACATAATGGTATCAGAGCACGGCTTTACATCCTTTGGCCTCGCGTCTAGAGTTCCAAACCTTTGACCTCGCATCGATGAGATAAGTTGTTCCATACAATGATTCCGTAATAATTTGTAACTGATGTGTTTGCCTTCATATCGCAGAAGTGACGGAACCCACGGCCGAGCAAGAACAGAGCGCTTCAAGCGGCTCTAGTAGTTCGCATCGTCCGCGGGCCGGGCCTTCTAACGATACCATCGAAAGGATGCTGTGCATGATGGAGGCACAGCGAAACCAGTCTGAGAACCAACATCAATAAGTAGAGGAACGACAGGCCCAGTACGAAGCTCGCTTTGATGCACATGCCAAACTTCAGCAAGAGCAGCTAGATACCCTACAGCAGATCGTCCAGACAATGGCGGCCAATGGAAATTCTACGACTGCGTCTACCGTCACCGTGCCGACGATCCAACCCATTGAAGTCGACACGGAGGATCCCGAGCGTCAACCAGCGGCACCGAAAAAGTACAACTTTGAAGTGTCCGAATTTAAAAAGGCGTGTTGTACTTCCTTTAGCGGTACCGAAGGCCCTTCTATGGCGATCGACTGGTTGGAAGAGATGGAAGATCACTTTGAGCTTCTTGGCATTGAAGAATCAAAGCAAGTCGCCTGTGCACAACTTCAACTACGGTTGATCGCGCACGACTGGTGGGCCGTACGCAAGCGAACGATCCGACCGGACAACACCACCGCGCCGATCTCTTGGGCCACGTTCCGCAAAGCTTTCGAAGTCCAGTACCATCCGTCAGCCGTTCTTCAAGCGAAGGAGAATGAATTCATGCAGTTGAAGCAAGGGAGCAGGACAGTGGAACAGTATGCCATAGAATTCAACAAGTTATCTAAGTTTGCTGGCCAGTTTCTGTCTACTGAAGAGTGCCGTGTGCGACGGTTCGAAGTGGGTCTGCGACACTCTATCGGTGCGCATGTCGGGGTCCCGGAGTACAAGACCGTGGGCGAGGCTCTGAATCATGCCCTCCGCCTTGAGAACCTGCATCCTTCCGGTGATGACGACATTGTGTGCCACTCCAAACACAAACGTCCTAGCCATACGGGAGGCAACAACGACGCGTCAAAGTGTCCAAATAACGGCGGCTACAAGGGTGAGAAAACGATACCTAAGTGTACCAATTGCGGGCGACTTGGACACCGTGATAGCCACTGCTGGCACCGCAACGTTGAATGTTTCGCTTGCGGACAGAGGGGTCACACGGTTCCAAATTGTCCGAGCTTTCGTTAGACTTGTAACGCCCCACCACAACAACACCGTCAAGAGAATCGAGGACAGGCGCCCCGACCTCCTCAGCATACTCAATCCAACAACCAAGACCGACGCCCTAATGCTCAGGGGCGTGTCTTTGCTCTGACTCGAGACGAAGCGCTGGCATCAGATACAATAGTGTCAGGTATACTAAAATTCAATAATGTGCCTGCTCGTGTGTTATTTGATTTAGGCACTTCGTATAGTTTTATATCGGCGGACTTCGCCGTCGAGCACAAATTTTCTGTAATATCATTAGATCTCGACCTTAACGTAAGCACACCTTCAGGCACACTAATTCTTACAAACTTAGCCTGCACCGGCAGGATTATCTGTATCGACGGTCAAAAGATCGGTCTAGATGTGATAGTTCTAGACATGAAGGACTTTGACATCATTCTGGGAATGGATTGGCTCGGGCCTTGCAACGCAACCATAGACTGCGCTGAAAAGAAGGTCACATTCCGCATACCAGGAGTTCCTGAATTCTGCTACTCGTGTGGTGAGGCGTCGCCGACCTGCATGGTGATCTCCGCAATATCTGCTCGACGGATGCTGTTTTCTGGGTGCAGAGGCTATCTAGCTTCCGTTCGAGACATGCGACAGGATGGTACAAACGCGGGTCAGACCGACGTTGTGGCAGAATTCCCAGACGTGTTTCCGGACGAGCTACCCGACATGCCGCCCGATCGAGAAATCGAGTTCACCATCGACACATTTCCCGACACCCGGCCGATCTCGAAGGCTCCGTACAGAATGGCACCTGCAGAATTGAAAGAATTGAAGGCACAACTTCAGAAATTGCTCGACAGAGGGTTTATCCATCTGAGTGTCTCGTCGTGGGGTGCGCCCGTGCTGTTCGTGAAGAAGAAGGATGGATCGATGCGACTCTGCATCGACTATCGAGAATTGAATAAAGCCACCGTCCGAAACAAATACCCCCTGTCCTGCATCGATGACTTGTTCGGCCAACTCCAAGGTGCAACGGTGTTTTCGAAGATTGATCTACGATCGGGTTACCACCAACTCAAAGTCAAGCCAGATGACGTGCCGAAGTCTGCCTTCCGCACTCGTTACGGCCACTACGAGTTCTTGGTAATGCCGTTCGGTCTGACAAACGCCCCTGCCGTCTTCATGGATCTAATGAATCGGGTGTTCCGTCCGTTCGTTGACAAGTTCGTAGTAGTATTCATCGACGACATCCTCGTCTATTCGAAGGATCGAGCATAATATGCAGAGCATCTGCGGACGGTACTCCAAACCCTTCGAGAGAATCAGTTGTGCGCAAAGATGAGCAAGTGTGAGTTCTGGCTGGATAGCGTCTCATTCCTTGGGCACATCATCTCCGCCGCGGGCATCGCAGTCGATCCAAAGAAAGTCGAGACAATTGCTGATTGGAAACGGCCCGCATCAGTTAGCAAAAATCGAAGCTTCCTAGGCTTGGCGGGATACTACCGACGCTTCGTGAAGGACTTCGCGAAGATTGCATCGCCGTTGACTCGCCTCAACCAGAAAGGAGTCGCACTCAAGTGGTCAGACGACTGTGAAGCTTCCTTCCAAGAGCTCAAACAACGGCTTATTTCGGCCCCGATACTTGCTCTTCCTGAAGGGACGAAGGGATTTTAGATCTTCAGTGATGCTTCTGGCCAGGGCTTGGGGTGTGTGCTCATGCAGCGGAATAAGGTGATATCTTTTGCTTCCCGGCAGTTAAAGCCGCACGAGAAGAACTACCCCACGCATGACCTAGAATTAGCGGCGATTGTGTTTGCGTTGAAGCTGTGGCGTCACTATCTCTATGGCATGGCGTGCAGGATTTATATGGACCACAAAAGCCTCAAGTATCTCTTCACCCAGAAAGAATTGAATTTGCGGCAGAGGCGATGGCTCGAGCTGATCAAAGACTATGACTTTTCAATCGACTACACTCCGGACAAGGGAAATGTGGTAGCGAATGCGCTGAGCCGGAAGTACTTAGCTTCGTTATGCATCAACGATCGACTGCTACGTGACTTGGAAGAAATAGACATTGAACTCCGAGTTCGTTTCAGAGACATGAAACTGGCGCAACTGCGGGTGGAACCGAGCCTACTGGAGAGGATCAAGTCTGTACAGAAGGACGACCCATACCTGGAGAAGATGCGAAAGCTGATATCGACAGGGAAAGCGTCCGACTTTGCAGAAGACGAGTCGGGAGTATTGCGCGTGAAGGGACGGCTATACGTACCGGACGATACAGAACTTAGAAAGGAGATAATGTCGGAGGCGCATTATGCAAAATATTCCTTGCATCCTAGCAGCACCAAGATGTATAAGGACCTCCGCGTAATCTTTTGGTGGCACGACATGAAGAGGGACGTAGCGCTCTTTTTGTCAAAATGTATAGCCTGTCAGCAAGTCAAAGCCGAGCACCAGCGACCGGGCGGGGAGATGCAGAACCTCGCCATTCCAGAGTGGAAGTGGTATCACATCACTATGGACTTCGTTGTTGGCTTGTCGAGGACGCCGCAGGGAAACGACGCCGTCTGGGTCATCGTCGATCGACTAACCATGTCAGCGCACTTTATCGCTATCAAAGTTACTTGGAGCGTCGACCGCCTTGCTCAGATATACCTTGATGAAATAGTTCGGCTGTACGGGGTCCCAGTTTCTATCATCTCTGATCGGGAAGGACGGTTCGTAGCGCGCTTCTGGAGTAGTCTTCATTCAGCACTGGGGACCAAGTTGAAGTTCAGTTCAGCTTATCATCCTCAGACTGACGGCCAAACGGAGCGGGTAAACCAAATTCTCGAAGACATGTTGCGACTCTGTGCGATCGACTTGAAGTCAAGTTGGGACGTCCATCTACCGCTGACCGAGTTTGCATACAACAACAGCTATCAGTCCAGCATCCAAATGGTGTCGTATGAAGCTTTGTACGGCCGGAAGTATAGATCGCCCATTTGCTGGGATGAAGTCGGAGAACGGCAGATACTTGGTCCGGAGCTGGTGGAGCAGACCGTGCTGAAGGTCAAGTTAATACGAGAGAGATTGAAGATAGCACAAAGTCGGCAGAAAAGCTATGCCGACACGCACCGACGCCCCCTCGAGTTCTCGGAAAGCGACCATGTATTCTTGAAAGTGATGCCTATGCGTGGAGTTTCCAGGTTCGGTGCGAAGGGGAAATTGAGCCCAAGATTTGTTGGCCCGTTCGAAATATTGAAGCGAGTCGCCCCGGTAGCTTACCAAATTGCCTTGCCGCCCGTGTTGTCAGAGGTACATGACGTCTTCCACGTATCGCAATTGCGGAAGTACGTGCATGATCCGAGCCATGTTATGGATTTGGGTAAGCTGGACCTGAAGGCGGAGTTATTATATGTCGAAGAGCCGGTGCAAATCTTGGAGCACAAGGATAAACTTCTCCGCAACCGTGCTATTCCTCTAGTCTGCGTCCTCTGGAGAAACCATTCGGTCGAGGAGTCGACGTGGGAGCTTGAGTCTGAAATGAAGGAGAAGTTCCCTTCATTGTTCTTGTAGAGGTAGGTTCTATTCTTAAGTTTCGAGGATGAAACTTTTTCTTAGTTGGTTATGGTGTAGTGCCCCGTCCCTACATCGTGTCCCGTACTCTGTCCACGGGGTGCACGAGAAAGGAGCACTGTCGCTATCGATTCGGTCGGGACCGATAGGTCGGGATCGACCGAGTCGATCGAACGGGAACGGTAGAATTAAGATCCATTACTCGTTATGAAATGTCTTCTTCGGAACCAAGTCCCATATTCAGCGGGTTGTGCCTCGAGGATTGACTCTGCGGCTGAGTCGGGAGAGACCTCCCGTTGCTCTGCTTTTTACGCCGCTTGCGTTGGTTTTGGCTTTGTCTTCTGAATGCACTTTCGTGAATGTTTTCGATGGTTTTTATGGCTTGCATTTCGAACTCGCATTTCCTATCCAACTCCTTGAATAATGCAGTATTCTAATCGGTTGCTTGTGCAATTTCAGGTGATCGCGTAGGCGACGTCTAGCACGACCAACAAGTTCTCTCGCCGAAGTAAAACTCAAGGTGAGTGGCTGACCCTTCTATTCTCGATCCCCTTCTTAGGCAAAATTGATAGTGTTGTTGCGAATGAAAAGATAAATTCAAGTGCACGAACACGAATGAATGAGCAAGTTCTCAAAGAAAAGTTTGGCTATGTCTTAACAATTAAAAACATGTCTTTGCACGGTCATGGACAACTTGTCGACAAGGTGAGCATTTTCTCCGCACGACAACCCGAGGCCACGGGATCGTTGCGGGCATAGGGAAACAAATAATTAGCTGTGCTGGGCACGGGTTAGGCAAGGACTTGCAGCGGGGCTCGCTACTCACGCTGAAAGGACCCCGTCTAACAAAAGCTATAGGAGTCCATAATGGCTCTGGGAGCCAGTGACCAACACACGAAATATTGCACTCAGTATAAAAATGATAACAATTGACAAGGAAGAACATGGTAAGTTTTATAAGACGCGACACAGTCCGCCGGGGTAAGTTTCAAAGTAAATTTCATTATACTTGTCATATGCTTGTTTGCAATTCATTAGGATGGTTAAAAACATTCATACTTTAAGTCATTTAAACTCTTCAGCCAAATGAGAGCTTGGAACTTAAATAGCCACGCACCAGTATAAAGTGTAATGTACTGATCCTCGCTCTCCACGCAGGTACCCCGAACCACGAAGGGCATGCCACTTGAAACTCAAGGCGACGTGAACCCTTTTGAAGCCTCGTCCGCATGTAAAGGCTTGTTTCTGGATTCCTTTTGAAGAAGACCCGCACTCACTCCAAAAGAAGATGATGACTCGACTCGTCTCGATAGTAGGTAGAAATGTGTAATGGTTTTTGCTTGTAAAAAGGGATGTAATGTATGGAACGACTATCTCATCGGCGTTCATTTTGTAAGTTGAGTCATGTTGTAGCCCGCGCGGCAATGATTGTAAAGGAGTCTATGTAAAGTTTTATTATCATCAATAAAAAAGTCTATTTCTATTTCAAATGTGTCATTCAATTTCTCTGCGTACTCTAACTTGATGTTGTGTTTCGGATAACCTTATGACTATGTCTTGTGCGATCGTAACTTAGGTTCGCACGGCATCACGCCCGGGGGACGACTATCGATTCTACGGAATCGGGGTGTGACAATTGGAGTTCTTCCTCTCGGCTTGAGGAAGTAGAAGACCCCCTCCCCGCTGCGCTATTTAGCGCCGGGCTGTCTCCCTCCCCCCCTCCCCCTCTTCCCCCGCGTGCGCTCTTTAGTGCGCTGCTGGCCCGCGCACGCTTGGCTGCCTTGTGCTGCCCCCTACGCACTTGGCCGCGCGCCCCTGCGCACTTAGCCGCGCGCCCCTGCGCACTTGGCCGTACGCTCCTGCGCTCTTGGCCGCGCGCCCCTGCGCACTTGGCCTCGGGCCCCTGCGCACTCTGCCTGTGCCCCCTGTGTACTTGGCCGTGCGCCCCCTGCGTACTAGCCCGCGCGCTCCTGCGCACTTGGCCGCGCGCCCCCTGCGCACTTGGCCGCGTGCTCCTACGCACTTGGTCGCACGCCCCCTGTGCACTTGGCCACGCGCCCCTGTGCACTTGGCCGCGTGCCTCCTGCGCACTCGCCCCCGCGCGCCCCCTGCGCACTCGGCCCCAGCGCGCCCTGCTGACCCCTTGCATGCCCCGCACGCAGTTGACCTTGTTGACCCCGCTCGCGCCCCTTGGTGCGCTGGGACCATTCCCGAGCGCGTCTCTTGGCGCCGCTTGCCCGAGCCCCTTGCCTGGCACACCCTGTGTCATGGCTTCCCCTCCTGACACTTAGTGTTCCCCTTGGTTCTCAATTTTTTTTCTTTCAGATTTGCTCTCTGAGATCTTGATGCCCACAGCACGACTTGACTTGACCTGACACGCCTTGACACGATTTTCTGTCTTTTAGTTTATGGCTAGCATTCTCTGATCTTGGCAGTAACTTGTTGGGTACTTGTAACTTGTGGCTTTTAACTTGTAACCTGCAACCAGTAATTAATCCTCTGTAACTGGATATCTTGATAGTGGCCCGCCGTGGCGCACTCCTGACTTGACTTGACTTGATAACCTGATAACTCGATGCTGTTGCGACAGCTAACTTAACTTGACTTGCCCCTGACACCGTGGGTGTTTGTTCTTGTTGCTTGTGCAAATCTACTTGTCTTGTCTTGCATCATGTCTAGGACGTGACTCCCTGGGTACCACGGCCAGAGATTTGCACTAAATATGGATTAGGCTAATGATTAGATCAAACTAGAACATGGAGAATTTCCAGTCACAAGCAATCTCGTTATCTGGGCGCTTTAATGGACTTATAGCTTGCCGACGAGTAGAGCACATTTCCAGCACACTGTCATGTGTTGCACCCTCTAAGTCACCTAAGGGTATATCGTCTCCAGGGCGATGTACCCAAGCATACTCTCAACCCGCAGAAGGATAACTGGATAGTCTGCAGGGCTTGGGACTGGAAATTTCTCGTCTGTATCTTATTAGTAACTAGGCTTGTGATTGTTTGCAAAAATAAAAGTGTTGAACTTTATTGATACAAACTTTGTAATAAGAATTACAAGAATTCTGGGAAAGATACAACTTTAGGAATCCAATCTAGATGACGATTGCTTTATCCCTTGGACGATGTGAACTTTGAAGACGGAGCCTCTGAAGTTGAAGACAACTCTGGAATTGAAGGTAAAAACCTCGGAAGTTGAAGGCAAAAGCCTCGAAAGAATACAGTAGCACTTGGGCAAGAACTCCTGGACTCTCTATGATCTCTGATTTCTGATCCTTAATCCCCTTGAATGGAGACTTGAAACTCTATTTATAGAGTTCGGGAAATAACTAACTTTTAGTTATTCTGGACTGCGCATGATGGATTGTGCAGCAATTGGATTGTGCAACAATAGACTGCGCAAGCAGTTATTGGATCGTGGGCCAACTGTCTTGGACACATGGCATCATTTGATTGAAATGCGCATGATCGTGCATAGACAGTTGCCATGTAATGAGCAATTGATGGCATGAGTGCCATGTGTACTTTGTCAGTTGTATTAATAGAGCACGCAATTTGAATTGCGCTGACATTAGATTGTGCCAACTTGGACTGCGCAGGCTTCGGATTGCGCAGGCTTAGACTGCGCAGGAAATGGATTGCGCTGCCAGCTGTCAGCCGTCCTCGAGCGCTGTACGGCGCAATAAACGAACAGTCTCCTCGTTCTTCGTGCTGTCAGCTGTCAGGAAGATTTGATTGTGTCAGGTAATGATGATTTTTGCCACGTCAGCCTGCGCAGTTGGGAGTGTGCGCAATCCAGTGTGCGCAATCTGAAGAGTGCGCAATCTGAGTTCTGCGCAATTCATCTGAAAGTTGTATTTTTTGATTTTTTGACTTTGTTGAGGTATGCAATCTGATTTTTTTTAGGACCTACAAGACCCCCTTCAAAGTTTTCGAAATGTGAATTTATTCAAAATTTTGAAATACTTTGAATTTTGAAATTTGAATCAATTTGCGCATGAAGTGAGCTGGCTGCACAATCTGCGGGATTAGTCCCATTTTCAGGCACAATCTAAGGCGGCCGTTTCGTTTTCAAAAACTATAAATAGTCTTCTTCTCATTTCTTTCTTTACTTTGCCTCCTTCGTGCACTTGAGAGAAAATTTTCGAGCTTTTTCTGCCTTTCTTCTCCGACGATCTCCATGGCTCCCCGACGATCCTCCGCCGTCGCTAAGGGCAAGGCCCCTGCCGAATCATCGACTAGGGCTGCGCGACGAGCTTCTCATCACAAATCCGCGTATCCTGCAATGTTAGGTAGAGGACTTTAATCAAATCCCCTTTTTAGGGTTTTGATCTCACTGTTCTTCAGAATCCATCTCTTTTTAGAGATGTGATCATACTGCGCCGCCCTTTTTAGGGTTCTGGTTGCACAAATCAGTTCGTTCATCATTTTTATGAAGGATAACCTCCTGCGCAATCGGTTGAACTATGCTGGCAGAAGTTAGCACAATTTGCTGATTTGTGTGGGACTGTCAGCGCAAACTAATAACTGTTTGTCTGCGCAGTCTGATGTTTGCGCAAACTGATGTTGCGCAGTCTGATGTTTGCGCAAACTGATGTTGAGCAAACTGATGTTGCGCAGTCTGATGTTTGCGCAAACTGATGACAGAATCTTTTGTCTTTGACTTGTACTAAAAAAATTTATTTTTTCTGTCTGATGCAGTTAATATAAGAGAAGATCCAGAATACGAAACTTTTGTAGGAACTCTTTCAGAGTCAGAATACAAAGAGGACCTCTCTCATGTGTATTATCCTCAATATGATCTGCCAACCTCCCGTCAGGCTATTCTGATATCCCAAGATAATGAAACTCTGCTATGTTTGATGAATGGACAACCTCTGGAGTCAGCAGACGCTGTCATTCACAAGAAACCATTATTCTTGTTCGGTGATGCTTTTGAGAAAAGCTCTCAACCAAGGCCAAGGATGGAAGAAAGAATTGTCCATAAGGAGGATAGGATACTCTCGATACCAGATATTTCCCGTTGCCTCCCCTTATCTCGGCATGCTCATGTGAGCTATCCGAGGAAGATGGAATGGAACCTTAAACCTTTCGAAGACGCCCGTGCAGGAAAAAATTTTGTGAAGAAGGGGCCGAATAAGAAGGACATGTTCTACAGCTCCTCAGATCGATATAGTGTTTTGTTAAGAGGTTTGAAACCTGGTTGTGTTCCACCAGAGAATTCTTTCCTGTTAATACCTGTAAGAACACCAATATTCGCAAACGAGTTTGCGAAAGTTGAAGAGAAGTACCCAGAACAGGACATTAGGTTAACTGGACTAGTGAATCCAGATTTTAAGAGATGGAACTGCATAGCAAACTGGATTCTGACCAAGTTTGAACACAAACTACAGCAGATCAATTTGTACCAAGCAGTGCATGCCACTGTCTATGGTTTTGCCCCCAACTCACATCTGTTCTTGGCTCTGGCAGAAAGATATAATTACAGAACAGGGACTTTCATGACTCCTGGTGGAGAGATTGGGTTCGCACTTCATGAGATGCAGTTCATTTCTTACTTGCCAATGGGGGATGCTCCATATGAAGAATTTGTTCCAACTATCGATGAGTTGGACAAACTTAGAAAGGAGAATGCAGCTATGGTAGCAGTCTTTGAAGAACTGCTATGTTATTACAAAATCTGTTCTTTATATTACAAAAGTGGCACACCCAATACTTATTACTCGTCGAAATGGCTGCCTTATCTGTTCCTTAATCATATTGAAGAGAAGAAGACTAAGGAACATGACAGATGTTATCCTGATTTCTTTAAGCCATTGAGCAATACAGAAGTGATAAAGTTGATGGAAGGAAGTGGTGATTTTGATAAAGAAATGAAAGATGATTATCAATGTCCTCCTTTAAATAAAGGGGACACTCTTGAGAGTTACTTGAGAATGGGATATAGACCCATGTCAAAAGAAGCCCAACTGGCAGGGTTTCTGACATATTGGCTCCGTCGGTTTGTGGTCCCAAGATCCAGTGCCGTAGACCGCTTTCATCGCGGTGTTCATTTTACCGTCGGTAAATTAGTCTTCGGCTACAAAGTGGACCTTTTATCAGCGATGACTTGCAGGTTGAATGCCAGTCTTCGTCTATATGTTGATCTGATGCTGAAAGCCAAAGGAGAAAAAGAATTTCCTCGGCTAGAATTACCATATACATATTTATTCGGGTGGTTACTTCTTCACCACCCTACTTTGATGGACCCCGGCATGGGACCGGTCGACGGCAGCTTTCTACGAAGATACTCTCATAGTAAGTGGAAGTATACTTCTTTGAGCGTGTAGATACGCTCTGAATCTGAACAGAGGATGGAACTTTTGTTGCGCTCCCCTCCCCGCTGGATATGAACAAATACCGATAACTATGGTTGACTCGAAGATGCAACCTTTGAGCCGTGCAGCTTTTGAATGGTTGAAGACAATTCGACCGTCCCATTTGGTGTACCGGTTTGAAGAAGAATGTTATTTAGAGCCATATCTCCCCAATCGATTTGCTCGGCAGTTCGGATACGATCAATTCCATGTGGGAAATGCCATCACATGCCTTCAAGGAAAGGGTTTTTTGATAGATGGGGCCCGAGCTTGGGCTTATTATAATGCTCGAGATACGAAGGTCACGTTCTCGATACCTGCAAATAGCAATCATGGTCCTTGGATGTTATTTACATACACAGTATTCTATACATCCGCGAACACCGTTGCTGAGAATTTCAACCTCGCAGATAGCTTCGCATCTTCAACAAGATTGAAGAAGGGAAGAGTCGCCTTGTCGCTCCCCGGAAATGAGGAGGTGCATGAGCCGGCAGATGCACCTTTAGAAGCTTCAAGGGACATTGTGTTCCCTGAAGAGGTAAACGCAGCAATACGTATTTCTTTGAAAGTGGGTAGATCTCCAGCCAAGAAGAGGAGAAGAGAGGAGCCTCCCGCTCCGGCAGCCAAGAAGAAACTGATATTAGATCATTCTTCGGAAAAGATCACCACCAGGTCTCAATCTCGGCAACTGGCCGAGACAACTTAACAAGATGCTACCACACCGACCTCTGTACAAAGACAAGTCGAGCCAATAAATGTAGAGAGTCCGAAAAGACCTTTACATAGAAAGAAAAGATTGGTCCGTAGACATCAAGTTTTGCATTCGATCGTAGCAGATGCTGTAGCGGGAATCACAATGTCATCTCCCACTACCATCCCTGAGTCTGGACATAGAACTCATAGTCCAGAACAAAGAGGAGAGTTCGAACAAAGGGAATATCTTGATCCGAGAACTGAGGCCGACGAGCCCAGAGACAATATCATGGAAGAAGAGCAAGATGTTGTACGTTCTCCTCCACCTGCTGCGGAGACGACTCAACTTCCTCCTACTCCTAGAACCCTTCACGAAGAGGAGGATCGCGAAGTGATTGCGGCTCTAGAAGATTGTTTCTACAGCCCACTCGAAGACTATATTGACCAAGCTGCAACTACCAGCGAAAATATACCGGAAGAAGGTGAAGATGAAGAGAGCTCTTCATCTGAGAATATTGATAAAGATATGCAAAATCCCAAAAGGGATGATGAAATACATACATCTCCTAATGCTGCCGATGATTCCTTAAATCCTAACAAGGATGTCGAGGTAGAGGCATCTCCAGAAAAATCAACAGATGAAGAATTTCCGGAAGAGACTCCCACTACTGATCCTCAAGGTATAGAATAAAATTAGTAATCTCCCTTGAAAATAGATTGATAACTAACATCTTTATTTGTATTTTTTGCAGATCTTGAGACTCCTCTAGCACCTCCGACGTGTACGGACATAGTGCCTGTGACGACGGTGATTGTTAGTAGCAGTCATCATTTATCTTGTGGTTCTGAAGCGGGCAGTAGCCAAGCTGTTGCGGCTGAAGCTACTTTTGCTCAACTGGAGTCCATTCCTGCAGGGGATAGGCCTATTGCTGGATCGAACCAAGGTGAGACTGTCTTCATTTGATCTTCTTTGTTAATAGCAAACGACTGGCAAAATAACAACTTTACTTTTGCAGAGGAACAACCAGGAGGGGCGACTAGCTCCACTTTGGCTCCTTTATTCAAAGAGCCTGCCATCCAGATGAGAGGGATCGAGCATCCTGCTGCCTCGTCCTCAACATGAGTAGCTGCGACTCCTGGGACTCTGGCAATTAATCAGCAAGTCGTCCAATCGTTCATCAGATGCTTCTTTGAGTCCTTGGGACCTCTAGTTCATAAGATGATGGACAAAGAGGGTGCTGATTTTTTCATGGTTAGAAATCTGACTTCTCTCTTGGTGAGGGCTATAAGGGAGCAAGGAGACGAAGCTCAGGCCACTCTCCTCGACCATATACTGAATGAACTAGAAATTTCCATAAAGAATTATAAGGAGCTCAACAAAAAGGAAGCAGAATCTCTAGTGCAGGCCGAATTCGAACGAATGGCCCAGGCAGCTGATATAGAAAGGGTGAATCTTTAAAATCTCTTGGAGGCTTATTCCATAAAATCTGCTGAATATAACTCCAAGCTGGAATCAGTAACCTTAATGGCTGAAAGAAAAGAGAAAAGAGCTGCTGAGCTGAGAGCAGAGATTGCTCGTCTCCAGAAAGAGTTAGAAGATGAAACTACTGATCATCAAGTTGCAATTGAACAATTCAATGCTTTGATTCAGGAGAGAGATGAGTACGTGGCAACTCATGGTGCAGAGATTACTCGCCGGACGGTAGCCATGCCCGTTTTTAATGAAGAAACCAGGATGGAAGAGGCCAGAAGAAGGGTGATATCCACTCATGAAGAACGGCTGCAGACTTTGAAGCAGCAGATTGATAACCTGATAATACCTCCATCTTAGTGGAACAGTTTGTACTTTGTGTCCTTTTTGTAGTTCATGTGCTTTTGTAATGCCTCATATTTTGGTTAATAAAAGACATTTTGCTGTGGCTCCATTATTTGTTGCATATCTTGTTTAGATATAAATAATAGAGATAGAAAATATATTTAGAGGTGCAAGACATAATATATTTCTTGATGATTTTGTAGAAAATAATTATATTCATTATATCTGCTCAGAGGTAATATGGACGTGGCAGAATATATTGAATATTATTATTTCAATTGACAACTTAATCGAAAATGACAAGTTGCTGATGTGGATGATGAACGATGATGAATCGTCAATGTATGTGAAATAAACGGAAAAACCGTCAAATGATGGAATGAACGGGCAAACCGTCAAAATAGATGATAACGAACGGATGAATCGTCAAATGATGATGAATGAACGGGTGAACCGTCAGATAATGATGAATGAACGGATGAACCGTCAGATGATAATGAACGGGTGAACCGTCGGGTGGTAATAAATGAACGGATGAACCGTCAGGAAAATTAAATGAACGGATGAACCGTCGGATGATAATAAATGAACGGATGAACCATCAAGTAAATTGAATGAACGCGAGAACCGTCAGATGAATGTGTCGCTTCGTTATTGGAGGAACCTCTGCCTATAAATATAATAGAAATCTGACAGGAACGAGCACTTCCACTTTTCAACATAAAAAATGTCGTCTGGAGAAGCATCCAAGAAGGCCGAAATCGCCCCGAAGGTTCAGAAGGGCACTGAAGAACGCCCTACTGATCCAGTTCAGCCAAAGGAGACAGAAACAGGCGAAGGTTCGTCTGTACCCAAGCCACCACGAGACATTCTGGACTTTCTGCTTGAACCAGGAAGGACTGAAGAAGAGGAAGCCATGAGGATGGCTACTTGCAAGTTCCTCGTGGGTTCCAGCAAGGAAGTTCTCAGCTCTTTTGCTGACCGTGTTTTTGAGAAGGACGGCAGTGGTCCGCGTCCAAATGTAGAGAAGGATGATAGTGACCTTCCTTAATATCATATAATATCATTCATGATGAAATAAAATTTAAATTTTATTTATGAACTTGAACTTGTCTGATGATTTACAAGCATTTACATTCATACATAATACTTCTTAAGGAACTTGCCATTGATAGGCATCATAGCAATTCGACCGTCGAGCTCTGAGAGTTGATAGGCTCCATTCGAGAAGACTTTGCTTACAACATAGGGACCTTCCCACTTCGTATCGAAATTTCCTTTGCTCATATGAGTCATAGTCATAGGACGTCTGACCGTTAGAACAAGTTCTTCTTGCTGAAAGGTTCTGACTTTAACTTTACGGTTGAAAGTCTTAGAGATACGAGCTTGGTATAACTCAATATGCTGTTGAGCCATTAATCGTTTCTCATCAAGTGCTTCTAATTCTTGAAGTCGAAGAAGATCGTTATTCTCTGTAGTGAGCTCGTTAGCAATGGCAATCCTTAAAGAAGGAATTTGAAGTTCCAAAGGAAGAACAGCTTCACAGCCATACACCAGAGAAAAGGGTGTAAAACCTGTAGGATTGCGGACCGTAGTTCGGTAGGCCCATAGACATTCACCAAGCTTCTAGCTCCAGTTTCGTTTGTTAGTAGATACAAACTTCTTTTGTAACTTGATGATGGTTTTGTTAAAGGCTTCAGCCAAACCATTAGCAGCAGGATTGTAGGCTGTCGAGACGACATTGTCAATCCGGTGATCATCGCAGAATCTGGTGAATTTTTGGCTGATAAATTGTGGTCTATTGTCATGAATGATTCGTCGAGGTATACCAAATCTATAGATGACATGGTGTTTGACGAAGTTGATGACGCTGCTGGTTTTGACTTCAGTCAGAGGTACAGCTTCAGTCCACTTGGAGAAGTAGTCCGTTATTGCCAGTATGAACCGATGTCCTCTAGAAGAAGGAGGATTGATGGGACCTATGACATCCATGCCCCAAGCTTCGAAAGGCCAGGAAGCAGCAGTCGGATGAAGGAATTCCGATGGTTGATGAATGAAGTCTGCATGAATTTGACAAGCACGACATTTTCTTGCATATTCAATGGCATCTGATACCATAGAGGGCCAATAGTAACCCATGCGCCGGATGCGATCCAGCAGTTTAGGACCAGGTTGATGTGCTCCACATACACCATCGTGAGCTTCACGCAAAACTTGTTTGGCTTCATCACCAGCGAGACAGCGTAGGAGAAGACCGTCATAAGTTCGCCGATAGAGGGTCTTGGTAGTTTGATTGTAGTAGAATCGAAGAGATCATCGACGAACGCTCGTGGCCTCCTTAGGATCTTCAGGGAGTATGTCATGAACCACGAAGTCGATGAAAGGAGTTCTCCAATCTTCATCGATAACATTGACTTCAACAAAAATTGCTGAATTCAATATTATGATTGTTTTCAATACAGAACAATTCTCGGTTGGAGATAACCACCACCTGCTGTCTTTTGATAGGGATGGCTAAGACAGCTGCAAGATTGGCCAAAGCATCCGCTTCGGTATTGCAAGCTCGTCGGACATAATCGATAAAGAAAGCTTTGAATGATGTAGCTATGTTGATTGCTGCTTCATGATAAGGCACTAGATCTTGATGACGAACTTCATAGGTTCCTTTAACCTGGTTAACAACCAGCTTAGAATCACCGTAGACTTCGAGATATTCAACGTTCAGTTGTTTGGCTAACTGAAGGCCGATGAGTAGAGCATTGTACTCCTCTACATTGTTGGAGCAGGGTTCATCTAGAGAGTAAGCTCTTTGGATGGTTGGTCCGTCTGGAGAAACGAGAACAACTCCAACTCATGCTACAATGGCACCATTCGGTCCGATCCTTGATGCACCATCAAAGAACAGACGCCAGGTTGGAAATTCTTCAGAGATCATGTTGACTTCTAATGTCTCGTCTGGAATTTCGTCATAAAGCTTGGATATTTCTGGTACAGGATGAGCCGCTAAGAAATCCGCCAGCACTTGACTTTTGACAGACTTTTGAGGAACATACACCATGTCATATTGAGCTAGCAGAATTGCCCATGTGGCCAGCCGAGAATTGAGTGTGCTGGGCTTCTTCATGAGTACCCGAAGAGGATTAACTCGGGATATGACATGAATAGTTTGCCCAATGATATAATGCCTTGTCTTCTGCACAGCGAACATGAGAGCTAGGCATTCTTTCTCAACTGGACTATAACGGTGTTCAGCACCAATCATAGTACGACTGAGATAATAGATGGCCTGTTCATGACCTTTTTTGTTTTTTTGGGCAAGTAAAGCACCCAATGAATGGTCCATCGCGCGAACGTACATTAAGAATGGAATGCCAGAGATTGGTGGCACCAAGACTGGTGGGTTCATGAGATACCGCTTGATGTCTTCGAATGCTTGTTGACATTCTTTAGTCCAAATGAAAGATACACCCTTCTTCATTAGTTGAGTGAATGGTCTGCAAAGTCCAGACAAATTCGAAATAAATCTCCTGATGTACGCAAGTCGACCTTGGAATCCTCATAGCTCTTTTAGGTTGTGTGGAGGACGCATCTCTTGAATGGCTTTGATCTTCTCGGGATCCACGTGTATACCTTTAGAGGTAATGATGAAGCCGAAAAACTTGCCACTAAAGACACCCAAGAATGACTTGGTGGGATTCATCTTGAGTTGATGTTGGCGCATGAGATTAAAGATTGTTCTCAAATCTTGGATGTGATCTTCTTTTAAACGACTTTTGACGACGATATCGTCAACATAGCACTCGACAGTCTTGCGGAGATGATCTTTAAAGATGGTACTCATAGCCCGTTGGTAGGTTGCACCAGCATTCTTAAGACCAAATGGCATCACTGTATAGCAATAGACACCACGAGGAGTTCAGAAAGAGGTATGTTTTTCATCTTCAGGATTTATCTTGATCTGATTGTATCCAGAGAATCCATC
This sequence comes from Iris pallida, assembly GCA_029216955.1. Classification (NCBI taxonomy): domain Eukaryota; kingdom Viridiplantae; phylum Streptophyta; class Magnoliopsida; order Asparagales; family Iridaceae; genus Iris; species Iris pallida. The sequence goes on along the minus strand of JANAVB010015399.1, from coordinate 5,600,385 downwards.
CATAAAAGATATTCGCTCAAACCCACAGGTATTGTCAATCATGACGTCTGTGATAGGGAGGGGAAATTCATCTTTCGGATATGCTTCATTAAGATCCCGAAAGTCGATGCAGACTCGAACTTTGTCGGTTTTCTTTAGAACTGGAACAACATTGGCCACCCAGTCAGGATGTTGTTCTTCTCGAATAAAGCCACAAGCGATGAGCTTCTTGACTTCATCATCGATCGCGTCCATCATTTCTGGTTTAAAACGTCGTTGTTGCTGCTTAACTGGTTTTGCATTGGACAAAATGTTCAGTTTGTGCGTAGCAATCTTGGGATCTAAACCTGGCATGTCTTCATAACTCCAGGCAAAGATATTGATGTATTCTTTAATAAGAAGAATCAACTCTTGTTTGTCTGTTTCTGGAAGATTCTTGCTGATGAATATTGGACGAGGTGACCCGCTTTCCCCTACATCAACTTGAACTAATTGATCTTCAGTAGGAGGTTCTCGTTGTTCAAAGCGAAGTACCCATTGATTATCCATATGTTGAGCCTAAGGATCTGTTTCAGGATTTTCTTCAATATACTCGTCATAGTTTTCTGGAAGTTCAGCGGAGACCATGTTAGAGGATACGATCAGCCGATGGACTTCACCGATGCTGGTATCAGAATCCCAAGATCTGGAATCAGAAGAATTAGAACGTTCTTCACTGTCGGAGTCAGAGACTACTGGGGATAAAATCAGAGGAGAAGCATATCCGAGACCTTTTTTAGTCCTGCTGTAATATATCTCTGACTTTCCTTTCGGAACAGTCGTACGAATAGGTGTTCGTCTACCTTTACCGTAATTGATACCACTTTTGAAGTCATAGCCCATTTTTCGGATGATGTCTTTGGATTGTTGACTATAATGACAGAGCTGGAGACGTCCTGTATCATTACTCTTGCTATCATCCGTATAGCTGAATCGTTGTTCCGGTCTTTTACTAAAAAGTATTGGACTTTCGCCTTTCTTTCGAGAAAGGACAATACGGTAAGAATCATCTGGATCTTCAAATGAGAATTCTGTTTGAAGAGATTGTACAACTCCTATTGTAATTGATTGAAAGCTATCTAACATATCCAAATAGCATTTAGTATGATAAATAACATCAGTATACTGGAAAGTAGATGCTTTTTCATTGATCTGTACATTTGTATTTACAGCAAGACCTTTAGCCTTAGCAGGCTTGGTCAGATTAATTACAAGAGGGGGAGAAGAAGAACGTGAAGGTGGTTTGTTACGACGGAGGTCGATAACAAGTGGCTCAGAGGAGGTGAGCTCCCTTTTTTCTTTGTTGTGAGTTAGGTCAACCACAAGTGGCTCAGAAGGAGTGAGCTACTTTTTGTCCTTGTTACGATGTAAGTTGATAACAAGTGGCTCAGAAGAGGTGAGCTCCCTTTGATTTTGATCAGCATCAACTGATTTCTTTTGGACTGGCAAATGAATAGCCAGTGGTTTAGAAGACTGAGGATGAGAAACTCGCCCTTTAACAGGTATGATAAGAGTGTCTTTGGGCACTGCTTCTTGTTCTTCTTCAGTGTCTAAGGCTAGCACAACCTTCATGAATTCATCCTTGTACATACGAGCGTCGTTGCAGTATGCTTCAACGCCTTTGAAGGGATAGAGATCCGCAACCTCCTTTTGGACCTCTCCCTTGTCATCAACATACTTGAAACATTGATGAAGAGTTGATGGAACAATATTGTGCTCGTGTAGGAAAGGCCTCTCCAATAGAGCATTATAAGAACAACCATGATTGTCGATGATGTAGAAAGTAACCTTTGTGCGAAGATTGTGTATTTGGAGTTTTAAGCGAATCTTGCCCAAAGGTTCACTTCTTCCCTGATTAAATCCAAGGATGGTGGTGATTGTACTGGAGAGGCTATGCACAGGGATTTTCAAAGCATCGAGCATTGTCTTTGGCATAATGCTGAGAGCAGACCCTGGATCTATCAGGATACGATCAACTTTTATCGAGTCGACATATCCTGTATAGTAGAGAGGACGATCATGTCTATTATCTTATAGCAACATATCATCTTGTGTGAAAGTAATATTCGGAATCAACTCCAGAACACTATGACAATGGAGACAAGAGACAGGCTCTGCTTCCGGCTTCTTGAGAAAGGCTAGACAAGTCTCAGCTTGCATGAGAGCTTCACTTAGAGTTTCTCGTGTCTCTCTGGAAAGACACAAGAGCTCAAAGATAGACAGCCTTGCTGGTGTATTGACTAGTTGAGCCAATATATCGAAGTTATAAGGCTTCTCAAGCTATGTAGGGGATGATTTCTTCAAAGGTTTATCAAATCGGACTTGTTGCTTGCCTTTATCAGCAGCCACCGGCTTGGGAGGAATAGGTATTACAACTGGTGAGGATGTAGAAGGGATCTCTTCAATAGAAGCAGGTTGTGCTAGAGCAGGCTCAGAAGAAGAGGCAGGATTCTCTTGAGCTTCAGGGTAATCTTTCAGATAAGCTTTCCCTGATCTGGTGCCCAATAGTATTTCTTCATCAACTATGGGGTCAAAAGACACCATGTTGCAAATCTTTGTCTTGCCTTTAGAACGATCTTTCTTCTTAGAAAAAGAGGGAACCTCAAACTCTGAAGCAAGATCGGGATGGATCCACATAACCTCGCCATTGTCAAGAGACAAAGGAACGAGACCTTCATTTGGTGGAGAAGGGAGATTTTCAATCTCAAGAGTAGCTTTTGGAATGGGAATGATACCATGCTGTATCATCTGCGGGGGAAAGTTACCGAACTTGACTGAGACCATGTTGGCGTAACAGTCTTCTCATCTTGCTGAAGAGTGACAACGCCAGCATTGACAAGCTCTTGAATCTTGCCCTTGAGCACATAACATGCTCGAGTAGGATGTCCAATGAATCGGTGGTAGACACAATACTTAGGATGATCGATCTTACCGACTTCATCAGGTTTCTTTGGGTCTGGGAGCTGGATCTTGTTGCTTTTGAGTAAACAATCGAAGATACTTGAAGTGTCATTCTCGTCGAAGGAATATTCTACCTTAGGACGAGGTTCCCTCGGTTGAGGTGCAGAAGGAGTGGAAGTGGACGTAGACGGAGCTACGTTGACAGCCAAGGACTCTTTGCTCTTCAGATTAATGTTCAGAGTCTCCTTGTTCTTGCGGTTGTTCTGACGATTACCGCCGCCTGATGTTTGGTGTTCGTCCCGATCTGGGTTAGACATTTGTACCCCCAGCTGTTTGAATTTCTCAGCACTCACTTCAGCTGCTTTGGTATTGATGAAGAAAGATGGCCAATCCTGGAATTGAGTTGACCCTGTCCACATGCTGATGATAGGTAAGAGGTTTGCCTTGCAGGTGTCTATGGTAACGGCAGCAGGAGTCCCTGGAGGCATCTTTAAGGCTTCTCGGTGGAATCGTTCGATGAAACTTTCAGCAGTTTTATTTTGTCTCTGTTTGATTTTATTGAGGGCAGACATAGTCATGTCATTGAATCCCTCATAGAATCGTTCTAGAAAGATTTGCTTGAGACCTGAAAAGGAAGTGATACAACCATCGGGAAAACTTCTGTACCAGTCGTATGCTACGCCGGCTAAACAACCGACGAACACTCTGGTAAGAAGAGCGTCATTTGGTTGGAGTTGAACAGTCATTACCTCGAAGTGATTGATGAACTGGCTTGGTGAGGTGCTGCCATCGAAGAGAGAGATTGTTGGGATTTTGTATTTGGGAGGAAATGGAACTTCCTTCCATTCAACTGGGTAAGGCTGCTTGATTCCCAACCTTTGCAAGTTGTCCTTCTCTTTGAAGGCTTCGAACTGAGTTCGTAAGAGTTTGACAGCTTCATTGGCGTCTTCAGATGATGAAGAAGGAGTCGGTTGAGTCAGAGTGGTAGGAGGAGGAACAGCATTATAAGCACTACCCCCAGCCCCTGACTGACTGGGTGTAGTTTGAACTTGTACTTGTACATGAGGCATTTGAGGAGACACTACCCCCAGCCCTGCATTGACAGGTACCGATGATGCTATGATTTCGGGACTTGTAGTAGGTACAGTCGGTGGTGTGGCATGTTATGCCACAATGATGGAGTGCATACTAGCGACCATTTCAGCCATGGTCTTCAGCTTGTCTTCTAGAGCAGCTATTCGCTGTTCTTGATTTGCAGAAGTTGAAGCATCTGGATCTTCATTGACAATATAAGCTGTCACTTCTCTTGGTACAGTGGATGACACTGTCTGTTCAGAACTTTCGCTGTATGCATCATAGTCGGAGAAAAGAGTCGTCTTCTGACTGAGAAAGAGGGAAATGACCAGAAGGATCTTGAGGAAGATTCCTTTGACCGATTGTATTTCGGCTTCGGGAACGGGTATGTTGGAATACTCCCTCGAAAGATTCTTGGAGTAGATCCAAATACCGCTGGCTTGGTTTGCGAGGTTTACCGTGCTTAGAGCACTTTCTACCTCCAGTGTCTCGGAAAGTCATGTTAACAGAAGCGTACATGACTTCGTCTTCATCCTCTGACATCGGTTCAGATTTAGCAAAAGTTAAACGATCGAAGACAGATCGTTTTGTTGTTTGACAACAACATTGGATGATAACTTTATGATTACAATGATGATCAGATGATTGAACTTAAGATGTCGAGACATTATCCTGTTTTTGCCTGAGATGTTCTCGGAGGTCAGAAACCATACCGGGACGGAAAAAGGTTCGAGGAATGTGTTCTTTAACAACATTCGGAACATGGTTCCGATTCTTCAAATGTTTTGTCCCCTGTGTGTACAAGGAAGTGCTCACCTCATTGGCATAGGTGTTTGGATCTTTGGCCCTGGAAGTTTGTCTTTGAGTTTTGACCTTTGGCATAGGTTGTTTACGTTTTGCCGAAGTTGTCCTGTTAAGATATGTTCTTAGGTCTGCTAATTCACCCTCAGGGGTTTCTGTTTGAGACACTAATAGTTTTCCCTGTTTGGAACGGGATATCTTGAAAGTTGGGAGATCTTGGAACTCTGCTAAAGGAGTAGGCAGAATACCTCTTTGATCAGTACAAGTTCTCCTGTCATGAAGGGAAGAAGAATCCTTGTTTGAAAGAATTCTTATACTGACTGGTGCCGAGGCACGTTCAGTTTGATCTTCTTCGGTAAAGACCGAGGAAGACTGAGAAAAGACCAAAGGGTCTTTTCCTTTATTTTGTGAAGAAGGGTTAGCTAAAGAGCGTTTCCCTCTGTTGTCTTCCAAGTCATAAGACAAGGAAGTTTGAGAAAAGACCAACGGGCCTTTTCCCTTGATCTGAGGAGGAAGAGGAATAGCCAAAGGACTACCCCCAGTGAATTGTACTGGAACAGCAGAGTGCTTAAGGAGAGGAGCAGAGTCTTTCCCTTTGTTATGAGAAGAAGAGGATTTAGCCAAAAGGCTATTACTCTTGGATTGCGCAGGAATAGTTTGCACATGGGTGGATGGCGCACTGGCCACTTGCGCATAAGAAACTCTGGCAGAGGGTGCACTGGTTCTGGCCACAGAAGCTGTGGTTTGCGCATCAGGAGTTCTTGCCTCAGAGTGCTTGGGATGCACTCTAGTTGTTGAAGTGTTGATTTGCGCAGGAAAAGTTGCTGCCAACTGCGCCAGGGGCATAGGAGTCTTGTATTTTGACAAGGCAGCATATGAAGTGGTCTGTGCAACAGTTGCAACAGACTGTACAGCAGTAGTTGAGACATACTATGCAACAGTGGTTGAGACAGACTGTGCAACAGTTGGCACAGCAGATTGCGCACCAGTCTGGTTAACAGACTGCACGACAAAGTGCGCATCAGCCTTGGCGGCAAAACTGCCAAATTGTGCAGCAGTCTTGGAGACCCATACTGAGCGCACTTTGGTCTTGGCAGAAGTGGTTGCTGTACGGGGAGTGGTCTTGGAGTTGAGCATCGCCTCGTAGGCTGTCTGGTTGACTTTAACAACCAGCGTCTTCTGCGTCTTCCCGATAGACGCTACGTTACATTGAGTTGCTACTTCCTCGTCAGAGGAGAAAGTCGTCCCCAGCAGAGTCGCCATTTTGTTTGCAAAAACAAAAGTGTTGAACTTTATTGATACAAACTTTGTAATAAGAATTACAAGAATTCTGGGAAAGATACAACTTTAGGAATCCAATCTAGATGACGATTGCTTTATATCCCTTGGACGATGTGAACTTTGAAGACGGAGCCTCTGAAGTTGAAGACAACTCTGGAATTGAAGGTAAAAACCTCGGAAGTTGAAGGCAAAAGCCTCGGAAGAATGCAGCAGGACTTGGGCAAGAACTCCTGGACTCTCTATGATCTCTGATTTCTGATCCTTGATCCCCTTGAATGGAGACTTGAAACTCTATTTATAGAGTTCTAGAAATAACTAACTTTTAATTATTCTGGACTGCGCATGATGGATTGTGCAGCAATTGAATTGCGCAACAATAGACTGCACAAGCAGTTATTGGATCGTGGGCCAACTGTCTTGGACACATGGCATCATTTGATTGAAATGTGCATGATCGTGCATAGACAGTTGCCACATAATGAGCAATTGATGGCATGAGTGCCACGTGTACTTTGTCAGTTGTGTTGATAGAGCGCGCCATTTGAATTGTGCTGACATTAGATTGTGCCAACTTGGACTGCGCAGGCTTCGGATTGCGCAGGCTTAGACTGCGCAGGAAATGGATTACGCTGCCAGCTGCCAGCCGTCCTCGAGCACTGTACGGCACAATAAATGAACAGTCTCCTCGTTCTTCGTGCTATCAGCTGTCAGAAAGATTTGATTGTGTCAGGTAATGATGATTTTTGCCACGTTAGCCTGCGCAGTTGGGAGTGTGCGCAATCCAGTGTGCGTAATCTGAAGAGTGCGCAATCTGAGTTCTGCGCAATTCATCTGAAAGTTGTATTTTTTGATTTTCTGACTTTGTTGAGGTATGCAATCTGATTTTTTAGGACCTACAGTGATAACCCTAGTTAGTTAAGTAGTAAGCCGCAGTATTTGCTTGGCCGCTTGTGAATGGATGGTGTCCAGCATTGCCTAAGTCTCGTCTAATCCCAGTACCTGGTACTCCTGAACATGATTGTTTTGCTTATCTTTAACATTAAATGGGTAGAGACAATGTGCTATTCAGGCGAAGGGTTACAACCCCGGTCCTTATTTGGTTTACGGGTTGTAATCTGGCTCCCGGAATGGTTCCATGTCCCTAGTCGTTTATTGTCCTGTTGTACTTTTTATTACTTGTACTTTTCTTCCATTTTCTTATGTTATGATATGCTGGCTTTTGTTCTTATTTTGTGGCCTCCTTTGTGGCACTTGCTCTTTCTGGGGTTTGACCCAGCTGGTTTTGTGTGGCCAGATTTTGGAGCAGCACCCGAGGATCTACCGAACCTCCAGCCCGATGGTGGCGACTAGAAGGAACCCGAGCTACGAGTGGGTTTTTTTATTTTGTTTCGCTCACTCTATTGTAAAATTATTCTTTTGAGGCATTTAGCCGACGAGCACCTGTTAGCTCGATACATATTTACTTACTGTCTGCCTAAGGGCTGTAAACATGATTAACAAATCCTAGGGTTGATCATGTATGACTAAACTCTTGCTAGTCCTCGCATTTTGTACGACTAGCTTCATGATCAGCTGAATATGTAATATTTGGGACACCTTTTATTGTATATTTGGCGGTCTAACATCTTGTAACTATATTACTTGCTTGAGATTGAGACAATAGGCTTGACCTTAAGAGACTGTTGGCTTGTAGTAAACCCTCATATCGAGACAGCCGTGACCGTATAGCGAGATGAATTCCATTTTAATATACGTAGCTGGCTATGTACGCCCCCGCTCTCCAGTATTCTGGTTCTGGGGCGTGACATCCTTGAGAGTAGATGAAGCTGGAGGTAGCAGTCCCCTCAATGTATGCGACAACCCGATGTACCAAGAGCACACACAGGGGGTAGAGATCCTCCAGAACTCAGCAACAGAATCAGATTTCCCTGAGGGCCACCACCCTCACCAAGACGATGCAGCTTCCTGCACAGGGGGTAGCACCCCTTCTGAGTCAGAGGAAGATGACATTCCGATATTCTCTGATGATTTCGCTATACAAGGGTACGGCACAGAGAGTACCTCTGCCACAATCCCCTCCATCTCTACCCATGTGAGAACAGTCTTTATGACTGACAACGATCACGAAGCGCCTTCTGACCGACAACGGCTAGAAGTGTTGGAAGCCATGCTCCTGTGCTTGGTTAATTCTGTGGACGAGATCAAAGCCGCCTTGCAAGCTCAACCAACAAGAATTCTCGGACAAACAAGCTTAGGACCCGCAGTCAACGCAGACTCCAACACGACCGCCCCTCCTTTGGGTGATGATCCCGTAGCACCATCCGTTCCTTCAGCTGCTGATGAAGCCATGGAGGCAAGTTCAGGAGCTTCGGGCAATGTTCAATGCCTGAGACTCCTCTCGAGATCTCAGAATACGGCAGCCATATCTCGTTGCTTGAAGAGATGTGCCTTTTCTACCGCGGTACAAGCCGTTCCATATCGATTCTTATGATGGAAAGACCTCTGCTAGTCGGTACATGACTTACTTTGAAATCACAACCGACCACTTGCGGTACCAGTCGAACGCGATCCCCTCCAATGCTTCGATTAATAATCGCTTGAGGATGGCATCACTATGCGGCAACAACAACAACAGTGTCGCCACCACCAACCAGGACAGTAAGGACAAACAGGCCATGGTCACTAATGCGACTCAGAAGCCTGAACAAAAACAAGCGGAAGGTTCGTGGCCCAAGATCAACTACTCATTTGAAGATAGTCATGTCAAACCTATCTTTGATATGCTCCTGAAAGGGGGTAGGATCCAGCTCCCTCCTCCAAGACATGAGTCCCGAGCAACGGAAATGGAGGACCCAAAGTATTGTCACTTCCACTGCTATGTCCATCATGCCACTCATGATTGCTTCCAATTGAAGTGGTACATTCAGAGTCTTATCGACTCAAAAGCCCTTTCGATAGACTTTGAAGAGGTTACCGTGGTGGCGAACATGGTATCTATTCAGTTCGGCGACTTTCCTCCAACAAGTACTCCAGACGGAGTAATACCTGTCCCTCGGGCAACAATGGAGGTTACTAATCTTTCACCCGTCCGGAACTAGACATCTGGACTGGTACCTCTCACCACATCACGAGGAGAGATTATGTGGGTGCATCCAGACTTGGTGCCCGAAGTTACCCAGGGGGTGTCATCTCCTACCAACAAGAAGGAGGGCAGGAAGTCTAAAGCCTGCCACACAATTTCAGCTGAAGCTGAAGAAGCTGCAGATGTTGTTACCCGGTCCGGAGCACAAGTCCAGCCCGCACGGGATAGTCCAGCTGAAGATCCTCAGCCGACAACATTGCCTCCCTCTGATGTTCTAAGGCCATCTCAACCTCCACTGGCAGATAAGTCCACGATAAGGAAGACCCACTTTGACAGGCCACTACGCAATGATATACCTCAGGGGCTGGAGAGACCTTACAACTTCGACATACTAGCACAATTGGCTAATATGCCAGCAAATTTGTCGCTATATGAGCTTCTAAGGCTCTCCAAGGATCTTCGTGTCGCATTAAGCGAGGCACTCCAGAATGTTGATGCCTACTTAGCTCAGGTCAAGCCTCCAGGGAAAGACCCGCCAGCAGATCTACAGGGCGGCAATAGCACAGATGCAATGCCCAACATCATATTTACTCTACATGACATGTTGATCAAGTCCAATTTGCATGATCGCCCCTTGTACTACACTGGATACATAGGCGACATCAAGGTGGATTGGATGCATATCGACCCTGGCTCGTCAATAAGCATCATCCCGAAAAGCCTGCTCCAACTTCTTGGCATCCCTATGCATCGGCTAGCGGCAACCAATACTTCCATTAGCGGTTTTAACTCAGGAATAAGCTATCCCCTAGGGAAGATCCGATTGAAGAGCCAGATTGGTGACCTAAAGACGAAAGTTACCTGCTACGTCATAGATGCAGACACCTCCTATAACATCCTCCTGGGACGTCCGTGGATACATAATTTTATGATCGTGCCATCCACCCTTCACTAGTGTTTCAAATATGTCAGTAAGCACGGTTCCGTGAAGACCGAATTCGCCGACATTGATCCCTTCAAAGGGGTTGAAGCTTATTACTCTTCCGAGGCTTGTCTATATGACGAATCCAGGAAACATATAACGGACGAACCGGAAGCCATCACAGGGCCAGAAGAACCACTGGGAATTTGTCTCCAAGCCCGCAAACCGGGTAGGGCCGCACCCCTTGTCGCAACCTTGCATAAAGAGGTGCTCGGTTCTCCTGCCACACCTACGCAGTTGGAACCAATGGTCATCCGTCTCCCGAGATCCAACCAAGAACCAAAACCTGTCATAGGATCAATGGTGACCCGGTTGCCAAAGACCAATCAAAGGTAACAGGAAGATGTAAGGCCCTCTGCAACACCAATGGTAATCCGTCTACCAAAATCTACTCCAAGGCGACCAGAAGATACAAAGACCCTTGCTGAGCCCATTGTCATCCGTCTTCCCAAGACGAGTCAGCAACCAAGTGTCAATCCAACACTCTCAGGCAAATCAATACCTCAAGCAGAACCCCTGGTGGTCAAGTTGCCCAAGACGGCATCCCAACCTTTGGGATCGCAGGGGGTAGCCAAGGTGGATGAGGAACTCGCCAAATACGTGGTTGCACAGGCGGATAGCCCCTCTCCTAATGATGTAATCTCGGTGGATAAAATTCCTTATTTCATCAATAAGAGGCTGCCGTTAGACTATTCTGAGTATGATAAGCCTAATCTAACGTATGCCGCACGGGACTGTCTAGGCGTGAGCCTGCACACAAAGGTGACAACCGTCCGTACCCCGAATCGACTTGTTCCCATGAAAGGTGCTTACTTTTCGGTCCCAGACAGAAGAGGATGGGATCACACAATCATCTTTGGCCGAAAAAAAGGTCCTCAATCTTTCATGCCACAAGTGTCCGACCTCAGACCCGACGCTGGAAGACTACCGTTCTACTTGTACAGTCCTCAAGCCAAGTACTTCATACAAAAGCAACGGTACGATATGGAGGCTACCCCGAGTCTGAATTATGGCAGTGGTCGGCGACTGCCTCTACAGCCGTCGGCACCGGCAGGGAAGCCTCAGGATCATTATCACAAATCCAGGCGCGGCCTCGGGTATGTTACTCCACCAACAATGCCCGAAAGTTCTGACAAATAATGCGAGTGGCACTCTCATTCGTCCGAGTCACCCATTTACGACTCCGATAGCAGTATTGGAGATATATTCAGACAGACATTATCTACCAATATGACATCCGCTGATTTCGGAGAAGAAGACGAAGACCTACTTGAACCACTTGAGTTGGAGCCGTGGGTCCAGCAACTAGATGCACAATAGGAGAAACGCTTTGAACTTCGTGATCCTCTCACTGAAGATGAGGTTATGCAAGTTAACCTCGACGATGAATCCTCTCCAAAGCCAATCTTCGTCAGTAAAAGTCTGACAGACGACGAACGGGAGTCGTTGTTACAACTCGTTAGAGAATACATCGACGTCTTTGCTTGGAGCTATGAAGACATGTCGGGGCTAAACCCCGAGATTGCACTCCATAAGCTCAACATTTATCCGGATACAAAACCAGTCTAGCAACAGCAGCGGTGTTTTCGTCCAGACATCATGAATTCCATCGAGATGGAAGTGAACAAGCTTATAGCTAGTGGTTTCATCCGTGAAGAGCAGCACCCGAATTGGATAGCCAACATAGTGCCAGTCATCAAGAAGAACGGGAAAATGCGAATCTGTATTGATTTCCGCAATCTGAATGTGGCATGTCCTAAGGATGAATTCCCTCTTCCGATCACCGATATAATGATTGATAATACATGTGGCTTCGAGCGCATGTCCTTTATGGATGGCTTTTCAGGGTACAATCAATCAAGATGGCTCCTGATGATGAGAATCATACATCATTCCGAACGCCGATCGGCGTATATTGTTATACGGTCATGCCCTTTGGCCTAAAGAACGCCGGTGCTACATATCAACGGGCTATGAGTGTCATCTTTAGAGATCATTTGTGCAAGACGGTAGAGTGTTACGTAGACGACATCGCCGTCAAGAACCGCACCAAAAATGATCATTTACATGACTTAAGAACAGTGTTCGACCTCATGCGGGCACACAACCTGAAGATGAATCCCACCAAGTCTTTTCTGGGGGTGTCCAGCAAAAAGTTCTTGGGCTTTGTCATTACTTCCCGGGGCATTCACATAGATTCCGACAAAACAAAAGCAATCCTGGAGATGAATCCACCAAAGAATCTCCGCGAACTCCGCAGCCTTCAGGTAAGACTAGCCTATATCAGGAGGTTTATATCTAACCTCTCAGGGCGATGCCAACCCTTCACTCAACTTATGAGGAAAGGTGTCTCTTTTGTATGGAACGAGGAATGCCTGTGCGCCTTTAATGATATTAAGGAGTACCTAATGAATCCGTCAGTTCTGGTAGCTCCGGTCGTCGGAAAGCCCTTCCTGCTCTATATACGGGCGATGGAACACTCTCTCGGTGCTCTGCTAGCACAGAATAATGATGCAGGACATGAACAAGCCATCTCAGCCGGATGATAGTAGGACCGGAACATAGGTACACTACCGTGGAGAAGGAGTGCCTTGCCCTAGTGTTCGCCATTCAAAAAATACGATACTATGTGACAGGGCAGACCATCCATGTTATTTCACGAGTTAATCCCCTCAGGGTTCTCATGACCAAGCTGGCGCACTCAGTTCTCGTCTAGCCACCTGGGTGATACTGTTATCCCCATACGACATGGTCTTTGTTCCGTAGAAGGCTATCAAAGGTCAAGCCCTGGCTGACTTCTTAGCAGCCCATCCAGGCTCAGAAACAGCCAGAATTTATGAAGAAATTCTTGATGAAGTCGTCATCTCGAATAAGACTTTGCACGACGCTATTTGGCACATGTTCTTCGATGGTGCTTCAAGAACAGGACCACAAGGTGATATCGTTGCTGGGGTCGGGGTGGTATTTATTTCTCCCTCCGGACTAGTAATCAATCGGGCGTATTCTCTTACAGAACCCTGTTCGAATAACGTAGCCAAATATAATGCTCTAGTCATTGGACTCCAACTCACAAAAGAAGTGGGGATCAGATACTTGGAAGCATATGGTGACTCGCAGTTGGTTGTTAACCAGATCTGGGGTTCATACGAGGTTCGCAATGAGGACCTGATTCCCTATTATCAAATAGAAATTGGCATCATTACAACCTTGGAGGGGTTCTTTATAGAGCATGTTCCTAGGCTTCAAAATATCGAAGTCGATGCCCTGGCAGGTCTCGCCGCTTCCTTGGCACTCCCAAATAATACTCATCATCTAGTCGACATAGTAGGCCATGAACTGGTCTGCCCCAGGAACAATCTTCAATTGGGTATAAATTGTTCCGCCCAGATAACCAACGACATACAAGACTGGAGACTCCCGCTCATCGACTTTGCGGTCTATGGAATTCTGCCAGAGGATGTGAGGAAAGCTACCTCAATCAGAAGACGCTCCCTCAGATTCTTCTATGATACAGAGACAAAAATATTATATCGGCGATCCTACGATGGGCTACTACTAAGATGCCTGTCAAATACAGAAGCCAAAGAAGTCCTACGTGAAGGTCATGATGGTACTTGTGGGACTCACCAACCTGGCCCGAAATTACATGATCGTCTTCGCCGGATGGGTTATTACTGGCCCACAATGGTCGCAAATGCAGTTGATTATACAAAGAAGTACAAGGCTTGCCAGATCCATGCAGATTTTATACATCTGCCATCTGAATTCTTGCACCCGACAGTGGCCTCTTGGCCATTCGAAGTATGGGGAAAGGACATCATTGGGCCAATCACCCCGCCATCATCTGGAGGGCATCGGTTCATACTTGCAATCACCGATTACTTCTCCAAATGGACAGAAGCTATCCCGTTGGCAGAGGTCAAGATATCAAACGTGATTAGCTTCATAAAACATCACGTCATCTACCGTTTTGGACTGCCCCGAAGGATTATCTACGACAATGGTCCGCAGTTCGCAAGCCACGCTTTCTATCGATTTTGTGATAAGAATCGAATTCAGAATATGACCTCGACAGCATATAACCCCTCGGCCAATGGTCTGGCTGAAGCATTCAGTAAAACCATAATCAAGCTCCTCAAAAACTTCGTGTCTACAAACAAACACGATTGGAATGAAAAGCTTGGTGAGTGCTTATGGGCGTATCGAACGACAATTCGGACGGCTACAGGAAATATACCGTTCTCCTTGGTTTACGGGAGCGAGGCAGTCCTCCCATTGGAAACTCAAATCCCCTCACTTCGAGTGGCCCTCACCTACCGGTTAACGGCGGACGATAACTACCGTCGAAGGCTATAAGAGTTAGAAGCATTAGATGAGAAGCGTTTACAAGCTCAACAAAGCATAGAGCTCTACCAAGCGCGCATCTCTCGGGCTTTCAACAAGAAACTCAAACAGAGAATATTCCAAGTTGGCGATCTTGTCTTGGCCATTCGCAGACCAATGGTCATAACTCACAAGACCCCGGCAAATTCCAGCCTAAGTGGGAGGGTCCGTTCGTCTTCGAGACCGTATTCTCCAACGGCGCGTATCGTCTCGCAAAACAAAATGGAGACTTGCTCATGATGCCCATCAACGACAAGTTCTTCAAAAAATACTATGTCTAAATGACACCTTCAAACTATCTCTCGAATTGTGAGTTATATACGCTCAGGTATCGCTGAACTTACGCTTCGACTTCAAATCTCCCAGATTGTTGAGTTACGTACCCTCAGGTACCACTGAACTTACTCTTTGACTACTCCGAATGAATCCATATCTCATCCCTTGATCATATCTATGAACTTCCTGGTCATAGCTTTTGTTTCAAAACCTTTTACCCGCACCACCAGTGCGAAGAAGGGTAATAGGTCCATACAACTTATCCTAATCTATTACTCGTACTGTCAGTGCACAAAAAGGGTAATAGGTCCACAAAATTCTCCAAACGAAAAAACAACCATGTCCATATTACCTCTGAGTTGTTTTCCCGTCCATCATAAGCAAATTATCCAATGCATAGAACTTCCACGTTGATAGCACCTCTGAGTTGTTCTGTGTACCTCTATTATGCCTACCCCTACCATGTCCTCATTACCTCTGAGTAGAAAGGCTTTGTTTTGACCCGTATTTACCATGTCCTCATTACCTCTGAATAAATATGTTGGTTTTCTCTCTACTTATTATCCGTACTCGCATCGCCAGTACACAAAAAGGGTAATAAGTCCATAAAAGTTATTCTAATCTATTACTCACACCATCGGTATACCAAAGAGTAGTAGGTCCACAAAATATCATTCAAATCTATTTGCTCACATTTTCAGATGAACAAAAGGGCAATAGGTCCACAAAAATCCTCCAATGGGATGTCCTTTATCAAATACAAATGTTGTATTAGGCCCTCAAGTACAAGCACCACAAAATATCACAGATAAAGGGTGGAGTGAACATACTCTGCTTATTCAAGATCAATTATATTCATAAGACTACATCGACAGCAAAAAAAGGAAAAATCTAGCAATACATAGTTGGGATTGACAGCGCTTCGTCTTCAAGCAGTTTCGTGGCCCTCGAAGGAAGTCATGTTTTACTGCTGAGAAGCAAACAAAGCTGTTGAATCTCCGAGGAGCTACCGGGAGGAGGGTAAATATAGCATGCTATCCTCCCCTCCGTATTGCGGATGCCTTAGCCCCACTCCCCTAAGGGACCATACCTTCAAAACATGGTCCCTGAGGGTGGTTTTGCCTACTTGGAGAGACGTGAGGATAGGACGTTCATAACAACGCCTGACCACCATCCAACTCTCCGAGGTATAAAGGCTCTTCCTACCACCTGGAAAAAACTCTTCCGAAGCATGAAGAGTCCTGAGGTGTTTGATGTATATGCCAAAAAGGCGTGGGGAAAACTCTTCCGAAGCATGAGGAGTTTTGAGCTGTCTGATGTAGGTGCCAGAATGTGGTATTTTCACTCCACCACCGACACCGGTCCTGAAGAAGTTTACTAGCCAGATCCCTACATAAACAGAGGAAAAAGGGGTTTAGCACTGAGGAAACAAAGAACTCTATTATGCGGCCTAGCCAGTTATGCGGCCCAGCCAAAACATACAGCCCCAAAGTCATGAAGTACTCATGCAGCATTTATATGACTCAGTCATTATCATGCGGCTCAATGCGGCTCAGTCATGAAAAATTCATGCGGCCCGATCATAAAAAGCTCATGCGGCTTAGTCATGGAAAATCCATACAGATCCACCTTGAGGCACTCAGGCGGTTCAAGTTCGAATGAGCAGCAGTTATGCGGCCCAGTCCATGCTGCCCTATCATACAGAACACATGTGGTCCAGACGAGATAGGGCATACATCGACCAGGCTTATAGCAGAGGCGGTATATGACAGGCCCGTGTCACGACCCGCACCCGCTTTTCGGATACGAGACGTGTCCAAGCCAGCCTACGCCGCAGAGTCGGCGGTAGAACGCTGTCAAGCCCGCAAGAATAAATGCTCAAAAAATAAACAATATTGCTCATTCACATTTCTAGATTTATTACAACATTTACAATATTTATAAATTAAAGAAAATACAAAGTTTTACAATTAATGAAGTTGGTACAATGCTATCTTCTATTTCTAGGTCGTCTTCAGCATACCTAAGTCTCCCAGTGCTAAGAATGATCGCGGCTAAACCTGAAAAATGTTGGTTATCCAGTCAGGATTGGAACAAGTAGACAAACCGACGGCAATGCAAAACATAACAGAATTAACAAGACATGAAAATAGCATATGAAATATGAAAGCTGGTAAGAAACTGATGACATGGCACGGTGGAAAAGTAAAAAGGAAAAACTAATAAAAGACATCTATCTAGGTGGTGTGAAATATCCTTTTCGACATGTGGACGGCTAGGGGGTAAATCAGGCATACTGCACGTGTCGTGCGCAGCGGCTAGCATTCACGAGAGACACTGGGATAGTTCTGGGTAGTCCACATGTATTACTAAGATATTTCCCCTCCCGACAACTCCGTGTGACGAGCGTGTCAACAAGCAGCAAGATATATGTATAGACATGAAATGAGAAAACTACTATGAATCGGAAAGCAATCAGAAAGTGCACTTGCCTGGGGTCCTTTGCTGGTGAAACCGACAATTCCATTGAGTCCGGAATGGTTCGATTAGCCTAATGTAAAGATAAAATAGTCTTAATCACAGAATATAGGAACGTACGACTAATCATGATCAAAACTAATTTTCGAAGGAAAATCGTTTTATAAAAATATATATTTATAGAAAATGTTTATAAACCATTTAGGAAATATATTTTCCTACTTGAAACTATATATTTTACCTATGAAAATATTTTCTAGGTATATATACTTAGAAATATGCAAAGCCCTACTTTTGGGTCAAAACTATAATTTTAATAGATATAAATATTTTTAAGGTCAACAATCTATACTTAAATACCAAACATAATATAATATAAATTTTAGGATTTCTAAATCCAATTTAAAAATCAATATATGGTGAAGACCAATAAAATCCCACTGTAACCAAGCCTAGAATATATCTTTGTTACACAGCGGTTTAGAAATGTTAATAACAGTAATATGAATAGTAATAATAATAACAAAATGTATTGTTAATAAAACCCAAATGTATTTATGGGCAAGCCCATAGATAATATATAATTTTTATAAAGCTGATGCTTAATAGTAAATAAATATCTAATAAAATTAAACCAAGAAAAGAAGACTAAACTCAACCCATTCTCAATCTGTCCATGGAAAGCCCACACTTCCTGGCCCAACTTCAACAATAAACCCATGTCTTAAACTGAAAACTAAAACCCAATAGTTTATAACCCAAAACCTATTAAGTCAACAAATAAAACTGCTCTGTTTGTAATAATAATAATAATAATAATAATTCTCTAATAATAATAATAATGACAGTGGTCTGCACAACAAAACCAAACCAAGATTTAAAGGAAATAGAGATCCAGAAGCTCAGCTTCCTCTATAAGGAAAGGGAAATGGAACAAAAGGGGAAATGGGACAAAATACTTACCATCCACCTGTACGGAGGCAGCGACTTCGCGCCGGAGGCGAAGCTCGGCGCTCGCGGTTCGCCATGGTGGCGCTCCGTCCGGCTGCGAGGGTGGCTGGACCCGCTGGCGCGGACCGGATCTGGGCCACCGACGGTCGGTTGGAACAGTGGCAGCAGGCGTCACTCGCCCGAGAAGAGGGAGCGGATGCTCACCGCGAACGGTACTCGATGGCGCTCGCCTCAGGCCGTGGGCACCGGTGGTTAGATCTGGAAGCAGACGGGCTATCCGAGCGGAGGACTGGAACGACGATCCAAGCCGTTCGCGGGTGACGCTCGGGCGGGGTGCAGCGTTGCAGAGGCGGAGGGCGGTCGCAGGCGCATCGGCGAATCCCCGGGGAAAGGGATACTGATGCGGAGCACGCCGAAGTTACGGGATCTCGACAGAGGAGAGGGGTGGCTGTCCCGTGCGACCAGGGGTTACGCTCGACCGATAGCGGCGGTGGCGAATCCAGGTGCAGGCCACGGTGGCGTTTTCGGCAGGTACGTGGTGGTGGCGATGATGTTCTGGGCAGTCAGGGTGGCGTGGTTGTAATTGTAATGTTGGAATAAGATGGGATAGACACGGACGCACGGGTCCGGACACGGTTGTGATGGTGATAATGTTGGTGCTTACTGGTGGTGGCTGTTTTGGGGACTCGTTGTGTTTGACGTTCCTGCGGTGGTGCCTATGTCGAGATCGTCCGGGCATGGTTGTCTCACTGGGAAAACTTAGCGAAGAACTGTAGATGGACCAGTTTCCTTCTTTCCTCCCGATCCCCAAAGGGTGTATAGGTTTTATGGCGATGTTTTATACGCCAATTCCAATCGATATCGACCTCTATTTGGAGTAGGATTCGACCTCATCGGAAGAGAATATGAAGGTGGTTAGATAGGAAGGATTTAAATCTCGTTCAGATTTGGTTTGGGAAAAAAAAAACCTGTTCTCTCTGTTTACAGAGAAGACTCGGTTGGTTTGGAAAGGAGCTCGGGTATGGGTTGTTGCTGCTGTGGGGAATTATGCTCGGTTGGGCTAAAAGAGTTGGCTAGTATGGAAACATACGCTGGGGTTTAGGTTTAGGAGTGGTTGTTGCTCCTTAAATGGAAATTCCTAAAGTGATAAGAGTCAAAATTCTAATGTTCACCTCTTCCGATATTTAAATCTTAAATAAATATTTAGACTTTAATTTAACCAATCTGAATATACTATTTGATAACCATAATAGTTTAACCAAAAACCATTACTAGATAATATCAATTTAAATCCAAATAATTTAAATTGTATGAAATTAATTAAATCCAACAACTATTTAAAACAATTTTATTGCAATCATAATACACTAGTAGATATAATTACTAATTTAAATCGATATCTAAATAATATACATTAAATATGAAATTATGTTATTGATTTATCATAAAATAATTTAAAAGTATTATTTGATACTATCAAATATTTTCAAGTATATTTTCACAAATTCATACTTTCTTCAAAATAAATTAGCTATCATTTTTATTGTTTAAAAATAATTATAATAACGAACCAAATAAATATATCCCTTTAAATTAGCAATTTAATGTTATTAAATACGTTTTGAATATATATAATCAAATAACAATAAGTTAGTTAAAACGTCCTATAATTCAAATAATCTTGAATACCATGAATTCAAATTTAATCCATATTAATTTAAAACAATACTATATTTTGTCAATAATATTTAAAATTATATTTAGCCAAATTCAAAACTAATCATGCTTCTAAAGTAAGGCTTAATACTGCCAAATAATATTTGAAAACATATAATGATAATATTAAATCGAATAAACTTTTGAATAAAACTATTCAAATCGAATTCTCGTAAATAGTCCAACTAATAATTTAATACATTAGTCTATCTTATCAAGTAAACTAAGTCATATAAATTTGAATTCAACTCAAATAAACAAAGTTAAAAATAAAATAAAATAAATCGGAAAGGGAAGTTACAAATCTACCCACCTTAAAATAATTTCGTCCTCGAAATTCTAATTTCTACTTATTCCCAAAAATTCAAAAGGAAGTCTACTATTATCTAAATCTCTTTAAATTTAATTCCTCAAAGTTGTTTACAACCTTCCCCTAGCAATTTTGTAACTACGAAATCTCGAGGACTTCTACCCACCTTAGGTCACACTACTCCCTTGAAACACAGATCACCAAAATCATATAATCTTCTACTTGTGACCAATAATTCTGCCAATAGATATCTAGGCGTATGGCATCTAGGATCCTCTCCTATCTATCAGTTATGAGTTTTCGTCTTTCCAATTAGTGAAAGGCAAAAATAATAAAGAGCTCAAGAGAGATGTCACTGAATACAATTACGTGATTCAAAGGCGAAGGTATAATTCAAACGAAATTGTCAAAGCAGTCGTGGATGAGATCCTAGAGACATCTACATCTCAATCCACGTAGGGTAATTAGATAAAAAGCGAACCAAATGCATCATGGTTGATCAGACCGTGATACAATGATTCTGATTAGACATTATGTTAGCGGGCGTCCCCAATAAACATATGTCTTGAATCAAGCTCGATAAAAGAGTAAGCTTGCAAAACTAGGCTGTGATAGCAGCATTGGTCACGATAGTCAAAATATAAGTAGACGAGATTTTTGGAAAGGAGGCACAAGTAATTCGAGTTTTGTGAGAATCAAAATCTAACTCGAGATTTATACACAAATAGCAGAATCAGAAATTATAAACTAACTCCTTACAGCAAAAGAATTTAAATTAGACAATTCTAACTTATGATACAAGACTTATATCTAATAAAGCAAAAATTTTAAACAGTTCATCAAGGTCAAAGCCTTCATTCTAGGTAAGCCTAACATAGCAAGCGAATAGTATATCTACATTGAATCACCTTGTCATATCAAAAGTAATAGTGTTTCTATAGAGGTTTGGCAAGTCATCTGAATTCAATAATTCTAAAATAGCATGGCCTATCTAACAACCTTAACTACCCAATCGGTCACTTTGAACAAGGGACTCCTAGTCCTAGTCATTCTCTTAAATTATTTTAATCCTAGTTTGTGAATGAGCATTTCTTGGTCGTAGGCTCGCAATAGTACGACTAACGTACCATCACGAGTTCGCAATATTTTGCAAAAACTGACCTGCATGGGCCACCACAAAAACTTGTCACGACCCGCACCCGCTTTTCGGATACGAGACGTGTCCAAGCCAGCCTACGCCGCAGAGTCGGCGGTAGAACGCTGTCAAGCCCGCAAGAATAAATGCTCAAAAAATAAACAATATTGCTCATTCACATTTCTAGATTTATTACAACATTTACAATATTTATAAATTAAAGAAAATACAAAGTTTTACAATTAATGAAGTTGGTACAATGCTATCTTCTATTTCTAGGTCGTCTTCAGCATACCCAAGTCTCCCAGTGCTAAGAATGATCGCGGCTAAACCTGAAAAATATTGGTTATCCAGTCAGGATTGGAACAAGTACACAAACC
Source organism: Iris pallida (assembly GCA_029216955.1). NCBI lineage: Eukaryota > Viridiplantae > Streptophyta > Magnoliopsida > Asparagales > Iridaceae > Iris > Iris pallida. Next base: position 5,578,617 of record JANAVB010015399.1, on the reverse strand, counting down.
GACGGCAATGCAAAACATAACAGAATTAACAAGACATGAAAATAGCATATGAGATATGAAAGCTGGTAAGAAACTGATGACATGGCACGGTGGAAAAGTAAAAAGGAAAAACTAATAAAAGACATCTATCTAGGTGGTGTGAAATATCCTTTTCGACATGTGGACGGCTAGGGGGTAAATCAGGCACACTGCACGTGTCGTGCGCAGCGGCTAGCATTCACGAGAGACACTGGGATAGTTCTGGGTAGTCCACATGTATTACTAAGATATTTCCCCTCCCGACAACTCCGTGTGACGAGCGTGTCAACAAGCAGCAAGATATATGTATAGACATGAAATGAGAAAACTACTATGAATCGGAAAGCAATCAGAAAGTGCACTTGCCTGGGGTCCTTTGCTGGTGAAACCGACAATTCCATTGAGTCCGGAATGGTTCGATTAGCCTAATGTAAAGATAAAATAGTCTTAATCACAGAATATAGGAACGTACGACTAATCATGATCAAAACTAATTTTCGAAGGAAAATCGTTTTATAAAAATATATATTTATAGAAAATGTTTATAAACCATTTAGGAAATATATTTTCCTACTTGAAACTATATATTTTACCTATGAAAATATTTTCTAGGTATATATACTTAGAAATATGCAAAGCCCTACTTTTGGGTCAAAACTATAATTTTAATAGATATAAATATTTTTAAGGTCAACAATCTATACTTAAATACCAAACATAATATAATATAAATTTTAGGATTTCTAAATCCAATTTGAAAATCAATATATGGTGAAGACCAATAAAATCCCACTGTAACCAAGCCTAGAATATATCTTTGTTACACAGCGGTTTAGAAATGTTAATAACAGTAATATGAATAGTAATAATAATAACAAAATGTATTGATAATAAAACCCAAATGTATTTATGGGCAAGCCCATAGATAATATATAATTTTTATAAAGCTGATGCTTAATAGTAAATAAATATCTAATAAAATTAAACCAAGAAAAGAAGACTAAACTCAACCCATTCTCAATCTGTCCATGGAAAGCCCACACTTCCTAGCCCAACTTCAACAATAAACCCACGTCTTAAACTGAAAACTAAAACCCAATAGTTTATAACCCAAAACCTATTAAGTCAACAAATAAAACTGCTCTGTTTGTAATAATAATAATAATAATAATAATTCTCTAATAATAATAATAATGACAGTGGTCTGCACAACAAAACCAAACCAAGATTTAAAGGAAATAGAGATCCAGAAGCTCAGCTTCCTCTATAAGGAAAGGGAAATGGAACAAAAGGGGAAATGGGACAAAATACTTACCATCCACCTGTACGGAGGCAGCGACTTCGCGCCGGAGGCGAAGCTCGGCGCTCGCGGTTCGCCATGGTGGCGCTCCGTCCGGCTGCGAGGGTGGCTGGACCCGCTGGCGCGGACCGGATCTGGGCCGCCGACGGTCGGTTGGAACAGTGGCAGCAGGCGTCACTCGCCCGAGAAGAGGGAGCGGATGCTCACCGCGAACGGTACTCGACGGCGCTCGCCTCAGGCCGTGGGCACCGGTGGTCAGATCTGGAAGCAGACGGGCTATCCGAGCGGAGGACTGGAACGACGATCCAAGCCGTTCGCGGGTGACGCTCGGGCGGGGTGCAGCGTTGCAGAGGCGGAGGGCGGTCGCAGGCGCATCGGCGAATCCCCGGGGAAAGGGATACTGATGCGGAGCACGCCGGAGTTGCGGGATTTCGACAGAGGAGAGGGGTGGCTGTCCCGCGCGACCAGGGGTTACGCTCGACCGATAGCGGCGGTGGCGAATCCAGGTGCAGGCCACGGTGGCGTTTCTGGCAGGTACGTGGTGGTGGCGATGATGTTCTGGGCGGTCAGGGTGGCGTGGTTGTAATTGTAATGTTGGAATAAGATGGGATAGACACGGACGCACGGGTCCGGACACGGTTGTGATGGTGATAATGTTGGTGCTTACTGGTGGTGGCTGTTTTGGGGACTTGCTGTGTTTGACGTTCCTACGGTGGTGCCTATGTCGAGATCGTCCTGGCATGGTTGTCTCACTGGGAAAACTTAGCGAATAACTGTAGATGGACCAGTTTCCTTCTTTCCTCCCGATCCCCAAAGGGTGTATAGGTTTTATGGCGATGTTTTATACGCCAATTCCAATCGATATCGACCTCTATTTGGAGTAGGATTCGATCTCATCGGAAGAGAATATGAAGGTGGTTAGATAGGAAGGATTTAAATCTCGTTCAGATTTGGTTTGGGAAAAAAAAACCTGTTCTCTCTGTTTACAGAGAAGACTCGGTTGGTTTAGAAAGGAGCTCGGGTATGGGTTGTTGCTGCTGTGGGGAATTATGCTCGGTTGGGCTAAAAGAGTTGGCTAGTATGGAAACATACGCTGGGGTTTAGGTTTAGGAGTGGTTGTTGCTCCTTAAATGGAAATTCCTAAAGTGATAAGAGTCAAAATTCTAATGTTCACCTCTTCCGATATTTAAATCTTAAATAAATATTTAGACTTTAATTTAACCAATCTGAATATACTATTTGATAACCATAATAGTTTAACCAAAAAACATTACTAGATAATATCAATTTAAATCCAAATAATTTAAATTGTATGAAATTAATTAAATCCAACAACTATTTAACAATTTTATTGCAATCATAATACACTAGTAGATATAATTACTAATTTAAATCGATATCTAAATAATATACATTAAATATGAAATTATGTTATTGATTTATCATAAAATAATTTAAAAGTATTATTTGATACTATCAAATATTTTCAAGTATATTTTCACAAATTCATACTTTCTTCAAAATAAATTAGCTTTCATTTTTATTGTTTAAAAATAATTATAATAACGAACCAAATAAATATATCCCTTTAAATTAGCAATTTAATGTTATTAAATACATTTTGAATATATATAATCAAATAACAAATAAGTTAGTTAAAACGTCCTATAATTCAAATAATCTTGAATACCATGAATTCAAATTTAATCCATATTAATTTAAAACAATACTATATTTTGTCAATAATATTTAAAATTATATTTAGCCAAATTCAAAACTAATCATGCTTCTAAAGTAAGGCTTAATACTGCCAAATAATATTTGAAAACATATAATGATAATATTAAATCGAATAAACTTTTGAATAAAACTATTCAAATCAAATTCTCGTAAATAGTCCAACTAATAATTTAATACATTAGTCTATCTTATCAAGTAAACTAAGTCATGTAAATTTGAATTCAACTCAAATAAACAAAGTTAAAAATAAAATAAAATAAATCGGAAAGGGAAGTTACAGCCCGCGCATGAAAATACGCATTATGGCCATTTGAAATTTCAGTCATCATCTACTCACCATGAATGGAAGGAGTGTCTGCCGCTCTCGACGGAGAAGCAAGTTTCTTCCCTTTGACCGCCGCACCAATCGACTTAGAAGCTTTTGGAGCCATTGCAGAAAGTATGATGAAGTCAAAGAGAAGGAGAAAGAGAAAAATCTCTCTCCGAATGACTCCTATTTATAGAGTTGCTGAAGAGAGACTCTTCGATTCTCGAGATCATTAAGGATAAGGGCGACGTTTGGGGACTTTATCCCTAGTAACCGTCGAGCGTCTCTTCGGTTTTCAAGATCATTAAATATAAAGTCGACGTTTGGGAACTTTATCCCCAGTAACCATCAGCTTTATCTCGAAAATAGATCCACAACCGAGTCAGAGAATTAAATGCAGTAGTGATAGCTGGCAGACTCTCTGCGGCTCGAAGCATCCCTGCGACTCAAGATTTGTTCTGCGACTCAGGATCCCCCTACGGCTCAGTATTTCTTTGTGACTCAAGATCTCTTTGCAGTTCGAAAACAACTTCCTGCAACTTGAAGACTCCCTATGGCTTAACATATTTTTCATGCTTCTTATTCAAAGTATTCCAAATTTGCAATTTGGAAACTTTGAAGGGGGTCTTGTAGAAACATAAAAAATATGGAGTTCATACGAATTACAAATTACCGCATAGGTACTTCAGGCCAAACAGGTCCGTATGAAGGAAAGCCGCATAACTGTTCAAAGACATATGCGGCTCGTCAACAAACAGCTGTAAAAGGAAGACATGCGGCCAAGAGGAGCAGTTGGACTGATAAAGCTGACAAGTCCTTGCAAAACATGACAGTTCTGATACTTCGACAAGAAAGATAAGACGTAAGACGTCATCCAAAAGCAGGGTTCGTACGCCTCCATGCGGCCAAAAGAGTGTCATCCAAGCCGCATGAACCTCATGCGGCCCATCTTATGCGGCTCCAAAGTTCCCAAACTTCATGCAGCCTGTGATCCAAGCTGCATGAGTCTCATGCGACCCACATGATCGAAGACTGAGAATACCATACGCAATGGGACACGTGGCAAATGGACCAAGTCCCTAACTACCCAGATTTGCTGCAACAAAATCCTAACAAATCGACAGATGGTAGCCCAAGAGTGGGTCTTCGCGTGCTAATCAGCCACGTGGTCGCAAGCCGTCCATGCAGCTCAAAATACATCCTATTATAAATAGCAGGGTGCCACTCCCCAGCAAAAGCTGGCAACCTTCAAGAGAAAATAAATTTCTTCACGAGCGAGAGACTGCATCAGATAGTCCACGGAGTAAGGAAGAGTTGATAGCACTTTCCCGAGCCTCCACCGTCACCCCCAGAATCAAAACTAAACAATTGTACTTAGATTATTTCATAGGATTTCTTTCTAGGCTTTCCTTTGTACAAGCGAGTTTGCAATCAAGTTTAGTGTTCTGTAATACATGTCTTTGATTTTTTATGGCAAACATATGTGTTTGGTTTATTGCCTAATAGGATTAATTGTATTTTAAATTCAGTTTTAGAATGGTTAGAGAGTGGATTAATCTTAGTTAGGATGGTTAGAATGAGTTTAATTTGGATACCTATGTTGGAATCCAAGTATCTTGGCCTACATGTGTTTCTTTTGTCCAAAACAATCCAAATTCGTCATAATATTCATCCACGTTTTAGCAACCGAAATGCCATAACTTTTAGCTCAGAACTCCGATTAATCTTTCTTTTTTTTTAAAAGAACCGTATCGAAGTTAGCTTTCCAAATATATATTTTAATAAGCCAAAATTGTTTTGAAACTTTCTGTAAAACTATTTGAGTGTCAGATGTCCGAAAGACAAACGCGTTTCGGTGTTTTCGCGATTCCGGAAGCTTCCGGACACGAAAATGTGACCCATTTCAAGTTTCGGAAAACTAACACGAAGGGCTACAACATACTTTAATCGTAGAATTTAGTGAATGTCTAATTGGTACAGTATTGATTTTAAGTAGAAAAGTAATAATATGACATATGCATTTTGTGTATCCTATGAGCCGATGTAGTATGGATATCAAGTAAATGTAGGTATCATAGGTTGTCAAAAATATGTATGATATAGTACATATATATATATATTATTGTTAAGTAATATGTGTCAGTTAGTGTGTGTTTATGTTGATACAAATGGTTATCAAGTAAGCCAAATATAGATAAGTTATGTGTCAAGGTATTAAAGTTTTGGAAAAGGTACTAGTATGATACTTGGATACCATAAGGATATTGGTATCGTGACACTCAAGTATCATGAGTAAGGATAAGAGAGTATTGGGACTTGAGTAAGGTACCCTATTTGGTATCAAGTATTAGTATTAGAGTTAGTTGGGATATGTTAGAGTTATCTTAGAAGTTAAGATAATTAGTGTATATAGATATATTAGTATCTATGATATATTAGAGTTAGAAGATTAGATGGTTAGTTAGTTAGTGTCTAGTAGATGTTAGAGTTAGATTAGATAGTGTATCTTAGATTTATATTTTACCTTAAGGTAATAGTTTACCTACAAGGTAAGGTATTGGGTTTACCTTCAAGGTAAAGGGGTTTACCTAGATACTATAGGTTATATGTTAGATATTAGTTAAGATGCTATGTTAGTACATTAGATAGTTAGTTAGATATTTGAGGGGTATCTTGGTATCTCATGATACCAAGTTATTATCTTAAGGTAAATATGAATTACCTTTACATTCAAGGTAAATAATTAGTTTACATTATGACCATGGTATGGTATCAAGATACCAAGGTAAGGTATCAAAATATCAAGGTAAGGTAATAGGATACCAAGGTAAGATGTTGGAATACCTTAGCAAGGTATTGGAGTTGCATAGGGTTAGGGCAAGGTAAGGGTAAGGTATTGGTTAAAGGCTAAGATAACTTACCTAAGTTAAGGTATTGGACCCAAACCAAGGTATTGGTTTAGGGATGCCAATATAACCAAGGTTGATATGGCATCCTAGTGTTAGTGGGTTAGTGTCTAAGTGTTTGAGTTTGAGTAGGTGAAGTTAGAATGTGGAAGGGTTATATAGATAGGTATGTATATTTTTGGGTTATATAGTATATGTATTATGAGAGTATATAGATATAGGTTATGGTTCATAGTGAGGATATGTATATACTTGATATATGATATCTATATGTATGTGTTAGGGTAGTACTATATGGGTAATGATATATGTGCTATATATGTAATATATATTATATAACTAAATTTGTGTGCCTTGTTAGCTATGTGGTTTAGCTATGTGCCTTGATTTAGGCTACGTGTTAGATAGCAATGGTACTAGTATACTTTATTATTTAGGCCATAGACTTGTTTATACCTTGAATTGACTAATCTAGACTAGTTGACCATTATTGACCAAATCCTAACTAGTTTAACCATATTAGACTAGTTATCCTATTTTGACTAGATTGTTGACCAGAGTTGACCAAGAGTTGACTTTGACATAGATTGACTTAGACTCATGTAGATTGTTATAATTTTAATTACCATATAAATTAAACTCTTTATAACCTGTGTTGCTCTAACTAGGACTCTGTCACTACAGTTGGCCATCTTTTCATATCAGCTGTTCAGGGTATCCGGCGAGTACATTCTCTGACCGTTTCATACTTGCCAGAACTTATATTCTTGCTCTAGATTACTTTACTTGATGCTGTCACGTTGGTAACACGGATTGGTACGATATAGATTTTTTCATTTGATGTTATTCCCCTCGGAAGCATCGGATACTTCATGTCATGTGTGTTTCACTTACATCATGTATCTCTATGTTTTTACTATTCATGTATACTCTTGTGATTCATGTAATCTCATGTTCACAGAGCCCTCATGAATCAATTTCACGTGCTCTCATTTATGAGGCAGTAAAATTATGAATCTTAACATAACTTGTCTCGATCCTTGTATATTGATTGGGGATTGGGGAGTAGAAATAGTCATGTGAATAATTCCAAAGTAGTGTAGTCATGAATCAACTCTATCGTATAGCCATAAATCATTTCCAGCTGTTCACATGTCTATCTTGTACTCTGAATCACTAGTCACTGATAGTTCTTTACTTATAGTAGATATTTCTATTACAGTTATCGCTTTTACTTCATGTACATTATTTCAGTTATTCATGTATCTTACTCTATTGTATGCTTTATATTTTCTGACATGATATGAACTGCGTGAGATGTATTGTGCCCGTTCCTGTCCTGACTGGACCTGTTGAAAATATTACAGATGCTTGCCCCGAGGACACTTGCCCTACTTACTATGAACCAGAAGATGGCTTAGCTACCTTTGGCCCTGACACTCAGGAGTGATCGGGAGACTAGCTAGTAGACTTGGTTTAGTTTTTATGTTTTAGAACCTGAATTTAATAAGTTGAGATATTGTTTTGTTTTGAGATTGTTTGAGATTATTATTATTTAGTAGTTGGTTTTGTTGTTGTTATTTAGCCTCAGTTATAACTTCTGTATTATCTTATCGTGCTTAGACTGTGATTGAGATTTCATTATATCTATACTTGTCCTCCGTTCGGAGTTGAGATTTGACAAGTACATTATATAATTGCGTGAGTTGTTGATTAGATAGTGACCTATAACAGTGTTCTACCGCCGACACTGCGGCGTAGGCTGGACGTATCCACTTCTCGTGCCCCTACACTGGGTGCAGGTCGTGACAATTGTAACGGTTCACTTCAATCAAGTCGTACCGTTGATGAAGGCCGTACAATATCTACAATTCCTCCTAGGTCGACACGAATCCGGTGCCCCGAGATCGTTCGAGGAATTCCCCCTTGGGCGCAAGTTGTCCAATGACCATGCAAGACAAAACTCGATCTACCAAGTTCTTCCTTAATTATGACCATGCTTTCCAACTTTCTATCGAAACTCCTAAGTAGCGGCCCGATCTCGGCGACAACCAGTCGCGTGGACTTCCTTATCGAGACTCCCAAGTAGTGGGACCGATCTCGTGAACAACTAGTCGCATGAACTTATATTATTTGAAATCCAGTGAATGACTACTAAGTAGTCTTCCATCTTAACTTGAACATAACGTGTTCCTTTGTCCATGGCATGCTTTTTCCTAAACCAACCGTGGCTCGGGCCTTAGACAGACCTTGTTCTCTAGGCGACACTATCGCTCAAGTCACATACTTATATGATGAGCCTTGACATCGTGGGACTATATGACTTGACAACCGCAAAAAATATAGGACAGTGCTTGCTATGACTTCGATAGCCCGCAAAACACTTCTCTAAGTTATTCGGGCAACGACTTGACGAGCAAAGGCTACGCCAAGCTTCGTATCATGGAAACGTGTCGTGCACGCGTTCGACTTAAACAACCAAGCTCTTTGGGTGCTTAGACTTAAGCCACAAGCGGTGCAATACGACTTAAACCATGGGACAGGCGAAGGCTGTGCCAAGCCTTGGACGACGGGACCGTGCATGCTTATTAAGAACATACGCGGGCGGCGCCTATGACTTAGGATAATTTCGACTTTGTGGTGAATACCAAATTTTCTTCTCCCAAGCCATGGGACGAAGGACCGAGTGTCATTTTGAAAGCACGCTGAGCAAACTTCTAAGCCGATCGTGGGACTTTTCCATATTCTAACTCAGTCTGACCCAAGTTGGGATTATTCTCTTAGCTATGTGGATGCATCTCTTTTATTATCAAGCCTACTTGTGCATTTGAAAACTTTTGTTTTATTAGTGTGAATGCCAAGCTGAGGCAAGTTCACCGAAGCCACCCACCTGAGCGAGGGGTCGCCTCGACCGAGCGAGTCTTCGAGCAAGCCATTGCATGGCTAAGTCCAAATGCCATCGGCGTTTCGATTCCTTTGGTTGACAGAGCGGGACGGGACACTACACCCGGCCCGGCCCAAGTCCGATCAAACCCGGTCAACAGTGGGCCCGGGCCGGCCCACCCCGGCCCACCTCACATCTTGAGGGACATACTACCAAAACATGATTTTCACTAATCACTTCACTTGAAGACAATGACTAGCGTCAGCCGACCGACCACTCACTTAACGGCTCTTCCACTTCCACAGACACTATTTTACCATTTCATTAAGGCTTTGTTTGATAGGAATGATGGAAAAGTGGAAGGAAAAAAAAAGTGTAGGAAATATTTTTCTTCCATATAGAAAGGAAATATCATTTCTTTCCTTTGTGTTTGGTAGCAAAGATGAAAAAGATAAGAGATGCATTTTTTTTTTTGCTTGGTATGGAAGAAAAAGTTGAAAGAAAGAAAGTAAAAAATATAGGGTTTACCAATTATATCCTCAACTAAAAACACTTATTTACCATTTAACTTCATAAATAATTTTAAATAATACATTCATATATGGGTATAATTGTTAATTAATACAAACCTCCACTTTTTCTTCCACTTTTGGGGATGATTGGATTTATTAGGTTAAAGGAAAAAGTAATCCATCTATTTTTTTTTCATTACTATTTTTCTTCCTTCCACATTTTTCTCCTACCAAACACACCGAAAGGAATGTCCTTAAACTTTGAATAGAAGAACAAGTAGACGTTACCCACTGTTGCCACAGTACGTACTATTGTTTGCTTTGCTGCAGTCCCAGTCCCAGTCTCTGCCCTGCCCTGCCCTGCCCATAGTAATGCACTACATCTACTGTTTGATAACATGCAACAATTGCAGCTCCAATGGATGGACACAATTCACAGAAAGGGAGGGAGAGAGCGAGAGAGTTGTGTGAATCAATCACCAACATAACAGATTTACATACAAAACAAACAGCCTAACAAATTGTCAAAACAAGCATCTCTCCTGAAATGTACAGTACAATCCACATGCCAATCAAAAGAAACAAAGTTGGGAAACCTCACAAACAAAATAGTACTGAAGCAAACACACACACCATGCACATTCATCCATCCAACTCTACTCCCCGGGCAGTTAATATTAATGACACCTTGAACTAACTGGCTTGCTTTTGTTCATGTTGCTCCGCCCGGCCCCTAATTAGTGACTCCCAATTGTCCTGGCATCGTCCGATGCCGACGGCGAGTCCGATACCGAATCAAAGGACTCATGAGAAGGCGACAACTCCCCACCACGAATCTCCTCAATCACTCTCACCACATGCCCTATTTTCGGCCGCTGGTCAGGTGCAATCGCCACACACGCCATCGCAATCTGCAGCATCGCAACCATCTCCTCCTCGATCCCCTTGTACCTCATCAGCTCCAGATCAAACACCTCAGCCGTCCACTCCTCGCGCACCACAGACTGCACCCACCGCGGTAAGTTCACCTCCTCTTCCATTGCCGACTTCCCGGTCAGGATCTCCAGCAAAACGATGCCGAGCGCATAGACATCGGCCTTCTGCGAGGTACACAGACGGCGCGAGTCTAAAGGGAATTCAGGGGCACGATAGCCGTTCGTTAGGGAATGTGGAGCCTGCAGCACGAGGAGGGCAAGGCCGAAGTCGGCTAGCCGGGGGTTTCCTCCCTTGTCGATGAGGATGTTGGTGGACTTGACATTACCGTGGGCAAGCTTAGGGGATCGGCTGGCATGGTGGATGAATGCTAGACCTCTAGCTGCTCCAGCAGCAATCTGCATTCGTGACGTCCAGTCTAATGGAGTTCGGCCGGGGCCTCGGTTTCCTGATCCATCCATCCATATGCAAGAAAGGAAGAAAGGAATTAAAGTAGTAAAACAAAAGTACACTAATTTTAAGCTAGCTATGCTATGCTATTGATCAAGTGCAAGCAAGCAAATATTAGTTAGGAAAATGAATTAATAAGGGATAGAGTACCATGGAGAAGAGAGAAGAGGCTGCCGCCGGGCATGTAGTCGTAAACCAGCAGCTTCTCGTCCCTGGCGTAGTAGTAGGCCTTGAGAAGAACCACATTGGGATGGCGCAGTCTTCCCAGCATCTCCATTTGACCTTCGAACTCCCTCCTCCCAATCTGGACCGCCCTCAGCCTCTTCACCGCAACCGCCGAGCCGTCCTCCAGCACGGCTCGGTACGCTGTCCCGTGCCCTCCCTTCCCTAGCATCTCTGCCGACGCCCTCAGCAGATCTTCCAGTTCAAACCTCTTCTCTCCGTCGAGAAAAACCATCTTCCCTCTCTCGAACCCTCCTTCTCCTCCAGCAGTGGCAGAGGAAATGCCACCGGTGCCGGTGTAGGGAGGATTCGACGAGTAGACAATCTTCTGGCCTTGCTGTAGAGCGTTCTTGACTGCCAACTTCCTCCATAAGAAGCAGAATAGGAGTCCAGAGACTAGTAGCAGTACGGCTACGTCGCCGACCATAATTGCCAGCACTGCCACCCGGCTCATACCTCCCTTTCTGCTGCTGCTGCCGCTGTCCCCCGCATTTCTTCGTCCGGGAGCAGACTCCGGCTTAGAGCCGGGCGAAGAGGTTGCCACAGCGGACGCGGCCGGAGCTGTGGGGGATTTGGGCGCGAGCACGACGACGGCATCCTTATCCTTGCAGGTGGACAAAGGAGCACCACAGAGCGCTCCTGCATTGTGGGCGAATGCTGACGCAGGAAAGGAAGAGAGGGAGGGAGGGAGTGCGCCGGAGAGGAAGTTGGAGGAGACGTTAAAGTCCTGGAGAGCGGAGAGGTTCAAAGCAGTGATGGAGCCGGAGAGGGAGTTGGAGTCGAGACGGAGGGTGATGAGTCTGGAGAGGCTGTTCAGATGATTTGTGGGGACGGGGCCGGAGAGGTTGTTGTGGGAGAGATCGAGACGGTAGAGGTGGGTGAGAGCGGAGAGGGAGGTCGGGATGGGTCCGGAGAAGAGGTTGTAGGAGAGGAAGAGGAGCTTGAGGGAGAGGAGGTTGGAGATGGAGGAGGAGGGGATGGGTCCGTAGAGGGAGTTGGACTTGAGGCTTAGCACGCGGAGCTGGTCGAGGCCGCCGGTGAGGAGGGAGAGGCCGGATGGGCCGGAGAGGGAGAGGTTCTCGAGGACGAGACGAGTGACTCGGCTGTCGTCATCATACTGAGAAGAAGAAGAGAGTGTGAGTCCTAGCCAGGAGGAAGGAGGAGTGGAGAGGTTCCATGTGGAGAGTGAGTTTGTTGGGTCGGAGAGCTTCTTGAAGGAGAGGAGGAGCTGTAGGTCGTTAAGTAGAGGAGTAAGAGTAGTAGTAGTAGTAGTGTAGGAATAGGAGGAGGAGAAGGTGAAGAAGAAGGAGAAATGGAGGAGGAAGTAGATGAGGAGGAGAAGCTTTTGCTGCTGTTTCATGATCCCTTGTGCCATTTTGGTTGGATGGACCAAAGAAGAAGAAGTGGGTTTCTATGGGGTTACGAGGAGGTGAAGGAGTTTTGTTCACTTCAACTCTCTAAACAAGCTATAGCAGTGTTAGATATGCTGTTGCTGCACTGCTAGCTTGCAGCAGCAGCACTTTCACTTTTTTTCTCTGCAGCAGCACTTTTTTTTTTCTCCTTTTAGTTGGGTCCCCTCTCGGCTATCTGGTTCGCTGCGGCTGTACAGAAAATTTCCTACAGCAGATTCAATTTCTTAAAAATGAAAAAGAACGGTATAGTTTTCCCAAATTTTCAAAAGAAAAACTAGGAATGGGACAAAGTCTATGAACGTCCGAAAAGTCCATCCGGTCCGATGGGACAAAGTTCGATAGAGCCCGGTCATTAGGGTATTTCGATCCGGTCCATATTAATATAGGGCCGGACTTGGGCTATACATCGGTCCGCCTGAACCCGGTCCGAGGTCTGTCCGATATAAGCTTGGACTATGCGTCCGCCTGAGCCATATAAAAGAGCTAGTCCGGATTTATATATAGTGAGAGTTTTAAGAGAGGGCACTGCTGTCAAAGCTGCTGCAAGTAAATGAAAGACCGTGTGTGTGTGTGTGTATATATATATATATATATATATATATATATATATATATATATATATATATATATATATATATATATATATATATATATATATAGGAAAACTTGATGGTGAAACTTTTGAATTCCAAAAATACCCTTACATGTTTATACTAATTAAAAATGGTTCATTAATTTTAATAAGGACAACTTAATAATTATGAAGACTAGCCCTTGATCTTCCTAAAGAGTTTTCCTAAATTAACTAAAAGAATATTAAAATACGTGCAAGACACGTGCACATATGCTAGTATATATATATGCAAATGACCTCTAGCCTAGTGGTTAAGAGAGATGCATGCGGCCCAAGTAGTCGGGAGTTCGAGTCTCAGTGGAGGCTAGTTCGCCACAAGTACCCATTGTTTCAAACCAAAACTGCTGCAGGAAGAGCAAGTAAATGAAAGACCTTCCGGATATGTGCAACTCCATTTAAGCATACAAATTGTACACAGCTTGTATGACCCAAACCAACTTAACATTGTTATATGCACACAAACATAAAAGTCCAAACTTTGTATTTTGAAAGAGTAAAACATGCAAATTATCAATTTTTATAGAGCTAGCTCGGCCCGATCCGACTTGGCCTGAAAAGTCCGATTCTTGTGGGCGGGCTTGGGCTTCATAAATAATAAGTAAGCCCGGACCGAAATTTTTTTAGGCCAAAAAAGTTGGCCCATGTTCGGCCCGAGCCCGTACTTAATTTATGGGCTTAGACAGTCAGGTCCGACCCAATGTCGATCCCTAAGAAATATCATTCCGTTAGATGGACTGTCAGAAATTGAACATATCCAACAGTCTCTCTGATGGAATTCTTCCAAATTCCTTTTTCCCCTTGGTTAAGGGGTTAGGGGTTCAGTAGTTAAGGGGTTGGCTTGGCTTGGTTGGACTCGGTTTAGTTAGAGTGTGGGTTGGGTCGGTTTAGCTAGGGGTAAGTTTTGGTCAGTTTGGTTTGGTGGGTTCAAGGAGGTTTATTTGTTTTTTTCTTTGCCACTTTATTTTGTCTATTTGGTTTTGGTTTTGGTTTTGGTTTTGCTAATTTGTTTTTTCTTCTGCTTAGCTTTGGTTAGTTTGGTTGGGGTGGTTCGGGAATTTTTTTATATCCAACGATTATTTCAACGGCTAATTTTATAACGTTTAAATCTACCAACGACTATTTTTTTAAACAGATTCTTCTACCAACGGTTCTTTTATCTATCCTATAAATTCCTACTCTGTGTCATTCTCTCTCAACTTGATTCTCTTTCAATCAAAGCTTCATTCAGAAGAAAGATTCAACTCTCCCTGTCTCCCTCTCTTTTCCATTCAGAAGCTCATCTGCCACCATGGATCAAAGTATAACAATGTTATGTTCGCTTGGAGGCATACTAAATGGGTTAGCATACGAAGGAGGTTTAACTGAAGTTCTAATAATTAATCGAAATATTACGTTTGATAGTTTGCGTAATTTAATTACTGAACAATTTTCTATCGATTATGAATTTATATTAGTACACATTTTTGCATCTAATTGTATAAATTTAAATAGTGAACAAGCATAAACGTTTATTCTTCAAATTAATGTACAATTGTCACGTCCTGCTCCCAAAATACGACGAGCCGAGTACGTAACACCATCCCACGCTACGCGACATATGAATACTCCAGTACTCATATTCGCGATTGTCGCCCGTAAGGTTCTAGGATAGGTTACCAAAGGTCATAATATTGCATAATAAAATCAATATTAATATAAAAATGGGCATTCTAAACTATAAATAGGGAAATGGACTACTCTCTACCCAGTACAACTATTAACCCAAATATAATTATATACTATATACATATATACCTGAATTGATAATAAAAAGGATATAGTTCCAGCATGATTGCTTCAATAGCGTCATCTTGATCCTGTTCTTCGGTCCTCTTCAATGTACAATAGCAGCTCCTTGGAAGTATGTCTACAAATATAGTGAACAATACTAGGTCGTCAAACAACATACAAGCCCTCAGTCAAAGACGAAAAATAAAATAAAATAATTGAGAATCTCTAAGATGATTGAATTCTCGAAATTCCAAAGTAAAGGGGATTGATAAATTAATTCAGAGGAAACATAACGTTAACTTAAAATATGACTCTGACTAAATTATATTCTAGTGAATTCCTCAGTGTTCTTTCTACGACAAAATCCTAATAACTCATAAATAACAACAATCACAATCACAACCACCTAAATTCACCACCACAATCACAGTCAAGTTTCCTATATGATGATGCAATTTAGAGAACAATGTGGATCATATTCATCCTATTTTTTTGACAAAAATTTCGTGACCAGGGATCAGGTTGTGGCAGGATGACACGGTGCTTAGAGTCCGGCCCCACACATCATGTATGAAAAAATAATTGTATATTGATTCACCTAATCGATCTTTTTAATCGAAATAGATATGGATTCAGGACAGTTAACTGAGCTAAGCCTCACACACTCACTTTGCAAGGCCTTACGAAAGAGCTAACTACTGATAAGCTTTTGTTGTTATTATACTGTAAAAGTTCGTAGGTGGTATTCAAGTTGTTCTTCCCCGCCCAATGCTCTCTAACTAGCATCCACAATCAATATATTTTATTATCTTTACTTAACTTTGCTCTGCATACCATCATTATTACCAATAGGCAATTAATATTTGCTAAGATGCTAAGACGCATCTTGCACATATCAGAGGAATAAAGTATAAATAATTCTTAGGATCCAATCATTCCATGATAGTCATATAAATACAGAATTGTCAATTGGCATGATATCCTTACAATATGGCACAGAACAGAGATATAGAAATTGAGTTAGGTTGCGCTTGCGTGATACGTGTCCATGTCCTACACGTCCTAGACTCATTCTAAATCGCCTTCTAGTTGTATTTTAATTATAGTAGAGTTTTCTTAGAAATATTTTAGGTTTATTAGAATAACCCAAAATTTCTTGTCACACCCACTTTTCATTTCAAGGGTATTTTGGTCATTTTGTATTTTAAATTATTTTATTAATTTATTGAATTTATGTGATGATATATGGTTTGGTTTGTTGTCCGAGTAGTCTTGATGGGTTTAACTTAGCCAACCATGACTAGAACCCTGATGCCATATTAGAATTAGATTTTTATCATTTAGTTTTTAATTTAGAATTTATGAGTTATTTTTAGAATGATTTAATTAAATTTTTTAGCTAATTTCTAGCTAGCCTTTTTAAAGCATTTTTGGACTTGGGCTTTATTAGTAGCTTAGGGAGCCTAGGCCCATGTACTAACCTAACCCTAACCCCCTATACCTGGCCGGCCATAGGCAGCCCCTCCCCTTCTTGTGTAGAAGTTTGTAGCCTCCAAGAGAAAACCCTAGTTTCCACTCTCCAAAATCCTAACTTTTGCATCCGGAGTCCGGTTCTCCCCAAACGAAGTTCATTGTACTCATAGGAAGGAGAGGATCTTGCTGGAGCATTGCTAGCAAGGTGGTGGAGGCGTTTGCTCGAGGGTACTCGATCGTTGGAGCGCTCGGGAAGTCCTTTTCATTGAGATCTTTGACTCTCAATAGGTAAATCCTATTCTAGTATTGTTTTTCCTAGTTTTTCTTCATGGTAGTGTGCATCTAGGTACCCCCTGACCTGTAGGATCAATTTCGACCAGTTTTGTATTCATTTGGTGTCCGTATCGGACACGTGTCGGTTAATATTTGTAGGTGTTTGATGAAATGTCGCAATGATTTTAATTCTAATTTTTGCTGGATCTATTTATATATTCTGGTATTCCTATACACGAGGATCACGACCCCATAAGTTTCGACTCGAATCGAACTCGTGTCCGTGCCCAAACAGGACACGAACGTGCTGCACGCCAGGCCGCACGCGTGCCCTGCTGCTCGAGGGTGATTCCTCGACGCACAGGCTACGTGGTTGCGTGAAAATTGACGTGTAGGTGGGGGCCGTGACTGAGATCACGCTCCCAAAGTTTCGTTAAGTTTCGTCAAGAAACGAGTAAGAAATCACGTCGGCACTGATCGGCTATACACGCGCGCAGGGGGGACAGCCGCCGCTGAAACGACGTTCGCGCAGACACGACACGACACGTGGACACAATTTAGGGTGTCCAACATTTAGCCCTATACCTACCCTAGCCTAGGACACGAACACGAGACACGAGGTGGGACACACGAGTCCCTAGACTCAATGGCACGTGTGCACGATGCTGTGTACGGGGCTGTGCATGCGTGCACACCCGCACGCGGACACGCTCTACGTGCGTGTCAGACACGACACATGGCCGCACGCTAACTCGGCCAGTAGGTCGGGGATGTGTACGCCCAGGTGTACGCGAAGTTTCACGAGAGTTGGATCGGAAACGAGCGAGAAATCGGGTTCGCATCGATTCGGTTCATGCGCGTATCGGGTTTCCCGATACTCGTTTGCTGGACACGATACGGATACGGTTTCAACCCCAGGAATATCCGAGCACGTCCCACATGTCGAGACCGACGTATTTGCCAAGTTTCGTGGGTTAATTTGGAGCATTTTGAGTTTTGGGTCGTTTTGTGAAAATGAGATTTTTCCTTGAAATTTAAATTTGATATTTTTTGTGATAATTTAATTACTGAGATTTATTACGATAATTCCTGAGTATTTGGTCCTTGAACGCTATTTGAGACTTGTGGGAATCGACTCTTGAGTTTGATTCATATTTTCTAGCCATTTTTATGCATTTATGGTGTTTTACCTATTGATTGTATATATATATATATATATATATATATATATATATATATATATATATAAATATATATATATATATATATATATATATATATATATATATATATATATATATATATATATTTTATAAATTCCTATTATGTTTCGAATATATGTTAAAGTAAGGTGTCGAGGCCTTGATCTCAGATCTGGGAACTCATTCCAGGTTCGAGATCGACCCTCGTTGGCTTATATACATGGTATATGCATATATCTATAAATATGCCTATATGTATATATATATTTTATATATAGTTTGCTATTGATTGTAGTATTTTGTACTTGGAATACTCTTATAGTCATATTCTAATCCGTTTTCTCAGATTTGAGACTCATAACCAGTAGCCCTTCAACATCGTTCACACTCACAACCATGTTTCCTTTCATAACTTATATATATATATATATATATATATATATATATATATATATATATATATATAGAGAGAGAGAGAGAGAGAGAGAGAGAGAGAGAGGAAAATGTACCTAAGGTCGACCTTAGGTAAGTTACCTAAGGTCGACCTCATTTATATATCTTTACAACATTTATTTCTTGAATGTTTTTTTTATGGGATTGATCTACACCTTATTGATTGGCAACATACCAAATTTCAAGTGATTATAATATTGTTTAGCCCCATATCTATCCCTTGCAAAATCGACGGTCTAAAACTTTGCTGCTACACCGTCGATTTTGCAAGGGATAGATAGGGGGCTAAACAATATTATAATCACTTGAAATTTGGTATGTTGTCAATCAATAAGGTGTAGATCAATCCCATAAAAAAACATTCAAGAAAAAAATGTTGTAAAGATATATAAATGAGGTCGACCTTAGGTAACTTACCTAAGGTCGACCTTAGGTACATTTTTCTCATATATATACATATATATATATATATATATATATATATATATATATATATATATATATATATATATATATATATATATATATATATATAGCAATAAAGCAAATTTTATTGAAGGAAACAGCAGCATTACAGGGGCCGGGTCCCAACACCCGGTGTAAAACACAAACAAAAACAAAACAATCGGGTGGGGGCCCGATTCAGAATTCGAAAATCAAACGGCAGGGGATGGGGGGGCACGAGACAGTCAAGCGCGGGGCCCGAGGGGGCTGTTTCGTACGCGGGGCCCGAGGGGGCTGAACCGAGCGCGGGGCCCGAAGGGGGTGCGGCCCGAGGTCCTCGGGAATCCCCGTGTGCGAGGGGGGCGATGCCGGGCGACTCCCCTGCGGGGGAAGAGACTCAAGACCGCCGGAGGGGTGGGGAGACGGGGACTTAGCCGCCGGGGAAGGAGGGGAACAGGGAAGAGAGGGGGAGGGTGGCCCCGGTCGCTCCTCTGGGCGGACCGACGAGGAGGAGCATATCCGCCAAGATCAAGGATTGCGCCACGGTGGTCGGACGCGGCCGGAGGGGGGATCCGCAGCGGCCGGAGCGCAGGGGCTGGCACGGCGCGCGGGGGCGACGATACGGCGGGAAGGGCCGCGCCACCGAGGACTGCGGGGAACCAAAAGAGGAGACGAGGGGGCGAGCCGGAGAGGACAGCCAGAGGGGCTCCGGCGAGGGGCTCGGAGGAGGCGGAGGGGGGAGAGGAGCACCGGGCGGAGGTTAGTAGTATCGGCTCGCCTCCAAGGAGTGGGCGTAGGCCGCCCACTGCGCTGCGGAGGAAGCGCCAGGAACGCCGGGGAGGGAGGACTGCCAGAGGGGCGCGGCCGGCTGGGCTGGGGCGGAGACCCAGTACCACCGCAGGGTGGAAGGATCTTGCCAGGTGGCCCCCGCCGAAGAGGAGGGCGGCTGGGCGGGGCAGGCGACGGGAGGAGGGTCCAAGGGGGGCGCGGAGGAGGGGAGCTCCGGGAGGACGGCCGCGACGGAAGCGGTTGGAGGCGCCGGGGAGGAGACCGAGGCCGGAGGAGACGCGGCGGGGGGGGTGGAAGCTCCGGGAGAAAGGCCAGATCCGGCTGGAGGGGGGGCGCCGACGGGGGAGCCAAGGCGGGTGGTGCGGTGAGGGAAGGAGACGGGGGATGGAAAACTGCTAGGGCGGATGTAGATCGGGCCTGGGGAGGCTGAGGGAGCAGTCCGGCCGGCGCGGAGGAAGGCTCCGGGATGCCGATCGCCAGGGAAGAGGGGGGGATCTGGGGCGGGGGAAGCGGAGGGAGGGGCTGCGGCCACTGCGGGGGGCGACGTGGCGGCGGAGACTGTAGTAGCTCCGGCAGGGGGCGACGGACCTGGGCCGGGGAGGGAGGGGGCCGATGAAGACGGAGGGTGCCGAGGTCGGCGATGTCGACGACGCCGAGGGCACTGGCAGCTCCGCAAAAGGAGGGAGAGGAAGGGGGAGCCGCCGCACCACGGGCAGCCGCCGGAAGGAGAGGCGCCCCACGGGAAGGTCGGCCGGGGGAAGCCCGGCCAGCCGCCGAGACCGGGAAGGCCGGGAAGGATGGGGGACCCACGGCGAGGGTGGGGATGCCGGAGGGCGTCCGGCCACCGCCCGGGCATGGTGGGGGGGGGGGGAACTCGGGGGTCGGGCGAGCTCCGGCCAGAGGGAACCAGGCCCAGATCCCGCTCCACACATCCATCATTAATATATATACTTTTGATGAATATGTAAATATAGATAATATAATAATTGCTTGTGATATGACTATAGGAAGTGTTGGGATAGATTAGGATCGTCGTTAGGAGCCCAGTTTGGTCGAATTGGCCGACAAGTTAACCAAGTTGACAAAAGTCAACTTTGGGTCAAACTTGATCCAAATCGACTCAAACGAACTCCGAATGACCTGAAAACTTGTGTATGACCTGGAAATTAGTAAATGGACTAGTTGACCATGAGTTGACCAAGTTTGACCAGAGTTGACCAGGTTTGACCAGAGTTGACCAAGGGTTGACTTTGACCTAGAAGGACCTAGAATCATGTAGAATTGTATTGTAGGCATTCCTTATGATATGTTAAACCTTGTTGTGACTTGTGGTTGTTTTAAATAGGTTTACATCACTCCAGTACAATTACACATCCTCATCAACAGTTCAGATTGTCAGACGAGTACATTCTCTGACCGTTTTATTCTTGCTTGGACATATTTACATGTTATAGACTAGTTTACTTGTTGCTGTCATGATATATCACGGATTAGTACTATATGGATATCTTCATGCGATGTTATCCCCTCGGATACATCGAATATATTATGCTCATGTACTTTATCATGTGCATCGTCTACTCATTGTATTCGTACTTATTCATGTATACTCATGTGACATTCATGTACACTCATGATCATGTGAGCCTTCATGTATAACCCAGTGTACATGTGGACTAGCTATCCATGTGATGCACTACTTTCATATGCAATAACATAACCTGGACAGATCCTTGTGTACTGATTGGGGCAGGGGGAGTATTTATTTGGTTATGTGATCTACACCCTTTTCATGTGCAACTCCAAACTAGATTTAAGTCATGTATAACCTAAGCCAGTTTACATAACCAGATTATGCTCTACATCACGTAGTTAGTTCAGTTCTCTTATTATATCCTGTATATCTATTTCCATATATCATGTTCTCTCTTTTACAGCCTCATTTCTTTATCAGCAGTTCATTTATATTATTCTACAGCTTGTTTCATATTTCCTTTCATGTTATAAACTGTGTGAGAGATATGTATTCGTTTCTGTTCTGACTGGACCTGTTGAAATATTACATATGAGGAGGATTGCTACGACACTTACTATAGAGCAGGCCTAGTTGACACAGGTGACCTGGACCCTCAGCAGGATCCAATAGTCGCTGAGGACTTGCCATGCGTTAGATTAGACTGATATTATCATTTGGTTATCAGACTTTGTGATTGTATTGAGATTTGTTATGGTGTGGTTTACACCTGGATATATATTCATACTATAACTCTCTGTTGTGATTATCTTTCTTCCATTCTATCTTAGTTATTGTGATTGAGTTGTACCATATATATATTATTCTCTAAATTGGAGTATTTTCTAGATTGTGTTAGATGTTGGACCTAGGACAGCGTTCTACCGCCGACACAGCGGCGTAGGCTGGACGTACCCACGTCTCGTGCCCTTACACTGGGTGCGGGTCATGACACATTTTTAGTGGTGGCCCATACATGTCGCAATCATAACTAGTGTGATTTCGTAGTGGTACTCGAACTAGTGTATCATTACATCCTGCAGTAGGATATAGGATATAAATTAAGGTACTCAATCACATTAGGAAAACTCTTATCTAATTCTTGCTGTTAATTGTCTTCTTTCGAAAACAACTATCCTCCTTTGATGATTTTGCTTCTTTTTTTAGTAATTGATTCCTTGTTTGATATGTTTTCAGGATGGTGGAGACACGATCGCAGCGCTCTGGTCTTAGGGATACCGCTGAGAGGTCTGCCACTTCTCGCCCGACTCAATAGGACCCAGGGACCACAGTACCTTCTGTTCCAGCTCAGGTAGGCCCGTCTGCAACTTTTGGGGGTGCTCCTCTACCGATTTCGAGGACTACCCCAGGAGTTCAGGGAATGGTACCCCCACTGCCCCAGGGGACAGTGGATGTGGCACAGTTCTTCGCCTTCATGCAGCAGATGATGGAGACACAGCGACGCCAAGTAGAGGACATGAGGCAGGGCATTGACAATGACCATCAGTTAGTGATGGTGGCAATAGAGAGGGTGGCTGCCCAACCACAAGAAGGGCAGATCCAGCCATACCAGCCGAGGACTCCAGGTATTCAGGAATTCCAGAAGATGCGGCTGCGAGACTTCAAGGGTACCGAGGGTATCCTATATGCCGACGACTGGATCGAGCATATAGAGGAGATCTTCCTTCTCGCGAAGATACTGACGAGACTCCAGGTGGAAGTCGCGGGCAGTCAGATGCAGGACCTTGTCCGTATTTGGTACCAGACTGACCCCAGGGTTGGTACTACGGGGCAAACTTGGGAGGCTTTTAAGAAGCTTTTCAAGGAGAAGTTCTTCCCCGATACAGTACTTGGCGCGTTGGAGACACAGTTCGAGAACCTGGTTCAGGGGAACTACACAGTAGAGAAGTACGCCGGAGAGTTCTGTCGCCTGGGCAGATTTGTGGAGGGCCTTAGCGAGATAGCAAAGGCTAGGAGGTTCAGGAAGGGCTTGGTTAAGGAAGTCAAGTCCTTAACCATGAGCAACAGAAATGCTACATTCGAGAAGATTTTGATGGAAGCTATGGCAGCGAAGGATAATCTGGAACTGAAGACGAAGAGAGGTCGAGATTCATATGGAGCCAGTGGCACTGGGGGCCCAGCCAAGAGGCCTCATTATCAGCAGCATCAGCAGAAGCCATTTTAATATCAGCAGAAGCAGTTTCAGAAGGCACCGAGACAGCAGCAGACCATCAGTTGTACCTTCTGCAAGAAGCCGAGGCATGTATGGAATGAGTGCAGGAAGAGGCTCGGCAAGTGCCTACTTTGTGGTGTAGCAGAGCATTAGTTGAGGGATTGTCCCATGGCTTCGGGACGTGCAGCTAAGGGGGCATGAGCCAAGGTCCCAGTAGTGCAGCAGAAAGGACCACTGCTGACCCAGCGGCAGAAGTTCGTTCAACACCAATAGCAGGCCAGAGGAGGTCAGCAGGGGCAAGCTTTCGCCATAGCAGCTGAGGAGTCCGAGCCAGTAGGAGATCTTATAACAGGTTCTGTTCTTATCGACTCTTTTCCCGCATTCATATTATTTGATTCGGGTGCTTCCCATAGCTTTGTGTCTTTATCATTTGCCATTAGACACCAGCTTTCTTCTGAATCATTGCCTAGGACTTGCAAGATCATGACTGGGGGTGGTATTATCCTCGTCCGTGATGTTTGTAAGGATCGAAGAGTAGTTTTGGGAGGCCAAGAATTGGATGTGAGTCTACTTGTATTGTCATTACCGAACTAATATATTGTACTCGGTATGGATTGGTTGAGCAAGCACCATGCCAGTATAGATTGGCATGGTGGTAGAGTTCTTTTCAGAGTGCCAGGAGAGCCAGAGTTCGAGTTCACCAGGCGGAAGGCAGAGCAGAGCAACAGAGTTTTCTGCGGAGTTTCAGCAGAGGAGCAGAGCGTGCCACATCCATTGATAGCTGAGTTTATGGATGTGTTTTCGAAGGAGTTGCTAGGGTTACCTCTGGACAGGGATGTGGAGTTCTCTATAGACTTGGTACCCGACGCAGAGCCGATATCTCAGTACGTCTATAGAGTGAACAACAGTGAACTTGTGGAGTTGAAGAAGCAGGTGGATGAGTTGCAGGACAAGGGCTTCATCCGATCGAGTTCTTCACCGTGGGGTGCGCCAGTACTCTTTGTACCGAAGAAGAATGTGTCGGTACGGATGTGTATCGACTACAGGGCACTCAACAACCTCATGATCAAGAACAAGTACCCGCTGCCGAGGATCGATGACCTGTTCGATCAGTTGAGCGGAGCGAAGGTATTCTCCAAAATTGATCTGAGGTCAGGTTATCATCAGGTGAAGGTGAAGAAGGAAGATATTTTGAAGACAGCTTTCAGGACACGGTATGGCCAGTTTGAGTTCATGGTGATGCCGTTTGGGTTAACTAACGCCTCGTCGGTGTTCATAAACTTGATTAACAAGGTGTTCCACCAGTACTTGGACAAGTTCGTGGTGGTGTTCATCGATGACATCTTGGTGTATTCGAAGACCCCAGAGGAGCATGAGGAGCATTTAAGAGTAGTTCTGGAGACTCTCAAGAAGGAGCAGCTTTACGGCAAGCTCTCGGAGTGTGAGTTCTTCTTGGATCGAGTTGATTTCCTGGGTCATATTGTTACTGGAGATGGGATCTCAGTTAACCCGAAGAAGATCAGAGCAGTCGAGGCATGGACAATACCAAGTTCAGTTGCAGAGATCAGGAGCTTTCTGGGATTGGCAGGATACTACAGGAGGTTTGTTCAGGATTTCTTCCGGATTGCAGAGCCATTGACTAGGCTGACCCTGTAAGCCCCTATTTTTCAAATTTTATTTTAATTAGTGCTAATTAATTTTTAGTGTCAATTTTAGCCTTAAAATAATTATTCAGATTTTTAGGAATTTTTCTAGAATTTTTAAATGAATTTTAAATGAGTTTTAATACTAAAAATATCAATCTGCAATTTTTTTGAATTGTTTTTATATCAGTATGCAATTTATTTAATTGTTAATATATCAGTTTGTAATTTATTAATTATTTTAAACTGCGGAATGCAAATTATTATTTACATTTACAACTGTGGGGACTTTTGTGTAATAACCTAAAAACTAGGGGGCCTAATTGTAAACCCTAATCTACCCACTCCCCCGACGATCCGGCTGCCCCGACTGCCCGACGGCCATCGCCCACCTTTTCCAGCCATTTCCGGCTGCCCCGACCGACCTAGGACCGACTAGAGCCCCTATTTAAACCCCCTCTCTCCCCCCAGACCTAACCCTAACCCCAGCGCAACCCTACGACCACCACGACCCCCTTCTTTCCCGACGAGACCACAAACCCTAACCCTAACTCCGGCGACCACCCCAGCGCCACCTCCCAGTCGACGACCGCCCCCATCCACCACCACCAGTCGACGCATCTCGTCGAGACGAGTGCAGCGCCACCCGAGCGCCACCGCCACGACGTCTCCTTCGCCCAGTCGCCGCCCCAACAGCCTGCTCGACTCGGACAAGTACGTGTTACTGTGCTATTTCCTTTCCCGACACGACTCGTCCTCACATATGCGACTCGCCGCATCCTGGCGAACCTAGTGGTGAGTTTGGACACGACGAAATCGACTCGTGCGTGTCGTGCTAGCCTAGGACACGAGAATCCTGTGTCCCTAACTGTCCGGACACAGGATCGATTTTTTTTATGTGTTATTTAATCCTAACCTAATTAAAACTAACCTAAGTCTAATCCTAACACTCGGGCTGAGTTGGCCCACTGGCCAGTGCAGGGTGCGTGAGTCCCCCCTTTTTGTGGGCAGGGTTTGAGCCCCCCCTGCTGTTTCTTTTTCTTTTCCTTTTCCTTTTTTCTATTTTTTCTATATATATATTTATATTTTTTTTATTTTTTTCTATATATATATATATATATATATATATATATATATATATATATATTAGTATATATATATATTATATACTGTATTTTTGACAGTATATTATATATGTATATATAATTTTATAATTAGTAAACTTTTATATATATATTTGTGTTTATATACATATATGTATATATTTCCATGTGTATATATTATTATATATATATATATATTAATATATATATGTATACAATATTTGTATATGTATATATACTTTATAAATTAAGTATTTTCCTTATATATATATATATGTACTTTTTAACATATGTATGTATATTTTTACTATGCATAATTTTACCTTATTAAAATATTAATATTTATTTTGCACTTTTTACCAATTTGCATTTTAGTGTATTTAAATTACTGCAACCATTTGGTGTCCAAGCCTAGCATGGGTTTTTGGGCCCAAATGTGTTTTCACACATTCAAGACCTGTACAAGTCATATTGGACTTGATTCATGACATTGGGTCCTGTATTTGAACTTTGGTTCAAATTATATACATGGACAAAATACGCAGATAATTAATTATTTAATTTCAATTGTGTGCAATACTATTTTTAGATTTCTAAAAATACTTAAAGTACTGTTAAAATTCTGAAAAAATAGTATTTAGATACTATGTTAATTTAGCAAATTTAGTATATTTTTATAGTATTTAATTTACTGTTTTGCCACTAGTTTGGCATATGAAACCAAAACTCATTTTCTGTATACTTAGGAAAACTGATTTTTATAAAATACTTGTACTGGTTAATAAATTCCAAAAAAATTATAATAAATTTCTATAATTAGCAAGGATCTTTTTGGTACTTTACTTTAAGTAAAAACTAAGCTTTTTGTCTATCTCAAAAATTGTTAGAACACAATGGTCATTTGATTTATTTATTGATTAATTACAACTTGTAGCTTTTTGTGTTATTTTGAGTTTTAGCCGTATTGAACCCCACCCCTCACTAGTGTAAAGACCCTAGAAAGTTAGTTAAAGTAGTGTGTCACCCCCATATTGGTCTGCTATGCTAAAGTCATCATTTTGGCTAGGTGCCCAGTCACAAGTCGTGTTTCACCAATTAGTGTCCTAGTATTTTAGCTTAGTGTAAAAAAAACTAAGTTTATGTATTTATTCCTACAGTGACGAGTTACCGGACATCCATCGCACTTTTATCGCAGCTTGTTTTATTTTGCTTTGCTAGAGGCAAGTACTTTCTACAAACTTTACATACTGCTATAACAATAAACTGTGATTTACCCACAATGTTAAATGCTGATCCTTGGGTTAGCAAGTTAGAACTTTACATGTTGCATTACTTTTAGTCTCTACCATGTTTTTACAATATCTCATATCTCTCACATATTTAAATAACGGGTTAAGGGAAAACTGTTAGTATTGTACGTGAACATGACCCCCTTCTCCGTATGTATTTACCGCGCTCGGTGACATTCTATATGTGACACTGCTGTATGTTCTGATATCGCGTTTGTGTATGGATATACACCGATGCCGTTCGTGCACGTATGTGCATACCAGAAAACTTGATATGTACCACAGTACATCCTGATCATCTATTGACCGATTCACGTACATGCTACACTTTTAAACTTTTAAACTACATGTGGGTATTTATAAAATAACCAATTAAACCATGATATGCCATGATTCTAGTTTATTACATGCTTGTTCATGCTTCGTATATTTAGTTTGCTAGAATCAGTACTTGCTCCCGTCCTGACAGGATAACGTTATAGGTGTCCTTACTGAGGAGGAGTTACTCTGCGACTCATATTATGGTGATACTGCCGAGGACCCGGCTTTGCTTTACGAGGATGTTCCTATAGGGAACCTCGCCTAGTTGTCTTTTTGTTTTAGACAGTTTGAGAGTAGTCATGTATTAGGCTACATATTTTGTAACTGGACATGTATCTAGTTTTACATTTCAGATCACTTGTACTTTGGACTTATTTCTATATGAGACGACTTTTGTGTTTGGAGCATTTATGACTTTTATTCACTTATAGAACTGTTAGCACATTTAGTCTTATCCTGTTGTCTTTAGAACAGCTTACTACGTTTTATCTCAAGCGTAGGCTGGGCATGACTCGGCCTGGCCCAACAATTTGGGTAGCGGATCGTGACATGTTTTTAGTGGTGGCCCATGCAGGTCCTGACTAAACTGTTTGGTTACGTTATTGTACCAAGCATGCCTGCAATTAGGAACTTAAGGTAATTAGACAACATTAGGAAGGACGCTTAGAACACCTAGAGGAATGCTAGGATTGCAACATAGGAAAACATCACATGTTTGCTATTATAATTAGATTTTCTTGTCTATGATTGCTTACTTTAACAAGTCCTTATAAGTCCTTTTTATTTAGATGGTGCTTACTCGTTCATCCCAGTATGTTACCCCCGAGAATGGGGCCCTCCTTATCCAGTCAGCTGACCAGTCGACTGATACACCTTCACCTACCACACTCTCCCACTCCACAAATCCACAAACCCAGATACCACAACCACCTTCCACATCACATGCCCAGCAGGACCCAATACTTCCACCACCCCCTATCACTATACCTACCCAGGCTTCCGTCACACTCGACGGGAACCAGCTGCTCACTCTGATTCAGGGGTTCCTAACAACCCATCAGGAGCAGACTACCCTACTCCGCCAGAGCATGGAGCGTTCTGAGGGACGTCCCGTGGTCCCACCACCTGTAGAGCCACGGCAGAGAGCGGGGATGATCAAGGACTTCATGGGTCTGAATCCCAAGGAGTTCTCAGGGACTGAGGGCATAGTAGTAGCAGATGACTGGCTAGACTCGGTAGAGAGGAAGCTCCTTGGAGTTAGCATGCCTGATGACCTCCAGGTCGAGGCAGCGGGATTTCTACTGATAGACTTGGCAGGAGTTTGGTTCCGAAATAAGCCGTTGTTTGCGAGAGGGAGAGCCACTTGGGATCAGTTCAAGACCCAGTTCAAGAAGAAATTCTTCTCGACCACTGCTAGAGTAGCCATGGGGCTACGATTCCAGAACATCCAGCAGGGGAACCGTTCTGTTGGCGAGTATGCGGCAGAGTTTAGTCGCCTGAGCCGTTTCGCTTCTAGTCTGGTTGCAGATCCAAAGGAGATGACCCGTAGGTTTTGCCATGGTCTAGTTCCAGACATCGGCATCCTTATAGTGGCGAACGGTACGACTGACTACTACCAGAGCCTAGAGTTGGCCCGAAGCATCGAGGAGCATCTTCTGTCATGTAAGAGGCCGGCTTCTGTACATCATGAGGGACCGTCCAAGAGTCAGGATTTCCAGCAGAGAGCACCGACGCCACCCCAGCAGACTTACCGTCCCCTACACCACATCATTAGACCCCGCCAGTTAGAGCCCCGGGACCCCGACATCAACAGCAGCAGCTGAAGAGAGCTTTTTGTGTATACTGCAAGAGGCCAGGCCATGACTCTCTCGTCTGCAGGAAGAGGTTGGGTCAGTGTCTGGCTTGTGGGTCTCCCACCCATCAGCTTCGAGAGTGCCCAGTAGCGAAGACTAGGGGACCACTCCCGACTCAGCAGCAGAGGTTTGGGCAGCATCTGCAGCAGCAGAAGGGACCTCAGGGGAAGGTTTATAGCCTAGCCCTTGAGCCAGAGCCGGAGCAGGTTTCGGAGCCAGATTACTTAGCTGACGTTATCACAGGTCATGTTTATTTGCATACTTTTCTCGCTCTATGCTTGTTTGATTCTGGTGCATCTCATAGCTTCCTGTTATTAGAGTTTATGCATAAATATCACATAGTATCTACACCTACTGTGGAGATTAGTAGAGTAATGATGGGAGGAGGACCAGTGCCTATTAGAGCTAGCTATAGATGCTCTATTATGATAGCCGGAAGAGAGTTTGAGGGGCGATTCTTTGTGATGCCACTCCCCGGTTATGATATCATATTGGGGATGGACTGGCTTAGCTATGCCCATGCATCTATAGATTGTCATGAGGGTAGTATTTTGTTCAGTCCCCCAGGCACAGCACCATTCAGTGTCAGGAGGACAGGGCCGGAGATCAGCATAGAGCCGAACTATTGTGCGACAGTTGGGGACGCAGCATCGCCACACCCTATCATTAGGGAGTTTATGGATGTATTCCCAGAGGATCTTCCAGGGCTTCTGTTTGACAGAGATGTGGAGTTCACTATAGATTTAGTGCCGGGTTCATCACCAGTATCCCGGGCTTGCTATAGAGTGAATCCCAAGGAGGCCATAGAGATGAAAGAGCAGATTGATGACCTATTGAAAAAGAGTTTCATTCGATCCAGTGCTTCTCCATGGGGAGCGCCAGTGCTCTTTGTGCCTAAGAAGGATGGTACTGTTCGGTTATGTATTGACTACCGGGCCTTGAATGCCATCACCATCAAGAACAAATATCCTCTGCCCAGGATAGATGATTTGTTCGACCAGTTGAGCGGGGCAAAGGTGTTTTCCAGGATAGACTTGAGATCCGGGTACCACCAGGTAAAGGTCAGGGCAGCAGACATCCAGAAGACGGCGTTCAACATGAAGTACGGGCAGTACAAGTTTCTGGTGATGCCATTTGGTCTCACAAATGCGCCAGCTGTCTTTATGAATTTGATGAATAAGACATTTCACCAGTATCTGGATAAGTTCGTCGTAGTGTTTATCGACGACATTCTGATATACTCGAAGACGTCGGAGGAGCATGTAGAGCACTTGCGGATAGTTTTGGGGATTCTGAGGCAGGAGAGATTATTTGCCAAATTACCGAAGTACGAGTTCTTTTTAGACCGAGTGGAGTTTCTCGGCAATGTAGTCACTGGAGATAGAATCTCGGTGGATCCCAAGAAGATTACTGCAGTTGAGACGTGGAAGGCTCCGACGTCAGTTTCAGAGATCATGAGCTTTCTGGGTTTAGCAGGCTATTATAGAAAGTTCGTCCAGGACTTTGCTAGGATAGCTGAACCCATGACGAAGCTGACGCGGAAGGACGCAGAGTATATCTGGTCAGAGGACTGCCAGGCAGCGTTTGAGGAGCTGAAGAGGAGGCTGACGACCGCTCCAGTTCTGACATTATCTTCAGGTTCTGGAGGTTTCATCATATACAACGATGCTTCTGGGAAGGGGCTAGGATGTGTCCTACAGCAGCATGGGAAAGTGATTGCTTATGCAACTAGGCAATTGTGGACTCATGAGAGAAATTATCCTACCCATGACCTAGAGTTAGCTGCGGTGATCTTTGCACTCAAGTTATGGAAACATTACTTATACGGAGAGCGTGTGGAGATCTTTACTGACCACAAAAGCTTGAAGTATGTGTTCACGCAGAAAGAGCTGAACATGAGGCAAAGATGATGGTTGGAGTTGATGAAAGACTTCGACATCGATTTACAGTATCATCCCGGGAAGGCGAATGTGGTGGCGGATGCGCTGAGCAGGCATCCGATGGCATGGTACCTGATGATTGATCGACATTTACGGGAGGATCTGGAGAAGCTCGGCATCGAGCTAGTTCGGCCAGGATCAATGATACAGATGATGGCGCTTGACATTCAGTCAGGTTTGATGGAGCAGATCCGGGAGGCACAGTCTACAGATGAGAGCCTTCACAGACTTCGACCCCAGGCTTTAGCTGGATTGCTGGATGACTTCACTATAGCAGAGGATAGATCCTTGAGGCATGGCAGCCGATTGTGCGTGCCGAAGGGAGAGCTGGTAGAGGCAGTCTTGCAGGAGGCGTACCGATCGAGATATTCTATTCACCCTGGTGCTAATAAGATGTACCGTGACTTGTAGGAACATCTTTGGTGGCACGGGATGAAGAGGGATGTATCGCGTTTCATCTCGAGATGCCTAGTTTGCCAACAGGTCAAGCTGGTTTGTTGCAGCCGTTACCCATTCTTGAGTGGAAATAGGAACATATTACGATGGACTTCGTCTCAGGGCTTCCTCGTTCCCAAGGAGGGAAGGATGCCATTTGGGTCATCGTGGACAGGCTGACGAAGTGTGCGCACTTCATACCCTTCAAGGTGGGACTTTCCACCGAGAAGTTGGCGGAGCTATACATGCAACAGATAGTTCGCCTACACGGAGTGCCGGTGAGCATCGTGTCAGACAGAGACAACAGATTTACATTCCACTACTGGAGGAGCTTGCAGGAGGAGTTGGACAGTAGGCTCAAGTTCAGTACGGCGTACCACCCGCAGACAGATGGGTAGTCCGAGAGGACGATACAGACAATAGAGGATATGCTGAGGACCTGCGTGCTGGACTTTGGAGGATCATGGGAGAGCCATCTGCACTTGGTAGAGTTTTCATACAACAACAGCTACCAAGCCAGTATCGGTATGTCTCCTTTCGAGGCGCTATATGGACGACGATGCCGCACACCGCTCTTTTGGGATGATGTCGGAGACAGAGTTATGCTTGGGCCAGAGATGATCACGAATGCAGCAGAGAAAGTCGGGATGATCAGAGATAGGCTCAGAGTAGCTCAGGATAGGCAGAAACACTGGGCTGATGCTAGTCGCAGACCGATGGAGTTCGCAGACGGTGATATGGTGCTAGTGAAGATATCACCTACTAGAGGGACGATCCGGTTCGGACGAGGAGGGAAGCTGAGCCCCAGATACATCGGGCCGTTCGAGATACTTGGCAGAATCTGAGAGGTAGCTTACAGGGTTGCACTTCCATCCAACCTAGCAGGAGTTCACGATGTCTTTCACGTATCTCAGCTAAGGAGATATGTTCCAGACCCCAGTCATGTGCTAGATCATACAGAGTTGGAGGTCGGACCGAGCCTTACAGTTTCTGAGCAGCCAGTGGAGATATTAGACAGGAGAGAGAAGAGGCTGAGGAACAAGGTTATACCCCTAGTGCGAGTAGCTTGGAGCCGTCACTCCCCAGGTGAATCTACTTGGAAGAGGGAGTCAGACATGAGGGAGAGATACCCTTACTTGTTCGATCCAATCGCTGCGAGGGAACCACCCGTTCCCGCTTGATACCTTAGAGGTTAGTTTCGATCGCAGCCTTAGTCATTTTGTTGCATTGCTTGCTATGTTAGAATATTGTAGGGTCTTCAATCCTTGTGAATTTCGAGGACAAAATTTTTTAAGGAGGGAAGACTTGTAAGCTCCTGTTTTTCAAATTTTATTTTAATTAGTGCTAATTAATTTTTAGTGTTAATTTTAGCCTTAAAATAATTATTAGGATTTTTAGGAATTTTTCTAGAATTTTTAAATGAATTTTAAATGAGTTTTAATACTAAAAATATCAATCTACAGTGTAATAACCTAAAAACTAGGGGGCCTAATTGCAAACCCTAATCTACCAACTCCCCCGACGACCCAGCTGCCCCGACTGCCCGACGGCCACCGCCCACCTTTCTCCGCCATTTTCGGCTGCCCCGACCGACCTAGGACCGACTAGAGCCCCTATTTAAACCCCCTCTCTCTCCCCAGACCTAACCCTAACCCCAGCGCAACCCCACGACCACCACGACCCCCTTCTTCCCCGACGAGACCACAAACCCTAACCCTAACTCCGGCGACCACCCCAGCGCCACCTCCCAGTCGACGACCGCCCCCATCCACCACCACCAGTCGACGCGTCTCGTCGAGACGAGTGCAACGCCACCCGAGCGCCACCACCATGACGTCTCCTCCGCCCAGTCGCCGCCCCAACAGCCCGCTCGACTCGGACACGTACGTGTCACTGTGCTATTTCCTTTTCCGACACGACTCGTCCTCACATATGTGACTCGCCGCGTCCTGGCGAACCTAGTGGTGAGTTTGGATACGACGAAATCGACTCGTACGTGTCGTGATAGCCTAGGACACGAGAATCCTGTGTCCCTAACTGTCCGGACACAGGATCGAATTTATTATTTTTTTTATGTGTTATTTAATCCTAACCTAATTAAAACTAACCTAAGTCTAATCCTAACATTCGGGCTGAGTTGGTCCACTGGCCAGTGCAGGGTGCGTGAGTCCCCCCTTTCTGTGGGCAGGGTTCGAGCCCCCCTGCTGTTTCTTTTTCTTTTTCTTTTTTCTATTTTTTATATATATATTTATATATATATATATATATATGTATATATATATATATTAGTATATATATATTTTATATACTGTATTTTTGACAGTATATTATATATGTATATATAATTTTATAATTAGTAAACTTTTATATATATATTTGTGTTTATATACATATATGTATATATTTCCATGTGTATATATTATTATATATATATATTAATATATATATATGTATACAATATTTGTATATGTATATATACTTTATAAATTAAGTATTTTCCTTATATATATATATATGTATTTTTTAACATATGTATGTATATTTTCACTATGCAAAATTTTACCTTATTAAAATATTAATATTTATTTTGCACTTTTTACCAATTTGTATTTTAGTGTATTTAAATTACTGCAACCATTTCGTGTCCAAGCCTAGCATGGGTTTTTGGGCCCAAATGTATTTTCACACATTCAAGACCTGTACAAGTCATATTGGACTTGATTCATGGCCTTGGGTCCTGTATTTGAACTTTGGTTCAAATTATATACATGGACAAAATACGCAGATAATTAATTATTTAATTTCAATTGTGTGCAATGCTATTTTTGGATTTCTAAAAATACTTAAAGTATTGTTAAAATTCTGGAAAAATAGTATTTAGATACTATGTTAATTTAGCTAATTTAGTATAATTTTTATAGTATTTAATTTACTGTTTTGCCACTAGTTTGGCATATGAAACCAAAACTCATTTTCTGTATACTTAGGAAAACTGATTTTTATAAAATACTTGTACTGGTTAATAAATTCCAGAAAAATTATAATAAATTTCTATAATTAGCAAGGATCTTTTGGTACTTTACTTTAAGTAAAAACTAAGATTTTTGTCTATCTCAAAAATTGTTAGAACACAATGGTCATTTGATTTATTTATTGATTAATTACGACTTGTAGCTTTTTGTGTTATTTTGAGTTTTAGCCGTATTGAACCCCACCCCTCACTAGTGTAAAGACCTTAGAAAGTTAGTTAAAGTAGTGTGTCACCCCCACATTGGTCTGCTATGCTAAAGTCATCATTTTGGCTAGGTGCCCAGTCACAAGTCGTGTTTCACCAATTAGTGTCATAGTGTTTTAGCTTAGTGTAAAAAAAACTAAGTTTATGTATTTATTCCTACAGTGACGAGTTACCGGACATCCATAGCACTTTTATCGCAGCTTGTTTTGTTTTGCTTTGCTAGAGGCAAGTACTTTCTACAAACTTTACATACTGCTATAACAATAAACTGTGATTTACCCACCATGTTAAATGCTGATCCTTAGGATAGCAAGTTAGAACTTTACATGTTGTATTACTTTTAGTCTCCACCATGTTTATACAATATCTCATATCTCTCACATGTTTAAATAACGGGTTAAGGGAAAATTGTTAGTATTGTACGTGAATATGACCCCCTTCTCCGTATGTATTTACCGCGCTCGGTGACATTCTATATGTGACATTGCCGTATGTTCTGATATCGCGTTT
Source organism: Iris pallida (assembly GCA_029216955.1). Taxonomy (NCBI): domain Eukaryota; kingdom Viridiplantae; phylum Streptophyta; class Magnoliopsida; order Asparagales; family Iridaceae; genus Iris; species Iris pallida. The sequence goes on along the minus strand of JANAVB010015399.1, from coordinate 5,542,880 downwards.
GTGTATGGATATACACCGATGTCGTTCGTGCATGTATGTGCATACTAGAAAACTTGATATGTACCACAGTACATCCTGATCACCTATTGACCGATTCACGTACATGCTACAGTTTTAAACTTTTAAACTACATGTGGGTATTTATAAAATAACCAATTAAACCATGATATGCCATGATTCCAGTTTATTACATGCTTGTTCATGCTTCGTATATTTAGTTTGCTAGAATCAGTACTTGCTCCCGTCCTGACAGGATAACGTTGTAGGTGTCCTTACTGAGGAGGAGTTACTCTGCGACTCATATTATGGTGATACTGCCGTGGACCCGGCTTTGCTTTACGAGGATGTTCCTACAGGGAACCTCGTATAGTTGTCTTTTTGCTTTAGACAGTTTGAGAGTAGTCATGTATTAGGCTACATATTTTGTAACTGGACATGTATCCAGTTTTACATTTCAGATCACTTGTACTTTGGACTTATTTCTATATGAGACGACTTTTGTGTTTGGAGCATTTATGACTTTTATTCACTTATAGAACTGTTAGCACATTTAGTCTTATCCTGTTGTCTTTAGAACAGCTTACTACGTTTTATCTCAAGCATAGGCTGGGCATGACTCGGCCTGGCCCAACAATTTGGGTAGCGGGTTGTGACATGTTTTTAGTGGTGGCCCATGCAGGTCCTGACTAAACTGTTTGGTTACGTTATTGTACCAAGCATGCCTGCAATTAGGAACTTAAGGTAATTAGACAACATTAGGAAGGACGCTTAGAACACCTAGAGGAATGCTAGGATTGCAACATAGGAAAGCATCACATGTTTGCTATTATATTTAAATTTTCTTGTCTATGATTGCTTACTTTAACAAGTCCTTATAAGTCCTTTTTATTTAGATGGTGCTTACTCGTTCATCCCAGTATGTTACCCCCGAGAATGGCGCCCTCCTTATCCAGTCAACTGACCAGTCGACTGATACACCTTCATCTACCACACTCCCCCACTCCACAAATCCACAAACCCAGATACCACAACCACCTTCCACATCACATGCCCAGCAGGACCCAATACTTCCTCCACCCCCTATCACTATACCTACCCAGGCTTCCGTCACACTCGACGGGAACCAGCTGCTCACTCTGATTTAGGGGTTCCTAACAACCCATCAGGAGCAGACTACCCTACTCCGCCAGAGCATGGAGCATTCTGAGGGACGTCCCGTGGTCCCACCACCTGTAGAGCCACGGCAGAGAGCGGGGACGATCAAGGACTTCATGGGTCTGAATCCCAAGGAGTTCTCAGGGACTGAGGGCATAGTAGTAGCATATGACTGGCTAGACTCGGTAGAGAGGAAGCTCCTTAGAGTTAGGATGCCGGATGACCTCCAGGTCGAGGCAGCAATTTATCTGGTCAGAGGAGTGTCAGGTTGCTTTTGACGAGTTGAAGAAGCGACTGACGACAGCCCTGATTTTGACATTGCCATCAGGATCAGGCGGGTTCACTATCTATAGTGACGCCTCAGGGAAGGGTTTGGGTTGTATTTTGCAGCAGCATGGGAAGGTGATTTCCTATGCATCCAGGCAGTTACGTCCGCATGAGAAGAACTACCCTACCCATGATTTGGAGTTGGCGGCAGTTATCTTTGCTCTTAAGTTGTGGAAGTGTCAAGACCCGCACCCAGTGTAGGGGCACGAGAAGTGGGTACGTCTAGTCTACGCCGCAGTGTCGGCGGTAGAACGCTATTCTAGATTACTATCTAATCAACAAATCACGCAATTATATCATGTACTTGCCAAATCTCAACTCCGAACGGAGGATAAGTATAGATATAATAAAACTCAATCACAGTCTAAGCACGATAGGATAACACAGAAGTCTATACCAAACTCAAAGCAACAACTTAAATAAACTTCTAAAATAATAATATCTCAAACAATCTCAAATACAACTCAAATATCCACTTATTACAATACAAGTTCCAACAGAGAAAACTAAACCATAAACTAGCAATCTACTCCAAGCTCTACTGGTCCTCTAGGCTAGCTGTGAATCTCTATGTTACCTGTAATATTTTCAACAGGTCCAGTCAGGACATGAGCGAGCACAGTACATCTCATGCAATTCATATCATGGCAGGAATGTAAAACATGCAGAAGAGTAAGATACATGAACTGTAAGAAGATGTACATAAAAACAAGTGAGATATTTGTAAACTGGAAATATATACATGATAAGTAAGAAATGTAAGTGACTAGTGATTCAGAGCAAAAGACAGTTATGTAAACGGCACGATGTTGAACACGAGTAATCTACAGAGGTTCACATGATTTAGATTGATCACATAACCACTTCTACTCCCCCGTCCCCAATCAATACACAATGATCCAGTCAAGTTATGTTATTGCACACGAAGTATAGTTGCACACGATGATCATGTGGGCACATGAGAGTACACGATTTCACACAATTTGCACACGAATAACACGAACACAAGGAGTACACGATGCCCATGATAAAGTATACGAACACGAAATATCCGATGTATCCGCTAAGGGGATAATATCGCATGAAAAGATCCATATAGTACCAATCCGTGATAACAAGTGTCAGCATCAAGTAAAGTAATCTAGAGCATGAATATAGGTCCTAGAAAGTATGAAAATATCAGAGAATGTACTCGCTTGATACCCTGAACAGCTGATATGAAAAGATGGCCAACTGGAGTCACAGAGTCCTAGTTATAGCAACACAGGTTATAAAGAGTTCAATTTATATGGTAATTGAAATTATAATACAATCTACATGAGTCTAAGTCAATCTAGGTCAAAGTCAACTCTTGGTCAACTCTGGTCAACTATAAAGTCAAACTAGGTCAACTCTAGTCAACTGTGGTCAAACTAGCTAGGGTTGGGTCAACAATGGTCAACTAGTCTAGGTTAGTCAATTCTAGGTCTAAACAAATTAAGTATATGCAAATCAAGTATCCAAGATAGCTACTAACTCATAGCCTAAGTCACTTGCTAAACCAAGCACAAAACTAAACCATAAGCTAACAAGGCACACAAACTTAGTCATATAATGTATATATATTATTCATATTCACATATTCATACACGTAGATATGTATAGGAACGCTATATATATAGGCACGTACATATATATATATATATATATATATATATATATATATATATATATATATATATATATATTATATATATAATTGTACCAAACTTATTGCATCAATTGTTGCACCAAACAATCTCAACCACACATTTATTTCTATCATGTGGTTATAAAACATTCCATAAAGTTGTTGCCACGTCAGCATGCTTTATAACTATATGATTGAAATAAATGTGTGGTTGAGATTGTTTGGTGCAATAATTGATGTAATAAGTTTGGTGCAATATCCCTCCCCTATATATATATATATATATATATATATATATATATATATATATATATTATATATATATATATATATATTTTTCTTTTTTATATTATATATATATATATATTTTTTATATTATATATATATATATATATATATATATATATATATATATATATATATATATATATATATAAAGAAGAGAGGTAAAAGAGTAAGTAAGTATGTGTGTGTTTGGCATGTGTGTGAAAGGATATGTGTTAATCTTCTCAGATTTAATGATAGGTAGGTGTATGTGACATGGAATACATGGTATCAAAGGGTGTATGAATGCATGTGTGAAAAAGGTTATAGGTTAACTCAGTTTATAGAAATGCATACATACATACTTACATTGCATACATGCATAGATACATATCATATATGCATACTTGTATTCATTCATGCACCTATACATACATAGATGCATACATACATATTTGAATACATTATATACTTGCATACATTATATTTATATATGCATACTCTACATTATATTACATTCATTTCTGCATACATGCATACATATAATATATGCATACAAAATCATATATTTAACTCAAAATATATGTGAATACATACATTACATTACCTTAACACATATATATCATTGATTCATATCCCATATACATGCATACTTCAGTTCATGCATTATATCCATTCATATATCATTAAGTTGCATGCATATACTTATTTTCATTACATACATGTCATTCATGCATATTACATACTTACATGCATCTATACATTATATACATTGTATACAACATGTAAAAATAGAAGAGGGAAAAAGGGAGAAAAACTGAAATAGAAAGGGAAGGAAAGGAAAAATGTAAGAAAAAGAGAAAACAGTGGACATATACATGCTTGCATCATATACTCTACATTACCATACATGATATCATTATATATTGTATTACATTATTTTTACATTATGCATTCATATCTGTCATTACATATATACCTTGCATTCATATCTAGCATTCATTATATACCTTCATACATACATTGTATATCATTCTTTTATTCATGCATTTATGCATTGCTTACATACATTACATTGATTGCATTCCTACATGATTGCATTCAACCATATATATACATTAATGTAAAGAGGATACATATCATATATATATATATCATTTCATTCATCTAACATATTATGCATTACATACTCTATATTTATTTAATATTCATACTACATAGGCTCATAGGTTACACAAAATGCCTATATTGTATAGTCACTCTTCTACTTAAAACCAATACTGTACCAATTGGGCATTCACTAAATTCTAGGATTAACGTATGTTGTAGCCCTTCATTTTAGCTTTCCGAAACTTCAAATGGATCGCATTTTCGTGTCCGGAAGCTCCCAAAATCGCAAAAATACCGAAACACATTCGTTTTTCGTACAGCTAACACTCAAATAGTTCTACAGAAAGTTCTAGAAAGAATTTGGCTTATTAAAATATATATTTGGAAAGCTAACTTCGATACGATTTTTTTTAAATAAAACAGGAGATTAATCGGAGTTCTAAACTAAAAGTTATGACATTTCTAAGTTACTTTGGTTAATAAAAATGTTGATGAATATTATGACGAATTTGAGTTATTTTGGACAAAAGAAACACATGTAGGCCAAGATACTTAGATACCAACATAGGTATCCAAATGAAACTCATTTTAACCATCCTAACTAAGATAAATCCACTCTCTAACCATTCTAAAACTGAATTTAAATATCTATATAAACTATTATCATACATACATACACATTGGGTGTCCTAATTTGGGATCTATTAAGTAGGACACAAGACACATATCTAAAATTCTCAAGAGAGCTCCAAATGGCCTCAAATTTGAATCTAAATGGGGTACATGCATGGGGGTGGATCCTATGGGTTCAAAACTAAATAATATGCATAGGAAATTAATTTAGAGGGTTAGTTTTACCTATTGGGAGTGGAATCCCAATGATACTTCCAAGGACACGGTTCCGACACGAAGATCATCTAAAAAGGATACTCCTTCTTGTACTTTGCTCCAAATATTTGCTAGCACCCTCCCTTGGTAGTATGAGAAGGTTGGATGGAAGTTTTGGTGGAGGGATGTAAGGATTTGGAGATCAAATCAAAGAGGGAAACTATCTAATTTAGGGAAGAACACTTTGTGAAGGAAAATAGGCAAGATAGAATAAAATGAAAGGAATGGAGGCTAACCTACCTATAGTGGCTGCCCTTAGATGAATTAGGGTTAGGTTTTAGATGTAGATGAGTGGCTATGGCTTGTCTACCCAATTCTAAGCCTTCCTATTGGTTCAACTAGTCATAAGGCTTTCTTTTTCACAAATATCCTAAGAGTAAATATCCTTCCTTGAAATATCTAGATATTATTAATCTTGGCACTTAGTAGGAATGTTCTAACCATGATTCTAATCTCAAGACTAATCTAGTTTAGGTTAAACTTCTAGGTTAAGGCTTAACTAAAGGATTAGCACAATATTTAATTAATATAAATTACAATTTCACAAAATTGTCAAAACGACCAAAATACTCCTAGGCTAAAAAGTAGTAATATGACATTCTAATCACATGACTAGGCTCCCATGGTCATGGTTAGTCTCTAGGCTTAGCAATTCTAGGGTTACACTAGTTAACCATCAAAATCATATTTTAATATTTAAATAGTTTTAAATTGATTAAAAATCACCAAAAATCATAACATGAGTTAAATCTTATTATTGATTAATCAAATTTTAAAAAGTTCAAAATTATCCTTATTTTAGAAAAGTGGGTGTTACAAGTCTACCCTCCTTAGAAGAATTTTGTCCTCGAAATTAAGATGGTCGTACTTCTTCTAGAGTCTCGTCCCCAAAAATCATGGTCTTAGAAGCTCATCTAAATCATACAATTTGAAAGAATAACATACAGGGCCATGGCAGACAATATCAGTCGGAGGTCTCATCTAGCTACACTAGCCATACTACAGCACAAGGCATTCAAAAGGTATCAAAACATACAAGCAATCTGGGGTGCTAAACTAGAAAAGATACAGAAACAACAAATCATCAAGGCTGTAAGGCAGTCTACCATCCTATATGAAAACTGATAATTATCAAAAATAAAATAAAGATAACTAGTAATTATCTATAAATGGGTACTATTCAAAGAAAAATCAAAATCAAAAGTTTAAAGAACGAAAGTCAATAGCATTGAAATCCAATCACAATATATATTAAGAAAATTTAGTCACGATACAATCTAAGTTGATCAATTCTGGGTAATCAAGATTTGGGCAATATGGAGGACAAGGTCATCAAAGTCTGAACACGAGCATACAAGGATGGAGATTCAGGTCACAATTAAATTTAATTCAATTGAGTACGACCCAAGATATTAATATGATAAGAAAAGATGATCAAAGTTGATTGGTCGTGATTAAGGGAGCTAGGATTCAATGATATTGAAAACATTAATGGATGATTCAAAGATATGGAATAAGTCAAATTTCTCATTTTAAAGGAAAAACAAGAGAAAATATTTCATAGGAAAGTCAAGTTAATCATCTCTCTATGATACTATCAAGTTTATCATTTGCCAATCATATTTTTACCTCACAAGTTCCAAATAAAAATCAACCTTTGTATGACTACCATCAAAATTATATCGTTTCGTCATAAAGATTTGACCTTGCCATAATCACCATAGGCTAAATTTCTAAGTTTCGAACATTATTCATGAAGCATACCCTTCTTACTAGGAATCAAAACTGACCACTTAATCATCATAAATCTAAATTCTTCCACCTTGTCCTGAATTGGATCCGAAGCCTCTAAATCAAGTTTTATGTAATCCTTGAACTTATTCAATTTACTCTCCTTGTATTATTTAAATCTAAACCGACTAGGCCTTACAAAACTTATTCTTCATTATAAATTCAACCTTCATATTTCCTTCAACGTACACCTTCAATATTATTCTCCTGAAATTTAAAATTTTCACAAAATCTCTATATTTTATATAACTCAAAATCCTTGCGTTCTTTCTGTTTCTAGCCATTTCTTACAATATCTTATTCAATTTCGTATCATCATTGCATATAGTTAAAATTTCTTCTCTATTACTAAATTCCTAAATTTAACATCATAGCCTTAAAGTGTAACGTCTCAAGAATCAATAACCAAAATTTATCCAAGTTCTCGAAACTAAGTTGACCTCGAATATCCTCATCAGTTATGAAATACATCTATGAATTATTCATACCCAAAAGATTTCTCTAAGTATGATTGTTCCTAAATTGATAATATAACTATCTTGATTTCATCCTCAAATTCAGTCGCATCTCTATCTCAAACCTATATCAAGGTCCATCATATTATACCCCTAGCAAGATTATCACAAGATAACAAATTAAGTCTTTTCCGAGTTAGATGATTTACGTTACTTCATCGACCTTTCGAAGGTGAAAAGATATGGAGATTCAAGGGTTTCAAAGTATAGCTGACAGAATTAGATACGAGACAGGTGATTGATGTAATCAGGACAGTTTTATTTTTTTTACAAAAAAATGGTAATACAAGAAATAATGGCAAGAAAGAAATAATGATAAAATATGTTCTTCATCAACTGTTAAAAAGAAATGAACCCATTTAAGATAAAATCTGATACCATACACGTCTTCCTGAATTTATGTTGTCAGAATTTTGCCACGCCAGTAAGCATAGTTGTAATAAACAATAGAGTCCATAACGAAGGTATACACCCTATAGTCATGTTATCTATAATTTTTACCACGCCACCCGGTATGGCTGCAAGAAAATCTAGATTTCATAACTAGGATAAGTATATCTAAATCAGGATCTACGTCCTTGTCATGCTAGCAAATATGACTGCGATAAATTCTAAACTCCATAAATAAAGTAAACTTTTACCTTTCTCACTGTCCTTATCAAGTATGTTATCATGTTATACCTTAATTCCAAAAAGATGTATATATATATATATATATATATATATATATATATATATATATATTTAAATATATAAAATATATATATATATATATATATATATATATTTAAATATATATATATATATATATATATATATATATATATATATATAAATACAAACTCAAATTCAATAACTAACATCAAGATTCAAAATTCAACAATAATCCATCAAAAATCAAATTCAATAACAGGAAGTAAGGGTGAATCAAATCAAAGGAAAAAGAGATTTCAAATCGAAGTTAAAATAAGATTCTCAAGGGTCGTCCCAGGAATCTCTCAAGAAATTCTAACAGTGATTGAGTAACCTCTCATTCTAACACCTATTCCTTATCTCTAATCGCAGGTGCGCAGTAGTACAACTAATCGTCGTACTACCACGACTTTGCACAAATGCGAATCTCGACCTGCATGGGCCATCACTAAAAACGTGTCACGACCCGCACCAGTGTAGGGGCACGAGAAGTGGGTACGTCCAGCCTACGCCGCAGTGTCGACGGTAGAACACTGTACTAGGTTACTATCTAATCAACAACTCACTCAATGTAGTACCATCTAGGGAAGGCCAACGTGGTTGCCGATGCCTTGAGTAGGTATCCTGTCACGTCCCAGAACCAGAATGCTGGAGAGCGGGGGCAGACATAGCCAGCTACGTATATGAAATAGAATCCATCTCGCTATACGGTCACGGCTGTCTAGATACATGAGGGTTTAACTACAAGCCAACGGTCCCTTAAGGTCATGAACAAGCCTAGTGTCTCAATCACAAGCAATTAAGTAAAAGTTACAAGATGTATGATCACCAAATATACAATAGTAAGGCGTCCCAAATATTATATATTCAGCTGATCATGAAGCTAGTCATTACAAAATGTCAGGACTAGCAAGAGTTTAGTCATACATGATCAACCCTAGGATCTGTCAATCATGTTACAGCCCGTAGGCAGACAGTAAGTAAATTACAATCGAGCTAAACAGGTGCTCGTCGACTAAACGCCTCAAAAGAATATTTTTACAATAGGGTAGGAGAGCCAAAAATAACCCACTCGTTGCCCTGGTTACGCCTGGTGGTCACCATCGGGCTGGAAAGTTGGTAGATCCTCTGGAGCTGCTCCGAAATCTGGCCACACAAAACCAGCTGGATCAGATCCCAGAAAGAGCAAGTGCCACAAAGGAGGCTTCACTTAGGAACTAAAACCAGCAATCAGCACAAGAGTATAAATAAAGTAAGAACTGGAAATAAAGAAAATATATCAGGATGATATACGACGAGATAATCATAGAATTATTCAGATAACCAGGTTACAACCCATAAACCAAACAAGGACCGGGGTTTTAACCCTTCGTCTGAACAAAACTTGGATTCTCGCCATTTATCGGTAAAATAAATATAAGCATTCTGGTCATGAAGTAACATGGAACAAGATCAGAACAAGACTAGACAGGTTAGACTCCGTCCAATCATTTCACGGCCAAACAAGAATTACGGCTTGATACTTTAACTAACTAGGGTTGTCACAATCCTAATTACTAACAAGATGCTGTGAGATTATTCCAAAGCCACAAGCCCTGTAGACCATCCAGGTTACCCAGGACGAAAGATTAGGGTTGAATTCAGGTGGGTACATCGTCCAGGAAATGCATGTACCCTTAGGTAGCTTGAAGGGTGCAACACATGATAGTGTGCCGGAAATGTGCCCTACTCGACGGCAGGCTACAGATCCCAGGAGCGCCCAGGTAACGGGATTACCTGTAGCTGAGAAATCTCTTCATGACTAATGTATTAATCTAGTTATTAGTCCTTAGTTTATTTCAATAGGCACTCCTGACCGTGGTACTCAGGAGTCCCTCCCTATACATGATGCAAGACTGGACTGGTTTATTTGTACAAGCACAATTGCCCACGATGTCCAGGTAATTTATACAGGTCATGCTATGTCAGGTAGCCGTCGCAACAGCTTATCAAGATATATCATGTCAGGTTTACTTGTCAGGAATACGCCACAATGGGCCACTATCATGTCAGATTAGTGATGTCAGGAGTGCACCGCTACGGGTCTCTGTCATGTCATGCTCAATTATCATTCCAAACATATTAAATGAATTCGAGATTATCAAGTTCATGAAAAAAGACGTAAGGATATAAAATGGACGTAAAATATCTAATAAAATATCAATATACAGGGCGATAGGAGAGCCATGCGGCTAAGGCATATGCGGCCAAGAGTGATCTCATGCGGCTGGAAGGGAACAGTCCATGCGGCTGAATAGGATCAGGCGCATGCGGCAAAAGGAAAAGGCTTATGCGGTTAAAGGGGTATCAGTCATATGCGGCTCGGAGATCCAGTTAGTCATGCGGCTGAGAAGGCAAGATATATGCGGTCAGAAGGATAGGGAACTCATGCGGCTAGAAGACTGCGGTCTATGCGGCTAGCGAGTGTTGAGTTCATGCGGCTCAGGGAGAAGTTCTCATGCAGCTGGGTCAAGTAAAGTCCCATGCGGCAGCGGGAAGAGAGGGCGCATGCGGCTCAGAGAGTTCAGAACTTATGCGGCTGGGAATTGAGCGAGTTATACGGCCAGATGAGTTCGGCCCTCATGCGGCTCAAGGACTTCCAGCCATGCGGCTGAAGAGAACACTTATCGCATGAAATATTCATGCGATTAAGTCAAGCACTGTTCATCTTCTCCAAAATTTCAGAGAAGAAGAATACCATGAGAGCCAAGTCCTCAAGCTCCATAACTCCATCATTCGGAGCCTAAATCCGAACTTCCACAGGTCAAAATGGGGTATAACAAAATTCTCTACAGCATGGAACCATCAAAACTCGGAAATAACAAGATTAAGTAGATCGAAACCCAAGAAATCCGAAAATAATGTAAATATAGATCTACAAGAATCTAGCCATGGAAAGTGAAAATGCCAAGTTCTAAAGTAAGTTAGAATACTGTAAGGAAGAGAATGAAGCAATAAAATTGGAGTTCCTCCATAAAGAAAGTTGCACTTGCCTAGACCTCTCTCTCCCTCTCTCTGGTAGGTGAAGAATTAATGGAGGAAAGAAGAAGAGTAATGAAGAGAGAGAAGGAAGTGGGGTTAATAAATGGTAGTGGTGGTGGTAGGTAGGGGGTTCACCCTTGGTTCATAATGAACCAATAGCAATCCCAAACCGAACCAAGCCAACCCGAACCAAGAATAACTAAGCCATGAAGGAAGAGCTAAGCAAGGAACCATGCAATACAAAGTAAAATACGTACACGTATTCCAAAAATACGCAATATGAACCACAGGCATTACATATCCGGTAGCTATGTGTTTGACGATGGATCGTCACCTATTAGCAGATTTGGAGAGCTTGGGGATCGAGGTGATCGTGCCAGGAGTTCAGATGCAGATATGGGGCCTTCAGATTCAGTCAGACTTGATGGAGAGGATCAAGTCAGCTCAGTTCGACGATGTTACTCTGCGGTGTATCCGAGAGCAGGTTTGAGCAGGATTGGTGGATGAAGAGTTTGTCATTGTAGAGGACGGCACATTGAGGCACGGTTCCAGACTGTGTGTGCCTAGCGGAGAGCTTCGGAAGCAGGTCATACAGGAGGCTCATTGCTCTCAGTACCCTATTCATCCAGGTGCCAACAAGATGTATAGAGATTTGAAGGAGCATGTATGGTGGTATGGGATAAAGCGGGAAGTAGCACGTTTCGTAGCCAGGTGTTTAGTCTGTCAGCAGGTTAAGGCAGAGAGGCAGAGGCCAGGAGGACTGTTGCAGCCATTGCCCATTCTGGAGTGGAAGTGGGAGCACATCATGATGGATTTTGTTTCTGGATTGCCGCGTACACCAGGAGGGTAAGACGCGAATTAGGTCATCGTGGACAGGTTGACCAAATTGGCCCAATTTTTGCCATTTAAAGTGGGTACGTCTACTGAGAAGCTAGCGGAGATGTATATGCGGCAGATTGTCAGGATACATGGAGTTCCGGTGAGCATTGTCTCGGATCGGGATAGTCGCTTTACTTCTCATTTTTGGCGGAGTCTGCTGACTAGTTTGGGCACTCAGCTCAAATTCAGTAGTGTATACCACCCTCAGACGGACGAACAATCATAGAGGACTATTCAGACTCTCGAGGACATGCTGCAGACTTGTGTTCTAGATTTTGGAGGATCCTGGGAGGATCACCTGCACTTGGTAGAGTTTGCATATAACAGCAGTTTTCAGGCCAGCATTGGGATGTCACCATTCGAGGCACTGTACAGGCGTAGATGTCGTACACCCTTGTCTTGGGATGACGTCGGAGAGCGAGCTTTATTGGGACCTGAGATGGTTGTTGACACAGCCGAGAAGGTGAAGCTCATCAGAGATCAACTTCGCATGGTGCACGACAGACAGCGACATTGGGCCGACAGCCACCGGAGACCTTTGCAGTTTGAGGTACAGCTTAGACTTAGGATTAGAATCTTGTTTGTTTGTGATTTTGTTTGATCATGTGATTGCTATAGTTAAGATGAGACCATGTTTGTGCTAGGTTGGAGATCTGGTGTTCTTGATGATATCTCCGACGCATGATACTATTCGTTTTGGTGAAGGTGGAAAGCTTAGTCCGTGTTTCATCGGACCTTTCGTTGTCAGCGAAAGAGTCGGTGACGTGTCATACAGGCTGGACTTGCCCCCTGCATTAGAGGGAGTCCACAACGTATTTTACGTGTCGCAGCTGAGATGGTACGTGGCAGATTCCAGCCATGTACTGGATCATTCTGAGATTGAGGTGGGCCCTACTCTCAGTTATCTAGAGCAGCCTGTGGAGATTCTGGATCGACGAGGGAAGGTGCTGAGAAACCAGACGATATCCTTAGTTTGCGTAGCATGGAGACATCACTCTCCAGGGGAGTCTACCTGGGAGAGGGAGGATGAGATGCGCGAGCAATACCCTTACCTTTTCCAGTCTTGAGGTATGACTTTCTATCCTTCTTGTCTATTCAGTTTTGCCTTTAATTTTGAAGACGAAATTATTTTAAAGGGGGTAGACTTGTCACACCCACTTTTCATTTCAAGGGTATTTTGGTCATTTTATAATTTTAGATTATTTTATTAATTTATTGAATTCATGTGATGATATGTGGTTTGGTTTGTTGTCCGAGTAGTCTTGATGGGTTTAACTTAGCCAACCATGACTAGAACCCTGATACCATATTAGAATTAGATTTTTATCATTTATTTTTTAATTTAGAATTTATGAGTTATTTTTAGAATAATTTAATTGAATTTTTAGCCAATTTTTAGCTAGCCTTTTTAAAGCCTTTTTGGACTTGGGCTTTATTAGTAGCTTAGGGAGCCTAGGCCAATGTACTAACCTAACCCCTTATACCTGGCCGGCCATAGGCAGCCCTTCCCCTTCTTGTGTTGAAGTTTGCAGCCTCCAAGAGAAAACCCAAGTTTTTTACTCTCCAAAATCCTAACTTTTGCATCCGTAGTCCGTTTCTCCCCAAACGAAGTCCGTTGTGCTCATAGGAAGGAGAGGATCTTGCTGGAGCATAGCTAGCAAGGTGGTGCAGGCATTTGCTTGAGGGTACTCGATCGTTGGAGCGCTCGGAAAGTCCTTTGCATTGAGATCTTTGACTCTCAATAGGTAAATCCTATTCTAGTATTGTTTTTCCTGGTTTTTCTTCATGGTAGTGTGCATCTAGGTACCCCTGACCTATAGGATCAATTTCGTCCAGTTTTGTATTCATTTGGTGTCCGTATCGGACACGTGTCGGTTAATATTTGTAGGTGTTTGATGAAATATCGCAATGATTTAATTCTAATTTTTGTTGGATCTATTTATATATTATGGTAGCCTTATACACGAGGATCACGACCACATAAGTTTCGACATGAATCGAACTCGTGTCCGTGTCCAAACAGGACACGAACGTGCTGCACGCTAGGCTGCGCACGTGCCCTGCTGCTCGGGGGTGATTCCTCGACGCACATGCCACGTGGTCACATAAAAATTGACGTGTAGGTGGGGGCCGTGACTGAGATCACGCTTCCAAAGTTTCATGAAGTTTCATTGAGAAATGAGGAAGAAATCACGTCGGCACTGATCGGCCATACGCACGCGCGGGACAGCCGCCGCAGAAGAAACGACGTTCGCACGGACACGATATGACACGTGGACACGATTTAGGGTGTCCAACGTGTAACCCAATACCTACCCTAGCCTAGGACACGAACACGAGGCACGAGGTAGGACACACGAGTCCCTAGACTCGATGGCACGCGTGCACGACTATGTGCACGGGGCTGTGCATGCGCGCACACCCACGTGCATATACGCTCTACGTGCGTGTCAGACACGACACATGGCGACACGCTAACTCGGCCAGTAGGTCAGGGATGTGTACGCCCAGGTGTACGCGTTTCACGAGAGTTGGATCGAAAAAGAGCAAGAAATCGGGTTCGCATCGATTCGGTTCACGCGCGTATCGGGTTTCCCGATACTCGTTCGGTGGACACGGTACGGACACGGTTGCAACCCCGAGAATACCCGAGCACGTCCCACATGTCGAGACCGACATATTTGCCAAGTTTTATGGGTTAATTTGGAGCATTTTGAGTTTTGGGTCGTTTTGTGAAAATGAGGTTTT
>JANAVB010015399.1:5442820-5525320 GCA_029216955.1 Iris pallida | reverse complement strand
ACATAACCAGATTGTGCTCTACATCACGTAGTTAGTTCAGTTCTCTTATTATATCCTGCATCTATTTCCATATATCATGTTCTCTCTTTTACAGTCTCATTTCTTTATCAGCAGTTCATGTATATTATTCTATAGCTTGTTTCATATTTTTTTTTATGTTATGAACTGTGTGAGAGATATGTATTCGTTTCTGTCCTGACTGGACCTGTTGAAATATTACAGATGATGAGGATTGCTGCGACACTTACTATGAATCAAGCCTAGTTGACACAGATGACCTGGACCCTCAGCAGGATCCAGTAGTCACTGAGGAATTGCCATGAGTTAGATTAGACTGATATTATCATTTGGTTATGAGGCTTTGTGATTGTATTGAGATTTGTTATGGTGTGGTTTACACCGGGATCTATATTCATACTATAACTCTCTGTTGTGATTATCTTTCTTCCATTATATCTTAGTTATTATGATTGAGTTGTACCATATATATATCATTCTCCAAATTGGAGTATTTTCTAGATTGTGTTAGATGTTGGACCTAGGACAACGTTCTATCGCCGATACTGCGGCGTAGGCTGGACATACCCACGTCTAGTGCCCTTACACTGGGTGCGGGTCGTGACATTTATAAACGTCGAAATTTTGGCTAACTCTTTAGAATTCTCAAAAATTTCGGTAGAGTTACCTTTGTATTTATGAACTCCAAAAATTTATACAAAGAACGAAATATGATATATAAAAATCTCGGGTACGTCGACCATTCGGTGGAGCAACCCTCAACACCGGAACCATGCAAGGATATATATATATATATATATATATATAAACCAAGCTATGCGTGGTGGCTGAGGCCTTCATTGAAAAACGAAAAGTAGGAAATGGAGTAGGGATATAGCCCTTGCTCCTACAGTAGCGGAGGAGAGGGGACGCCATGGCTCTGAGGAGAGAGGGGAAGGAATCCCAAGAAGAGGTGCAAGTTGACAGGCAAAGTGAGAAGACTAACTTCTGCTGACTGTATTAATGGCGCAGCGTCAGATGTTCACGCTGCGCCTTTCCTGGACAAAGTCAACAAAAGCTTGATGCAGGTTAGGAAGTGCTGCCAGAGCTGCATCCCTTAGCTTGACTCTTTCGCGGAAAGCATGATGGTATTTGTGGTGAAGTATGAGCGGTTAAAATACAAATCTCCTTCACTTCCTCACCAACAGGGTAAGAATCGACAATTTTGAGCAAAAAAGCCAAGATCCTCGTCTTGGTATCATCGTCGAAAGTCTGATGGGGTCGCACTTTTGGCACGACCGGTGCTGTCTTGGAGCTAGACGTAGCAGCCTGATAATCTACTTTGTGTTCTTCCGGGGGGTGTGGTGGCAGTTGATGGTCGAAGCTCCGAATAGTGGAGGGGTAGACGGGTGACGGCGAAGGAGCGACGTCATTCGCTGCTTCGACAACATCTACCTCGACAGTTGTGTCATCTTCTTCTCTGTTCTCAGATCTGTACTCCGAAGCCTCATCTGCTTCCATGGGGGCAAAGTGGACTCCAAAGTTGTCCAAAACTTGGATGTCAGTGCTGGCCGACACTGCGTTAGATGTTGACAGATGACCCACCTCAACTGGTGAGGCGGTGCCGCCAACGTTAGGAGCGCCATATGCCACCTCTTCCTCTGCAGAATTCGAGACTAGGCAGTCAAACTTGTTGGAAATACTAATGAAGGGAGTTAAGGGGGGACCACTTCTCTGCTCGAGGTGGGGCCAGAATGATCTTCGAGGCACAAAACGGGGGGGAGGGGGGTTCTCGAGATTGTGCTCAAGAATTGTAGAGGTACCTTCGGTGAGTTGCACGAGCGGGCGAATCTCTGGGTGAGCTCTGGCTCATAGCTCGGTGGCGTGGCCGTGCTTCATGCAGTGTTTGTAATAAAGGATGTTATTTCTGTAGATGATGTTTTGGATGTGTATCTTGCTGCCGAGCGTGATTTGGATGGTATTAGGAAGCTCCTTAGAAATATCGAGTTCCACACAAATTCTGGCGTAGTTGGCTTTTGTAAGATTACGAGTTTCGGGCGCCGATGCCACATAGGCCCCGAACGAGTTGGCAATCTATTTCAGTGCTGCCGGGGCGAAGCAGATGAGAGGAAGATTTAGGAAAGTGACCCAGACTGACGCGATCGCCGAGTCGGTCTGAGTGTTAAAATCAGGTAACCACTTCACAATCCGCCAGGGACGGGAGTCTATTCTGCCTGAGCCCATTCAACTACACCACATGGTGATCGTCGGAGGATGAAAGGAAAAGAAGCACATGTTTGGCGCATCTACCGGGACAACCTTGTATAAGTGTGTGATACCCCAACTGGAGATGGCCGCTTGCACCTTCTCAAGCTTCGGACAACTAGCGTAAAATTTGAGGATGAAAGTAAGGGAGAGGATCCAGCCAGGGACGAGATATCGTCTGTCGAGAACGGGATAGAGATGTTATGAGCGTTGGTCAGTTGGGGGTAGGAGGAGCCCAGGAGCGCTACTTCGTGAAATAGTGAAGGAGGCTTGGCTGAGAGAACTGGCCTGACAGCATCAGCAAAAGACCTACGAGGCACGAAGGAGGGCCTGGCCGGCCCGATCCCTACGGCTAAAGCTGGCGCAGGGCCCAACGGTGGCGTGACCCATGAGACGGAGTGTACGGGCCAAGGGGCCCACCGCTAGGAGACAAAAACCAGTAGTAGACAAAAGGCACAGGGGTGGTATGTGCAAGATATACGGGGAGAGGGTGCGTAGGAGACGCAGAGCGCTAGCGCTCAGGATGCCCGGGGTGAGAGCGCTAAGTAGGAGCGAGACCAGAGCCAGGATGTACGGGCCAAAAGGGGCCCGTACTGGAATGCGCGAGCCTGCAGCCAAAAGGCGCAGGGAGGACCCCATTGCTAAAAAATACGAGGCAACTGCTATCAAGGTCAAGTTTACAGGGTGCACGTGGATCCCAGCGCCAACCACAAGCTGTACACAATGAGCGCAAGTCAACGAAAAGGAATCCGATCTCAAATTTAAAATAGCGTGAGGCCCAAGGAGCAGCAGATGTCAGGCGAGCAGGTCGAGGCCAAACGAAGGGCTACGTCGAATGCGGGAGGGAGGGCAGCGACAGACCTCGCGAAGAGCCATACCTGGGCGGCTGGGGAAGTCCCTGCCAAGGAGAAGGGAGACGGCTCAGGGGAAGTCGACGCCGGAGCCGACGCTCGAGGCTGGCCCTTTGCCCAGGCAACCGCAGACTGGTAAGCTGACGGCGAGGGGGAGCGAGTAGGCGAAGGCTCAGCGGCTGCCGGGTGCTCGCAGCACCCGGGTATGGTGAGAGGGAAAAGGCGAGGGAGGAAGAACATGGAGAGGGAGGGGGAAGTCGAGGAGGAAGACCACCCCACCCAGATGGGAGGCCGAAGGGAGGAGGCGTACGCACCGGGGAGGCCACGCGCCTAGGCAGTGGCCGGTGGCGGCCGGCCAGAGCACTAGTCGGTTGAGAGGTGATAGCTGCTGCTCCGCATATATATATAAGCAATGCATGTTTTCTTGCTTTGGAAAATTAGAAAGTAAATTTGATGATTTTAAGAACAATTGAAACGAAGAAAGAGAGGGCTTGCCTTGGAGATTTGGGTTTAGAATTTGGGGGTTAGGGTTTGATCTCCTCCTTCTCCAACTTCTCATTCTTCATCTTCTTTTCTTTTCCTTTGGAAAAAAAATCTTATGGTTAAGGATTTGGTAAAGATGATGATGATGGATGATGATAATAGTGGTAGTGATGGAGGAGAGGGTGTATGGCTGGCGGGGCAACCTGGCCGGGCGTGGCCGGCGACGGTGGGCGTCGGAAGTGGCCAGTCGGCTGGCGGGGCATGGGTCCGGGTGCACGGGTGTGAAAACAAAGTGTGAGATGGAGAGTGAGAGAAATGGAGAGGAGATGTTGAGAGTGAGAGAGATGAAGAGACTAAGAGAGGGTGAGTGGAGCACACGAGAGGGAAAGGAAGAGATTGTGGAGAGTGATTTCCTTCCTCTGCTTCTCTATATAAGTCTCTATTTTTTTTTTGACATAATGATTATATCTTCAAAGTTAATTACCAATATACCCATGCCCTTTTTCATGCATGAAGACATGTATCCCCAAGTGAAATTACAATTTTGTCCATACTTCATGCATGAGGACGTGTATAGATTAGGTATTATGAAAATTTTGCAATTTCCAAAATTTTCTAAGGGCTTCTTTGCAACTATAGAATTTTTTTTATGTAAATAAGAGAATTGGTTTACTCATTTAATACAACTAGAAGTAAATATTTGATTTAAGAACTGGTATATATTTATAAACTTTTAAAAAATTAGCTTAACCATGTATATATTGTAAATGATCGATATCGGATCCAGTATATATAAAAATTGCAGTCATGACACTTAAAACATCAAATATACATGTATTTATATACATATAAATATTTACTTAAATTATCAAATATTAATCGGTTATAATAAATACAAATTGAATTACCATACATGGCTATGACAACAATCACCGTATATTATTATTTTTGTTACTCCACCACCACCTAGAATTAATAATATAAGTAGTAGACGTGCTTGTAATAATGAAACAGTAAATGTTGGTCCTACTTCTTCTCACCAAGTTATTCCATTTACTGAAGAAGAAGAACATATAATAAATGAAGGTAATAACGATAATGACAGTTCTGATGATTTAATTGAAAACGTAGACGATGAATTTGATGATAATGATGATAACGTTAACACTCATGAATTATTCGTCGGGAGACAATTTGAAAATCGAATTAAATTTAGAAGTTTTATTAGTGACACAACAACTAATCATAATTTTACTTGTTCGGCTACTTCAAACAATGCTCGCAAGATTGTATATAAATGTAACGAATCAAATCATAATTGGAGAGTATGTGCTAAATCCATTGGTAAAGACGAGACATTTGTTATTACTACGTTAGAAAACCGATATTCTTGTTTAGGTGGACTTCCAACAGGTAATCATCCATTAGCTACTGTTGTATGGGTTAAAAATAAGATAATTGATAAAATTAGAGATAACAATTCGTATAGTCCATCGCATGTTGTCAATGATATATATAAAGAATATCGAATTCGTATCAAATATTCAAAAGCTTGGAATAGTCCATCGCATGTTGTCAATGATATATATAGAGAATATCGAATTCGTATCAAATATTCAAAAGCTTGGAAAGCTAGAGAAATTGCTTTATCTGAAATAAATGGTAGTTATATTGATGTATATAGTAGTCTTGAACAGTATGCTTTTACAATTATCGAGACAAATCCAGGTAGCAAATATTTTATAAAGACAACAAAAAATAATAGTTTTGAAAGAACATCTTTTGAAAGTGAAAATACTGATTCTTGGACCTGATTTTTAGGCTATTTTAGAACATCTTTTGAACGTTATTTTGATGCATGAAATATAATTTCTTTTATATCGGATAAACAAAAATGATTACTAAATGCTATGTGTGCTACTTTTCCAGAATCGTCTTATTTTTTATATATTCAACATTTTAAACAAAATTTGAAATCAGTAGAAAGATTAAAACATTTTTGAGGTAGATTAGACTCTCTTGCAAGATGTTATAATAAAACAGATGCGAACTATTATTTTGAGAAAATTAAATCTAAAAACATGGGTGTTTATAAATGGCTCATTGGAGTAGAATGGGATGAAACACGTGTTCTAACGCACTGGATAACAACTTATGCTCCTTGTCCTAGATTAGATATTAACACTTTCAACCTTGCTGAATGCTTCAATAACTGAATTAAAATTTTACGTGATAAACCAATAACAACATTACTTGATGTATCCGAGCCAAGATTATAACAATCTAGGACAAAAATCGAAAACATGCGGAAGATCTTGAAACAGATTATTATCCAAAGATGTTAAAAACTATGGCATTCATTGTTTGCCATTAAATATCAAGCACAAAAATTTACAGAGGAATTGAACTTGATTACAAACTCGCTTGTACAAGAGAAATCCTAGAAAGAAATTATATGAAATAGTCTAAGTATAATTGTTTAGTTTTGATTCTGGGGGTGACAATAGAGGCTCGAAAAAGTGTAGCAACTCTGCCTTACTCCTTAGACTATCTAACACGGTCCTTGCTCTTGAAGAAATTGCCCTTCGTAGGTTGCCATCCTTTTGCATAGGTGTGGTACCCTGCTATTTATAGTGATATATGTTTTGAGCCGTATAGATGGCCACGTGGCCACGTGGCTACAACAGCACATAAAGATCCGCTCTTTGGCTGCCAGCTGGTGACTTGTTGAGATATTGTTGCAGCAAATCTGGGTGGTTGAGACTTGATCAGCCTGCCACATGTCCCATCGCAAGATAGGATCAGTCTACTTGAGTCATTTTGAGTCGCATAGGCCCTTCAGTGTTCGGCCATGCTGGACCGCATAAGACTCATGCTGCTTAAGTCGCAGTCTCCCTTAGTCTGCATATAGCTTGGGGACTTTTGAGCCGCATAGATTCTATATTCTGGGCCGCATAAAGCTCATGCGGCTCAGATTGCAGTTAACCTTGGCCGCATGAAGCACATAGATTGAGCCGCATAAGGTTCATGCGGCTCGGGTCGCAGTCCTTTTGGCCCCATGTGTAAAACCTCTATTTTTTTAAATATTTTTTTATTATTTTATTAGACTTCAAATTTAATTTATACAATTTATGGTTTTATTTAATTATTAAAAATGGCCTTAGCCATTGTTGTGTTTGGAGCACAAGGCGACCATAAATTTTAGCACGAAAGATGTAGCATGTGCTTTGACCAGTATATTAGCCATGTCGTGGGAGGCCTAGCCATAGTTCAGTCAGAACTAGGAAAATCAGGCCGAGTTGTGAAATAACGCATTTAAAATATTTTATTTAGATATTATTTTATATATTGATTTTTAGATGACCCGGTTTGTCCAATTCAGCCCGAATTGGGCCCGAACCGAATTTAAGTCCAGGTAGGCATATGGTGGGAGCAAAGTGGCCATGTAGACATATTTTATGTATGTAAAAATAATTTCTAAATTATTTTAGAATTTTATGTACAATTTAAAATCATTTAATTATTTGTACAATTATTGTTATTTTATTATTTAAATAATATTTTATAAAATAGTACATTTGTGGACCCAGGAAAGGGTGTGCAGTGTAAGTGCACTCATTGGGAAGATATTATTAATTTATTATTATTAAAGTCATTTTTGTGGGGATTTAATAAACATGTTTTCCTATTTAAATATTATTATTATTTTGAGTTGATTTATTAAGGATTGAATTTATAAATATATATATATATATATATATATATATATATATATATATATATATATATATATATATATATATATATGTAGATATGCTCAAATATATTAAATAATTGGATAGTTGACTTTTAAATGATATTTGGATTTTAAGTAGATTTTTTGGTGTATTTATGGATATATGCATATATAGATATAGATATTTGTATTTAAAAGTTTTGATAAGGTAAGAAAAAAAAAATATAGAAATGGTGGTCGGGCACTAAGCTGCGCCCAAGAAGTTGGCCGCCCATATATTAGTAGCAGCAAGCCACCTATGGCCGGACCCCTCACTATCACACACACACACATATATATATATATATATATATATATTTTTTTTTATATATATATATAGTTATATATATTGAAAACCTAATCAATCTTTCTTCCTCCACCTTCTTCCTCCTCTCTCCTCCATCCTCCTCCCTCTCCTCGGCGTGCGTGCCCAATCTCGCCGGAGCGACAGCAGTCCCGCCACCCGGTCGTCACGACGACAACAACAACAAATTCCCACTTTAAGGTATCCCACTTCTCCGATCAATTTCTCTGTCAATTCTTATTCGTTTTTGATTCCGTAAATTCGTGTAGAAAGCCCACATGACCCTCTTCGAGATCTCCCAGGTGGATTTCGACATGGCCGTCCGACTTGCTCGAAAAATCGAGACGAAGTTGGAGAAAAATCCACTTTTCTAAATATTAAAAACTGTTTTGAAACATCAACTTGTCGGCCACTTTTCTCGCTGTCTATTAAACTTTCGTAAAAACTAATTAAAGACAGTCAAAGACAACATAGCCAGGATTGTAATGCACCTTCTGGTTTCACTTTTCATCTAGTGTGTAAAAAGTTACACGTTGTTAAAGTTTTACGAAAAATTGTAAAATCAGTTTTCAAAAAGTAGAAAAACACCCGATTCGGCGTGCGCCCCGACAAACCGGGCGACGTGGTCGCGCACTATATGCATCGAATGGCGCGTATGGATGTTACCGACATGTGGGAACTGACGGAACCTGATTTCGTTGCATGTGCGCGACGAAATCAGTGCGTATCCGTCGAGATACCCCCGTATCGACCCTTTGCAAATTAAGTCACAACTTTGTGCACGCTCATCAAATCGTGACGAAACTTGCGACATTGGACTCGAAATATTTTTCTAGTCCTGTGAGCCAAGTTTGGTCCGATTCTGAGACCATTGATCGGGACGCTATTTTGGCGGGCCCACAATCCCACTCAACGGGCAATTTTGTGCACGGCCCACCAGAATCCAAAATTGGACATATCGTTGGGTTTGTCTCATCAAAACAAATCTGTAGACATGTAGTTTGACGACTTTAGAGACCGTAGATATTGGCACATATTTCGGTGCAAAGCGGGTCCAACGGCGGATATCGTTTTGACCTAAAATTACGATTTTGCCCCTGTTCCAGAATTTAACTTTTGGACAGGCATTTTTTGGGCATATCTTTTATTCCAAACTCGTTCGTGATGTTTGTTGCAACATCCGGATTCATCTGTGGGATTTGGCTTTTTTTGCTTTGTTTATTTGCCGGTTCGAGCTACTGGATTATTCTCTTTTGCACATAACCTCAGGCAAGATACCTTGCCATTATACTGTTTATATTTAGTTTGCATTTGATTACATATCACTCTTCATTTATTTTCAGTTCTTACAGTTCTTGATTTACTGTATGCTCAGTGATATTAGATGTACTTGTTATTATCCTTTGACTGCATATGGACTTAGAGTTAAGAGACTACCGTCTGTAGTGTATCGCATATACTTTGACACAGTTGTACCACGAGGATGTGTGAAAAGAGTAGCATATAGAGGTTCTTGTGTGTGGGCTGATCCCCCATGCATATGCGTTAGGGCTAACTACTAATAGAGGCATGTTAGGAGACTTAACAGTTAGTAGGGGTATATGAGACATGTATATGACTCTGTTAGGCATTGGGGTGGAAGAACAGTTCCTTAACGTATGGGCCACGTATGCACTTCCCTATTGCCGGTTATCTCCGCAGGAGATACGGTCCTGGATCCTGATATTGATTTACTGCTGGCCTCTGACATTCGATGAATGTTATGCTTTGAGGTCCCTGGTATCCTGATGGGACCATACATGAGATTACTACTACTGTGCCAGAGTGCCCATGCGTTGAAGGTTTGTTCTTATTGCATAAACACATTAGAATGTTCAGGTAACCCTCATCAAATGTCATATCACCCCGTCCCATTAGTAGCTTGGGACAATGTCTCATCGCGGCATAGTGTGCTACCCCTTGTCCTTTTTTGGTTGTAGGGGTAGTCCACTGTTTCGATGATGAGGTATTGGATCTTGTTACGAGTGGGACTATTTACTTTACTTGTAATTTATGACATAGTATATATATTCAGTTATTATGGCATGTTCTTTATGTATCTTGTTACGTCCCTCTGAGGACCTGGTTATCTCTCCAGGTGTGTGTGCTTCTGTGATATTACAGGTGTTCTAGCCGAGGTCACGATCTTCTCTATTCATTCGGAGATGACGTGCCTTGGGTCTTTCTTTGCTACTCCCGCCAAAATCATTTTAATTTCCATGTATATTTTTCCTTACTTGTTGGTAGTGGATTTGTCTCCGCCCAACGTATTGTACAAAGAATTATTACAGTTGATTATATGATATCTTTTATTCTTCAGTTGTGGATGGGATTAGATTACTCTTGGTTTACTGCATTTTACAGCTTATGTATTCATACGAGGTTTCCATATATTGGAGTACACTTCGTATGTATACAGCTGGCATGGATACGTACATAGTCCTAAGTATTTTGGGACTGGGGCGTTACATATTTTTGTGGTGGCCCATGCAGGTAGAGTTTGTCACTTCGGGTACGTAATTGTACCAATGTGAGCCTGCAACATAGGATTAGAATCTAGGAATCTCATCCATACAGCTTGACCTCTTTCCTTGGCTTCAAATTCCAAACTCTCGTTCGACTTCCTTGAATTGCATCTTGCTTGATTCCTTTCTACCGTTGATTCTTATTTTCGTGCTTAGTGTCAACTAGGAAGATGACTACACTAGTATATGCTCATAGGTCAAACACATGGCTAGAATGGTTATATTAGCAATTGGAATACATTAAGACTCTAATTGAGTTAAAAAGGCTTTTTAGTGTGATTTAATGATTAGTAATTGGTAAAGTAGGATATTACCACGGAAAGTTTTAACCTTGAGATTTCTAAATAGTAAACACCAGAGGATTTATAGAATTTTATACTTGATTTAAGAAATTAATTGATTTTCAAGATTTGATACTCGTGATTTATTGGATTATAGCTATACATCCTTGAATAGATATAAAGTTAGTTGAAATTTTTTTTTTGAAATTTAAATGCTGCTGTAAGATTTTGAGGGCGGTTGATAAAGCTTGGTTTTAAATTGGGCTGTATGGTTCCCAATTAATAAGTTTGTAAAATTTTGAATTTTAAGTTTGGAGTAAGGCTATTATGAATTTTGGTTAAAAATATTTTGAAGGATATATAACCAAATTGAGGATCTACTTTAAATTTTTGTATAAATTACGATTGATAACTCCTATTTAAAATTTTGAGTTTAAGATTTGGATAAATGATAGAAGAAGAAAAATATATAGATTTGATTTGTGACACAATAAAGGTTTATTCGAGATTGATTGGAAATTTTGGAAAAAAAATGATTTGATGACTGATAAGATCATTTGAATATTGAGTTTAAAGTTAGATTGCTAATATTACAATCTTTGGGAAAAGTTACTAAAGATGTGGTGGAAAAGTTATTTTGATTGATTAAAGGAATTTACCATGACTTAGAAATAGAAGTTATGTGATGAGTGCGTTAAAATATTGAGCTGTAAATTTTAGATTATTCGTGATATGTTAAAAGTTTATCTTGGGGGTTATTGGAGAAATTTTTGGAGTTATAAAGTTATGAAGTGATATAAATTTTTTTTTTGATTCATGGGTTTCTTGAGTTTAAAAGTTGGAGTGGAAATGTAAAATTTTGAAAAAAGTCAGTAGTAACATGATAAAAATTTGCTTTGAGATTTATGAAAGTGATTTAAATTTTTATCATGATAAATTTGAACGGCTTGGAATGAGTACAAATTTTGGTGGTTAAATTTTTTATATTTATTCAGAAATTGTTGGAGGAAACTTGAGTTTTCAATTTTAATATTAGGCCACCAAGATAGCCCTAATAAATTGGAAGTATTCCATACTAAATGCCATGTCACTCATGACCATGATAGTAGTATATACACAAGCGTAGCTAGTCATCTACCAACTATATTGTATCTCAATCTTTACTTACTCGACCTTCCTTCAATTCTAGATCATTTAATTGCGACCTTCTAACCCATTTGTAATTTGAATAACGAGTTAATGGTTCCTTAACTGTATTCATCTAGGAGACTATCTTCTCTCCGGAATTGTGATCCTAAATTATTTTTACTGGATTCTCTAATTAATTTTATTTTATGCTTTAACTTGTTCTTCTTTATTTTTGTGCATTATTATCACCTCGTGACCTCCCACTTTCTATTTTTGATCTTCTGGCGTCCCTTACCGTGACTTGGATATTTGGAGCACAGCACTAGACTTTTCCTTCCAATAAACTTCATATGTTAAACTTAGACGAGCCCACCTTAATGTGGATATATCATGTCCCACTAAAACCCGTCTCCTGGTACTCTATTTTCTTGATATGACTTTATGGTCAAAATGGTCAAACTATAACCTCTACCATGATACCAAAATACTTCCCGACTTCAATTAAGAGATCCAACCTTGGCTCAACCCCTTAATCTGATAGGTGAATTTTGTTCTACTTAGTTCCTTAAATGCTTAAATTTGTGCTTTATCTTGATTGCTTGACCCATTGTTCCATCACACTACTAGCTTAATTCTTGTAAGTTGGGTAGGATACCTCACGGCCCAACAAAGCCTTTGTCTTTGTGACCCATGTTGATAAGTTTACTCAGACTATAAATTCATAGGACCTTAACTTATCTAGACAACCAAACCGTAAGTGAAGAGACGCTAGGACAACTGTATAGGCCCACACTTCGGGCAAGATTTGATTTCAAGGGATTTTGGACTATATAAAATTCCTTCATCATTACCTCCCTTACTCCTATTTTGACAATCTCATGCTGCTAAATTAGATTTACTTTTGCAAGCTTATTCTTTTCGAGCTTGATCATGACATATTTTATTGGGTGCACCTACTAACATATTGTCTAATCAGAACTGGTGCATGATGGTCTGATCAACCTATTGCACTTTGGTTCGCTTTTCATATATTATACTACGTGGATAGAGACATAGTTAAACTTGCCCTTAAAGTCTCATCCGTGACTGCCTTGACAATTCTCTTTGAATTATTCAATCGCCTTTGAACCATGTATTAGTATTCAAACCATCTACCTTGGACTCTTGATGGCTTTCGTCTTTACCTATTCTAGTCAAAACTTGTACTTGATAGATCGACTCAAGGTATCACCCTTGGTTGCCCTATCAGTGATTTATACCCAAATATAGATAACCACCAACCGACTCATGTGGCTATATCCTCGCCTTTAACTACTCCTCATTCCTCAACCCTAGAATTGTTATCGTGCCCTTCCAATTATTCTTGAGCACTCGAGAGTGATTCTAATCATCACTTAATCAAACCCTCGATCAAGACGATTAGTATCCAGTTCTCCCTTAAGGAATCACGTCTCCTAAATGTCTAATTTATTCTCTTTGGCCTACTCAATTCCTTATTATTCTTCTAAATTGGATATTCAAAAATTTTGTTACCTTCACTAGCGATCCTTATTCAATTCCATAACCACAATATATTTTTGTATATATCAACTCCACAATTTTTTGTTGCATGGTGGTGTTGAACGCCGTTTTATCGCCTCCTCCAAAATTTAATTGTATTTTGGTATTGACGAACTCTTCCTATCCCTCAACCCTATCTACCCTAGTAATCCTAAATTTCGAGGACAAAATTCTTGTAAGTTGGGTAGGATGTAAAACCCTATTTTTTAAATATTTTTTATTATTTTATTAGACTTCAAATTTAATTTATACAATTTATGGTTTTATTTAATTATTAAAAATGGCCTTAGCCATTGTTGTGTTTGGAGCACAAGGCGACCATGAATTTTGGCACAAAAGATGTAGCAGTGTGCTCTGACCAGTATATTAGCCATGTCGTGGGCGGCCTAGCCATAGTTCAGTCCGAACTAGGAAAATCAGGCCGAGTTGTGAAATAACGCATTTAAAATATTTTATTTAGATATTATTTTATATATTAATTTTTAGATGACCTGGTTTGTCCAATTCAGCCCGAATTGGGCCCGAACCGAATTTAAGTCCAGGTAGGCATGTGGTGGGACCAAAGTGGCCATGTAGACATATTTTATGTACGTAAAAATAATTTCTAAATTATTTTAGAATTTTATGTACAATTTAAAATCATTTAATTATTTGTGCAATTATCGGTATTTTATTATTTAAATAATATTTTATAAAATAGTACATTTTGTGGACCCAGGAAAGGGTGTGCAGTGTAAGTGCACTCATTGGAAAGATCTTATTAATTTATTATTATTAAAGTTATCTTTGTGGGGATTTAATAAACATGTTTTCCTATTTAAATATTATTATTATTTTGAGTTGATTTATTAAGGATTGAATTTATATATATATATATGTAGATATGCTGAAATATATTAAATAATTGGATAGTTGACTTTTAAATGATATTTGGATTTTAAATAGATTTTTTGGTGTATTTATGGATATATGCATATATAGATATAGATATTTGTATTTAAAAGTTTTAATTAGATAAGAAAAAAAATATAGAAATGGTGGTCGGCCCCACTCGACCACTAACCTCCCAAACAAAGAAATAAGAACAACAGCACTAAGATGTGCCCAAGAAGTTGGCCGCCCATATATTAGTAGCAGCAAGCCACTTATGGCCGAACCCCTCCCTATCACATAGATATATATATAGTTATATATATCGAAAGCCTAATCAATCTTTCTTCCTCCACCTTCTTCCTCCTCTCTCCTCCATCCTCCTCCCTCTCCTCGGCGTGCGTGCCCAACCTCGCCGGAGCGACAGCAGTCCCGCCTCCCGGTCGTCACGACGACAACAACAATAGATTCCCACTTTAAGGTATCCCACTTCTCCGATCAATTTCTCTGTCAATTCTTATTCGTTTTTGATTCCGTAAATTCGTGTAGAAAGCCCACATGACCCTCTTCGAGATCCTCCAGGTGGATTTTGACATGGCCATCCGACTTGCTCAAAAAATCGAGACGAAGTTGGAGAGAAACCCACTTTTCTAAATATTAAAAACTGTTTTGAAACATCAACTTGTCGGCCACTTTTCTCGCTGTCCATTAAAATTTCGTAAAAACTAATTAAAGGCAGTCAAAGACAACATAACCGAGATTGTAACGCACCTTCTGGTTTCAATTTTCATTTAGTGTGTAAAAAGTTACACGTTGTAAAAGTTTCACGAAAAATTGTAAAATCGGTTTTCAAAAAGTAGAAAAACACCCGATACGGCATGCGCCCCGACAAATCGGGCAACATGGTCGCGCACTATATGCATCAAAAGGCGCGTATGGATGTTACCGACATGTGGGAACTGACGGAACGCGATTTCGTTACATGTGCGCGACGAAATCAGTGCGTATCCGTCGAGATACCCCCGTATCGACCCTTTGCAAATTAAGTCACAACTTTGTGCACGCTCATCAAATCGTGACGAAACTTGCGCTATTGGACTCAAAATATTTTTTTGGTCCCGTGAGCCAAGTTTGGTCCGATTCTGAGACCGTTGATCGGGACGCTATTTTGGCGGGCCCACAATCCCACTCAACGGGCAATTTTGTGCACGGCCCACCAGAATCCAAAATTGGACATACCGTTGGGTTTGTCTCATCAAAACAAATCTATAGACATGTAGTTTGATGACTTTAGAGACCGTAGATATTGGCACGCATTTCGGTGCAAAGCGGGTCCAACGGCGGACATCGTATTGATCCAAAATTACGATTTTGCCCCTATTCTAGAATTTAACTTTTGGACAGGCGTTTCCTAGGCATATCTTTTATTCCAAACTCGTTCGTGATATTTGTTGCAGCATCCGTAGTCATCTGTGGGATTTGGCTTTTCTTGCTTTGTTTATTTGCCGGTTCGAGCTACTAGATTATTCTCTTTTGCACATAACCTCAGGCAAGATACCTTGCCATTATACTGTTTATATTCAGTTTGTATTTTATTACATATCACTGTTCATTTATTTCCAGTTCTTACAGTTCTTGATCTACTGTCTGCTCAGTGATATTAGATGTACTTCTTATTATCCTTTGACTGCATATGGACTTAGAGTTAAGAGACTATCGTCTGTAGTGTATCGCATATACTTTGACACAGTTGTACCACGAGGATGTGTGAGAAGAGTAGAAAGTAGAGGTTCTTGTGTGTGGGCTGATCCCCTATGCGCATGCGTTAGGGCTAACTGCTAATAGAGGCATGTTATGAGACTTAGCATTTAGTAGGGGTATATGAGACATGGATGTGACTCTGTTAGGCATTGGGTGGGAAGAACAGTTCCTTAACGTATGGGCCACGTACGCACTTCCCTATTGCCGGTTATCTCCACGGGAGATACGATCCTGGATCCTAATACTGATTTACTGCTGGCCTCTGACATTCGATGAATGTTATGCTTTTAGGTCCCTGGTATCCTGATGGGACCATACATGAGATTACTGCTACTGAGCCAGAGTGCCCATGCGTTGAAGGTTTGTTCTTATTGTATAAACACATTAGAATGGTCAGGTAACCCTCGTCAAATGTCATATCACCCCGTCCCATTAGTAGCTTGGGACAATGTCTCATCGCAGCATAGTGTGCTACCCCTTGTCCTTGTTTGGTTGTAGGGGTAGTCCACTGTTTAGATGATGAGGTATTGGATCTTGTTACGAGTGGGACTATTTACTTTACTTATGATTTATGATATAGTATATATATTCAGTTATTATGGCATGTTCTTTATGTATATTGTTACGTCCCTCTGAGGACCTGGTTATCTCTCCAGGTGTGTGTGCTGCTGTGATATTGCAGGTGTTCTAGCCGAGGTCACGATCTTCTCTATTCATTCAGAGATGACGTGTCTTGGGTCTTTCTTTGCTACTCCCGCCAAAATCATTTCAATTTCTATGTATATTTTTCCTTACTTGTTGGTAGTGGATTTGTCTCCGCCCAACGTATTGTACAAAGAATTATTACAGTTGATTATATGATATCTTTTATTCTTCAGTTGTGGATGAGATTAGATTACTCTTGGTTTACTGTATTTTACAGCTTATGTATTCATACGAGGTTTCTATATATTGGAGTACACTTCGTATGTATGCAACTGGCATGGATACGTACCTAGTCCTAAGTATTTTGGGACTGGGGCGTTACAGCATGGCCATGTCCAGTCTGGTGACATGACATTTTGTTTGATTACGTCTTATCTTATTTTTGTCAGAGTGTCAGGGTTGTCAGAGCTATCAGAGCTGTCAGTTTTTCCAATTTTGATAGAGTTTGTCAGCTTTATCAGAAGGGTTGATCAGCTTGGCCGTATAAGTAACTATTCTTTCTACGGCTCAAATCAGTCTGGTGAAGATGGGCCGCAGGGGGCATGCTGAGTCTTTCATGCGGCTGTTCTTTATGTGGATCAATTTGTTCCAAAGTACTCATGCGGTCAATTGTGATCCGCATGAACCCCATATTTTCCATGCTTCTACAATACCACCTTCAAAGTTTTTAAATTACAAATTTAGAATAATTTGAATAAGAAGCATGGACATGTGTCAAGCCGCAGGAAAATCTTTGAGTCAGGAGAGACGTTGCGCCGCAGGGACATTTTGAGCCGCAGGGAAATTTTTGGGCCGTAGGTAGATCTTGTGCCGCAGGAAGATCTTGTCTGCCAGCTGTCACTGTTGTATTTAATGCCTTGATTTGGTTTTGGATTTGTGCTCTTTTTTTGAGATAAAGCTGACGGTTACTAGGGATAAAATCCCCAAACGTCGTCATTATCTTTTAATGGATACGAGAATTGAAGCGACGATGATGGTTATTAAGGATGAAAAATCCCCGAGTGTCATCATTATCTTTAATGTCACGATAACCGACGCGACGTTCATCTGTTTCCACTTTGAAAAGCTATAAATATGGGCCATACGGAGAGACAATTTTTAACTTTTTCTCCTTCGTCTTCGTTGTTCCTGTCATCCTTTCTGTCCCAGTTAGCCATGGCTCCAAAAGCTTCTAAGTCGACTGATGTTGCGGCCAAAGCGAAGGGACTTGCCTTTCTGTCGAGAGCTGCGGACTCTCCTTCCATTCGTCCTGACGTGCAACTCCCTGTCAAAGGTAAGGACGGCAGGAAGACGACGACTTAAATTTTTTTTTGAATGGCCATATCGCATATTTTATGAGCCGGCCTGTCATGTGTTGCCTCTGTGCTTTTAGGCATGATTGATGCATGCCCTATCTGCATATGTTTTGTATGATGGGGCCCCATGGCTGATCCATAGACTTTGTCTTCTTCTGAATGTTAACCCTCCACCCTTTTTCTCTTTTTATATTTTGTAGGGGTTTGGCTAGCAGATTTCTCCAGGACCGGTATCGGTGATTTTGGGCATGGTGAAGATGCAACACTTGACACACACATCAGAGAGCTCAGAACTCTTCATGCTTTGGAAGAGTTTTTCTCAGATAGGAAGAACCATTATACATCGGAGAGTCACACGGTGGTAGAACGTCATCGTAAAAGTTCTGTTTTCACGTCTCTCTAAGTAGGCAAAAATAACACTAGGGATGTTGTTTTGAAGGTATGGTCTTTTGGAGGAACGGGCCTAAGATGTCCGCAATACGGAGGAGAGAAAAGCATGTTATATTTGCCTTCCTCCATGCGGCTCCTCAGAGATTCAACAGCCTTGTTTGCTTCTCAGCAGTAAAATATGACTTCTTTCGAGGGCCACGAAACTGCTTTTTGATGAAGGCGAAGTGCTGTCAAACTGACCAAACTATGTATTGCTAGATTTTCCTTTCTTTTCTTTTTGCTGCCGATGTCATTCTATAAATGTAACTGATTTTGAATAAACAGAATACATTCACCCCATTCTTTGTTTGTGGTATTTATGGTGCTTGTACTAGAGGGCCTAATACAACATTTGTGTTTGATAAAGGATATCCCACTGGGGACTTTTTGTGGACCTATTACCCTTTTGTGCATCTAAAAATACGAGCAAATAGATTTGAATGATATTTTGTGGACCTACTACTCTTTGGTACACCGATGGTGCGAGTAATAGATTAGGATAACTTCTGTGGACCTATTACCCTTTTGCGCATTGGTGGTGCGGATAATAGATTTGAAACAAAACCCAACAGAGGTAATATGGACGTGATAGGTTTTGTGGTCTTAACACCATATCTTTTATCCCGGGTTGGGTATAGGTGTTAAGTCGGGAGACTATCGGTATCAGAGGTAATATGGACGTGACACACGATAATTAGGCATAATCTTTGGTGGACCTATTACTCTTCTGCGCGCTGGTGGTGCGAGTAATAGATTTTGAGACAAAACCCGACAGAGGTAATATGAACGTGATAGGTTTTGTGGTCTTAATACCATGTCTTTTATCCTGAGTTGGGTACAGGTGTTAAGTCGGAAGATTATCGGTATCAGAGGTAATATGGACGTGACATACGGTAATCAGGACCAGAAAGTTTACTCAGAGATAATGATAAGCTAGGCAAACTCCTGTGTGATAAAGCATTAGAGTGGGAGTTCAGAGGTATCAGCATACATGACTCGCCACTCAGGGAGATGCGATGCGAATCTACTCGGAGAAAAATAGAGTGTGAGTTCAGAGGTACTAGGTGTATATAACTCGATGATCTGGGAGATTTAGTGGTTTGAGGAAGTACCAGCATATCGTTAGACATAGTATTTCTTCAGGAATTTGTCGTTTATGGGCATCATGAGCAAGTCTCCATTCTGCTTCGCGAGTCGGTATGCGCCGTTGGAGAATACGGTTTTGACGATGAATGGACCCTCCCATTTGGGCTAGAATTTGTCGACAGTTTTATGAGTCATGACCATTGGTCTGCGAACGGTCAAGACGAGATCGCCTATTTGGAATATCCTCTGCTTGGCTTTCTTATTGAAGGCCAGAGAGATGCGTGCTTGATAGAGCTCGATGCTTTGTTGAGCTTGCAATCGCTTCTCGTCTAAAGCTTCCAATTCTTGTAGCCGTCGGCGGTAGTTATCGTCCGATGTTAACCGGTAAGTAAAAGCCACACGAAGCGAGGGGATCTGAGTCTCCAATGGGAGAACTGCTTCGCTCCCGTACACCAGAGAGAATGGTATATTTCCCGTAGCCATCCGACTCGTAGTGCAGTACGCCCATAAGCATTCGCCCAGCTTTTCATTCCAGTCGTGCTTGTTTGAAGACACAAACTTCTTGAGAAGCTTGATTATGGTCTTGTTAAAGGCTTCAGCCAGACCATTAGCCGATGGATTTTAGGCCGTTGAAGCTACATTCTGAATCCGATTCTTGTCACAGAATCGATAGAAGGCATGGCTTGCGAATTGTGGACCATTGTCACGAATTATCCTCCGTGGCAGTCCAAAACGATAAATGACGTGATTTTTATGAAACTGATCACGTTTGACGTCTTTACCTCTGCTAGTGGAACAACTTTCGCCCACTTGGAGAAGTAATCGGTAATTGCAAGTATAAACCGGTGCCCTTTGGATGACAGCGGGGTGATTGGGCCAATGATGTGAAGAACAGATAGGAAACTCTAGAAGGGGGTGAATAGAGTTTATAACGATACTAACCAAATAAAATTTAACCCCTTTTACCAACAGTAAATAATCAGATTAGTAAATGCGAAAATGAAAAGATCAAGAGAGCATACGCAAACACAGTCGTTTTAACCTGGTTTTCCTCGTGGAGGACTAGTCTAGGCCTGAGAACTCTAGCTCAGGATTAAATCCATTATTTGTGAAATAGTAGTTACACCCCGTGCCTTTTCTTGAGAAAAGTACGTCAACTTCTTACAAAGATCGCTGTGGCGAAGCTTAGAATTTTCCAAGCGACTTTCTTGACTCTTGCATAAACTTCTAACTGAATAGCACTGAGCACTTATAGGCTTAGGAAGCTTGTGACTAGTAGATGATAAGGTTAAGGCTTGTATGAGGCTTATAGAGAAGAGAAGAGAAGATAATTAGATGACTGAAAATGAGTGTATTCAAGGCCTATTTATACTAGTTAGGATAGGCAGAATTCAGCCAGAATTCTGTGTCATGAATTCAAATTTTTGGCCGTTGGACAACTAGCATACAGCAAACCCTAAAAATAGGGTCCTAAAAACCAGGCGGCAGAGTTCGGCCCGAACTCTGTCTCCATAGGACAGAATGTTCAGATGGGCTTTGTGGGCTAGTTTGGCTTTTGGTGGAGCTTTGGATTTGTTTAGGAATAAGGTTTAAGCCATGAATACCCAGTGCTACTCAGTTTATATTTTACTAGACTCAATAAATGTTAATTAATACAGACTTTGAAAACGAATTCGTTGTAGGAGAGAGACGACGTTCGTCTTGCACTGCGTTCTGCCTTGATGTGTCATATTAAATTATGACAAGTATCATATTGTCAATTTGTCAATATTTGGTTGACTTTGATCTAGTTTGGGTCAACAATCTCTCCTATATTGATAATTGACAAAAATAATATTTGTATATTCAATGTTCATAGCTGGACACAAGTTGAAAGGGGTAGACAAGCATAGAATACAGTAGCTCCCCCGTAATCATAGCTCCCCCATAAACATATCTTCCCTGGAGACCAAAATGCCTTATCCTGATATACATTAACTCCTCCAAAACATAGATATCACACAATATGATAGAAATATGAATATCAAAGAGAATATCAAATAGATCTCCCCTTTTTGGCATTTATCAAAATGAACACAACACAGACAGGCAGAAGACTGTATAAAGGATTAACTAGCAAGCACACAATTATAATATGATAACTGCAGATAAAATCTAAAGATCCACATAAACTGAAAAT
This sequence comes from Iris pallida, assembly GCA_029216955.1. NCBI lineage: Eukaryota > Viridiplantae > Streptophyta > Magnoliopsida > Asparagales > Iridaceae > Iris > Iris pallida. Next base: position 5,503,787 of record JANAVB010015399.1, on the reverse strand, counting down.
GTACTCATACAAGAAAATGAAACTACATAGCATCAGTAGGTACGGAACTACATCCATCATGGAGCACAAGATGGTCCGGCGGTGTCAGATGGATCAGTATCAGAATGACGAGGATCCACAAAAGCTGCATCCAGATCAGATATCGAATGACGCAAGGGTCGTCGATACGGTAGCCGGTACGAGATGGATCCCGTTCCATAGGAAGGGGCATAGAGGAATGCCGAGATATAGTGTACCGGATGTCATGTAATGAGTTGCTGATGGCACTCATCTGCAAAGTGGTACAATAATCCAGCTGGGTCAAGCGGTCGTCCTCCAATATGAAACGATCATACAACATGGTCTGGATAGACTCGAGAGTAGTAGGTAGCTCGGGTGTAAGTTGCCCAAGAGCAGGTGGATCAGCTTAAGCATCAGACCTGGAATGCTCGGACTCAGCAGGAGACTCGACAGCTACCAGAAGCCGCCTTGCCTTAGACAGATAGGCAGGGGCTGGAAGGAACTGGCACTCATCAAGAGGAACGTTGAACGCACGAAAGACTATTGGCAAATAAAGAGCATAGACCAATGATCGAGGCCTCTTCCGTGCACTAATCATCCAGTCCATCATAGTGCGCGAAAGGTTAAACCGGACATTGAAGTGAAGATGATAGAGTGCAGTGATATCAAAATAAGAAACTTCATCAGTCGATCCTGCTTTGGACAAGATCATGGAGAAAACGATATGATGAAGTTCATAGAAATATGGGTTAAAAAATTTAGCAAGTAACTTGCGTGGATGAGTGTTGTGAGTACACAAATCATCCTTAAAACTCTCAAGGGACGATGCATCGGAAAATTGAAACTTGCGTGCATCGACAAGTTTCTTCCAGGAATTGGGTTTCGGGATCTCGAGATATTCTGCAAGTTCAAAATCATCAAAAGTGATGTCAATTCCGGTGACATGAGAATAGATTCGTGTGTCGTCAAAAGTGAGATTACAGTAAAACATTTGGATAGCATTCAAATATATAAGAGATGATGTAGATACTAACTCATCTAGACAAAGGTCATGAAACAATGAGTCATAGCGAGAAAATATAGTGAAATTGATAGGATGACCCGCATACATGCTGCTAGAACGAAAGTCATTGAACCATTCATTGGAAGCCTCCAATGAAACAAAAATTTGTTCATTGAATGTGTTGGGGTCATGAGGTGGTGGTGGATTAAAAAGTGGATGAATGAGTTGAACATTTTGAGGAGGAGGGTTCGATGAGGAAGCACCCTCGGTTCTAGCCCTCTTTCCCCTATTGAACAACCTAGGTGCCATTGATAATGATAAGAATTTGAAATGTGAAATGAAGAAAAGAAGAGAGTATACCTTAAAAGAATAGGAGAATAAGGAAGAGGATAGCCCCAAACCTAAGCTCCTTGAATTTTGAGAGTGAAAGAGCCAAGGATTGAGAGAACTAGGGTTAGGGTTTGGAGAGAATGAACTTGGAGAGGGTTTAGAGGTGGCAATGGAGAAGAAGGAGAAGGGAATTCCCGAAAATATGAACGTATGGTCGGCTGGTCGGGTTAAATCTGGACCATTGGATCAAAATAAATGGAAGGCTGAGAGCGCACTAGGGTTCTGGAAACAGAAGACCGAACTCGGCCCGAACTCTGTGTGAGGCAGAGTTCGGCCCGAGTTCTGGGTACTGAGGCCAGAACTCAAAACAGCGAAAAAAATGACCAAGTGTTGGAGAAAAATAGAGGGAGTGTAAAAGATAAAAATTTTTGCAAAAGTTTGATGAAAATCAAAAGTGTGATTATGAGAGAAACCATGAATGTAATAAATGGAATTGAATTTAGAAAATTTTGAATTAACTAAGTTATAAATGAAATTGAACCATATAATAAACAGGGATTTACGACAACGATCATTACGATGAAACTGCCATTGGGTAGCTGTAGGGGCCGGATCCCAGCTAGCGGTATTCCGAAGACTAATGCACCGTGTCGCTTAGGTTTTTACGCCTTGTTGTCAGAAGGACCCTTTCTGCTTGTACCCATAGCAAAGTCACCATAAAGATACATGACATAATCGATATTTACGCAGGCCAATTTAATGAATAACTGTTTCACCCAAAATTCCTAATTCACGACAAAGAAAGTTGAATCGCTCTTCGGATAGTAGTTTTGTAAAGAAATCTGCCAGCTGATGATCAGTGTAAATAAATTCTAAATTTATAGTACCGTATTGTTGATGATCATGCAGAAAATGGTGACAAATTTTAATGTGTTTCGTACGTGAGTGACATATAGGGTTCTTAGTAAGGTTAATAGCGCTAGTGTTATCAAAGAATATAGGAATATGCATAAAAGAAAGGTTATAGTCTGCAAGGGTTTGCTTCATCCACAGAATTTGTGCACAACAACAACTAGCTGTGATGTATTCAGCTTCTGTTGTGGATAGTGTGATAGAATTCTGCTTCTTGCTAAACTATGAGACTAAAGCCTTGCCTAATAAATGACACGTGCCGCTCGTACTCTTAAACTCGACTTTGCATCCTGCAAAATCAGCATCCGAATAACCAACAAGGTCAAAGGACATGGATTTGGGATACCACAAGCCCACTGTAAAAGTACCTTTAAGGTATCGAAAGATACGCTTAACAGCGAACATGTGTGATTTCTTAGGATTAGCTTGATAGCAAGCAAACAGACAAACACTAAATATGATATCGGGGCAACTAGCAGTTAGGTAAAGTAGACTACCAATCATACCTCGATATTTATGTTGGTCAATAGGTTTGCCGCTTTCATCACGTTCCAAATTTGTTGTAGTAGAAATGGGAGTGCTGATTGGTTTGACGTTGTCAAGTTCAAACTTCTTTTGCATATCCTTTGTGTATTTTGACTGGCTGATGAATGTTCCTTGCGAAGTTTTTTTGGACTTGTAGTCCGAGGAAGTAATTGAGCTCCCCCATCATGCTCATCTCAAATTCGTTCTGCATACACTTAGCAAAATCTTGGCATAGATTTTTATTAGTGGACCCAAATATGATATCATCGACATAAATTTGAACTAAAAGAATGGTGTCTTAAAAAGTTTTGATAAAAAGTGTAGTGTCAATTTTCTCTTTTGAAAAATCTTTATCTAGTAAGAAATTGCTTAGGTGTTCATACCAAGCTCTCGGGGCTTGTTTGATGCCATAGACCGCTTTCTTGAGCTTGAAAATATGGTCAAGAAATTTATGATTTTCAAAACCAGGGGGGTGTCTTACAAAGACTTCCTCTTTAATAAAACCATTCAGAAAAGCACTTTTTACATCCATTTGAAAGAGTTCAAAATTTTTGAAAGTTTGCAAAGGCATAAAGCATCCGAATGGATTCAAGTCTTGCAACAGGAGCATACGTCTTATCGTAGTCGATACCTTCCTCTTGGTTGTATCCTTGAGCTACTAGACGTGCTTTGTTTCGAGTGACTGAACCATCTTTATTTACTTTGTTACGAAAAATCCATTTAGTACCAATAATCGAATGGTTAGCCGGTTTAGGAACAAGTTCCCAGACCCGGCTTCTTTCGAATTGGTTGAGTTCTTCTTGCATAGCAGAAATCAAAAATTCATCATTAAAAGCTTCTAAAATATTTTTAGGCTCAATTTGTAAAATAAAAGCAGTGCTAGCAATAGAATCTCTTAAAGATGATCGAGTACTTACTCCGCATGATACCTCACCTATTACCAAGTTTTCTGGGTATGACGGCTTGAACTCGAACTTCTTCGGTAAGCTCTCCAGAGAATTGGTTCCAGGGGTGGTATTCATCGGTGTGGAAATTGATGGTTCAACATTATCGTCGGGGATAGCCGCTGTACTATTTTTCTCATCAAAAGATACACTAGTAGATTCTTCTATAATCATTGAGAGTTTGTTGAACACTCTATATCCCTTACTCTTGGCAGCATAGCCAAAAAAATACCATTATCAGCTTTGGCATCAAACTTGCCTAAGTTGTCTTTGGTATTTAGGATAAAATAGCGACAACCGAACACTCTAAAATAAGAGATATTAGGAGTCCTACCAAACCAAAGTTCATAGGATATTTTCTTCGAAATTGGTCGAATAAGCACCCTATTTAAAACATGGCAAGCTGTACTGACAGCTTCTGCCCAAAAATATTTCGAAAGTGAAAATTTATTCAACCTGACTCTAGACATATCGCCAAGAGTCCTATTCTTCAACTCCACAACACCATTTTGTTGAAGAGTTCTAGGACAAGAAAATTCATGATCAAAACCATTTGTTTCGCAAAACTTTTCAAAATCAAAATTTTTGAATTCGCCTCCATGATCACTTCGGATTCGAGTAATCATGTAGCCTTTTTCATTTTGGACCATTTTGGCAAAGATTTTGAAAACTGAAATAGTATCGCTTTTGTTTGCAAGGAAGAAAACCCAAGTAAATCTTGAAAAATTATCTATAATAACAAATGCATAAAGTTTTCCACCAAGACTGGCTACTCTACTGGGACCAAATAAGTCCATGTGCAGTAATTGCAAGGGTCTAGTAGTACTTACAGTGTTTATGGATTTAAATGAAGATTTGGTTGCCTTATTCAGTTCACATTCGGCACATACCGTATCCTTCTTGAATGTGATGTCGGGCAGACCTCTTACTAGCTTCTTTGTCGATAACCTGGATATAGTATTCATATTGGCATGACCAATACGCTGGTGCCATAAAAGTCTTTCATCCTTGTGGGCGTAGAAGCATCTTTCTGTACTGTTAGTATTTCTAGATAGATAAAAAAATATAAATGTTATCTTCTTTTATCCCTTCAAAAGCAATGTCTCCAGTTGACCTATCATAAATATAGCATTTATTCTTTCCGAAGTTAATATCATATCCATGATCAGCAAGATGACTTATGCTGAGCAGGTTATGCTTTAAATCGGTCACTAAGCAGACATCCTTTATTACAGGAGAAGAAGGATAACCAATAGTACCATTACCTATGATGTAGCCCTTTAAATTGTTGTCGAAGGATACATATCCTTCCCTCTTTATCGATAGTGATACGAAAAGATTTGCGCCTCCAGTCAGATGTCGCGAGCACCCACTATCGAGAATCCACTTGCTTTTAGTTGAAGAAGAAAGGTCCACCTACATCACGAGTAGATGTGACCTTTGGTACCCAAGTTCTTGTGGGTCCTGAAATGTTAGTCTTCGGTACCCATGCATATAGATTAATATCTACTAATTTTCTAATTCTACACTGTGGTGAGATATGACCATGTAATCCACAGTATGTGCAAGTAGCATGGCTATTTGTGTTAGGAGCAGGTTGATAGTGATGTCTATATGCAGTATGGTAATAGTTATGTAAAACAGCAGGATAGTGATTATGTGTAGCAGCAGGTGTAACGCCCCAGTCCTAAAATACGTAGGGCTAGGAACGTAGACATGCCAGCTGTATTCATACGAAGTATACTCCAATATATGGAAGCCTCGTATAAATACATAAGCTGTAAAATGCAGTAGAACCATAACTAATCTCATCCACAAGAATAAAAGATATTATATAATCAACTATGAATTTGTCTTGATACAATATGTTGGGCGGAGACAAATCCACTACCAACAAGTAAAGGAAAAATATATGGAAAATGAAATAAGTTTGGCGAGCGAAGCGAAGACGATCCAAATGCAATCATCCTCGAAGAAATAGCGATAATCACGGCTAGAGCTAGAACACCTGCGAAAGACAATAGCACACACCTGGAGAGATAACCAGGTCCTCAGAGGGACGTAACAAGACACATAATATCATGCCATATAAACTGAATAAATATTGCTCAAATAAATAAGTAAATCGAATTATAACATGTTCCAATACGCACCTACTGAACGAGCGTACCATCCCCCAACCAAACAAGGACAGGAGATGGTAAACTAATTCACGGTAACGTATCTTCCCATGCTATGAATCCAATATGGTATCCGGACCCCAACAAGGTTCAATACCTTCTCATCGAAGTAGTAAGTCACACCTACAACCAAACAAGGACAAGATGTGACGAACTAATCCGCGACAAGTTATTGTTCCAAGCCACGGTCAGATACAAGTACCCAAACCAAAGGTACTCATACCTAACGGATAAGGGTGCCTAACCAACTCTAGGTGAATGCAGTTTTAAGAACAGTTCATGGTCGCATGACTACCCGGTCAAGTCGAGAAAATACCAACACAATACTCAGTAGCGAGTCACAACATACTATTCCTCAGTATCGAGCGAGTCTATAGCATATAGTCTACCTATCGTTCCTCAGTAGCAAGCGAGTCTATGATAGATAGGGTGGTAGTCAACTTCCACTCATGTTCTTTCCGCCCAATGCTAACTCTATAACCGCTAAGTCAAAACTTGCATGCAACCTCTATTAGCGGTTATTCCTATAGCACGGCTTGTACGTACTGGTGGCCAGCCAATCACGCGCTTCCGTGTTCTATATGCGACACACAACTTTCTGGTACAACGTGTCAAGGCCATGAATGCAACACACAAAGGTGGTCCCTTAAATCTAGGTTTAATGTATAAGAAAATAATACATAGCAAGAAACTGAACAGTAAATTCTAACAATTTATGCCATGTATCACAGTTTATTTTGCATAAAGAAAATAATGAACATGCATGAAATATGAGCTAAAATAATTAAACAGCAAATGGCAAGGTGTCTTGCCTGATAGGACGCCTGGTGTGTTGTGATGATCAAGATGGCACGAACTGCGACTTCGGTGCAACAACTATACAAGGGGACCTCGGGTGGTGGCACGGACAGTTCCATCGGGTCCAGGACGGTCAACTTAGTTAGGGTCGACATAAGGTAGTCTCGAACAGTCGAGGGTTTAGGAATAAAGAGGTGTAGTCATCGACAGGAGGGTAATCGATGGAAATTGAATAAATCATATATATAAGATCTTTGTAAAACTATTTATAATCCTTGAATATTTCATTACTGGAAAAATTATTTTTATATAAATATTTTTAGGCAAAAAAAACTCTAGATTTGTAAAATATACTTTTTAGCTAGGAATAAATATTTTGAAAGACTAGGAATTAGTGTATATAAAAATAGTTTTATAAAATCTAGTAAGGGTTTTCTTAGGGCTAAAACTAAATTTTAGAGTATAATTTTTTTGGCAAAATATCTTTGAAAATAGTTAGAATAATATCCTCATAAAAATTCCTAAAATAACAATATCAGTAAATAAGTACTTTTTAACAATAACAACAACAAAATCATTATAAAAATAATAATAATAATAATAATAATAATAATAATAACATATATCAATAAAATAACCCAACCCTAATATATTGTGTTCTCCTCCATTATACAGGAAAAATCAAAGTAGGAGTAATAATAATAATAATAATAATAATAATAATAATAATAATAATAATAATAATAATAATAATAACAAATAATGATAGTAAAATACATATATTAAAAGAAGAAGGGAAAAGAAAATATAAATCAAAACACAAAAAAAACACACCAAAAATATCAAAACCAACCGTACATTAATCCTGCTGTGCTCCTTACTGAGCTCAGCCGAATAAAAATATATGTGAGAAAGGGAAAGAAGGAGAGAGAGAGAGACTGAGTGAGCGAAATCGGGGAAAGAGTGGAGGAAAGGGATCGGCGGAGGGGACTGCGCCGGAGGCGGCGTTCGCGGTCGGTGGAGGAAGGAGGCGCGGGGAGATCGGGCTCGCAGGGCGCTGCTCCGACAGAGCGCTCGTGCCTCCACGCGGCGGTGAGGGTTTTTGGTCGGGCTCGTCGGCGGCGGAAGGCCGAGGCGGGGGTTTCGACGTTGGAAGGAGGCGGAGTTCGGGAGGCGCGAATGGGTGGCTCGGTGGTCCGGCTAGCGCGGGGGAGAGCGCCGACATTTGGGCGAAGGGTTTCAGGAAGAGGGCGGCGTGCGGTGGTCCGACGAGGCTAGCGGCGGATCCAGAACAGAGGAGCGAAGAGAAGCGGTGGTCGGGTCCAAGCGGCGGTAGGCGGTGTTGGCACGGCGATCGGAGCGAGGGGCTGTCAAGGCGGAGGATCTCGGCCGGGCTTGGTCGGGGAGAGGCGGCGCTCAGGCGGAGACCGCGACGGAGATAGGTAAGTTTGGGTTTTTATTGATTTGGATTTTCTTGGGAAATTTCGGGGTCCGGCGATGGCCGTGACGGTAATGGTGGTTGGGTTTTCCGGCCAGTGGCCGTGGTCGGGTTTCGGTTGGAGTCTGGGCTGCTTGGTGTTGGCTGTCGCGGTGGTTTTGGTTTATACGGGTGGCAGTGGCTGTGTGGGCTGGGGGTTGGCCGGAGTGGCCGGGACAAGGTGAAGACGGCGGAGTGTTCTGGCAGGGTGCGGCGGATCCATGGTGTTGGCGAGGGTCTGGTGGCGTGGCCAATGGAGGAGCGGGGGACTGGGTGACGGGCATGGTAGGGAGTTTGTCGGCGGTGGTGGCAGGTCGTAGGTGTCGGGTGACGGTCGGGAGGAGGAACGGGTGGCTGGCTATCGTGATGGTGTAGGGGATCTAGGTTGGGGATTAGGATTAGGGTTAGGGTTTAGGAACTCTATTGTGTCGGGATGTGTACGACACGAAAAAATATATGTAAATGTAACAATATTGGAATAAGAATTTGGATGGACACAGACACGACGCACGCACGTTTGGTTGTGGTGAAATTTGAAGAATAATGAATGATAGAAATTGGAGGAGTACCTGCCTATTTATAGGATGTGGGAATTCCCAATTAGATAAAGTTTAGGATCTGTTTAAACCCCAAATAGATAACTCAATATATAATTTAATTTAAATCAATAATTCAAATCCAAATCAAATCCAAATTTAAATCTAATTTAAATTCTTTTGGCTTAAAATCAATTGAGAAAATTCAAATTCCAAATATCTAATCTATTTAAATAATTTCCAAAAATTGAATCAAGATTTAAATGGCCAAAATAACTTTCAAATATATTTTCCAAAATACCAATAATAATAATTTCGAAAATAATAAATATTTTTAAATATCTTTTTTTTGAATAATAAAATATTAATATTAATAAATCTTGAAAATTATATTTTTATTTAAATTAAACTAGCAAATATTTATGAAATATATGTATGCACGAATAATATTATTTATTATTAATAACTGCTATAAACAAAAAGGCTTTCATAAATAAAATCTTAAACTTGAAAGTAATAGCTAGAAATAATTATCGTCTATATTTCTTTGAAACTATAAAAATAATAAAAATAATGCTTTTCAAAAATATGTACGCTCGCACGTATTCGCATTCGTCGAGCAATTATGAAAGACGAACCTTCGCACATGACGTACAATACGATTACGTGACGTACGATACAAAATTTTAAAATTAGTACCAAAATCGAAAAAAAATATAGTAGAAATTTAGGGGTTTTACATCCTACCCAACTTAAAAGAATTTCGTCCTCGAAATTAAGAATTCGTAGGGGGGTGAGAGGACACAAGGGGGTATCGATGGGAAACAATCAATAAGGTTCAACAAAATCATGTCATAAGAAGTTGCGATCTAGATCATTGAATGAGGGTCATAGTAGGGTCGAGGAGAAGGACGAGGAGTTTAGGATGATGTTATAGCAACATCGAGTGAGAAGGGTCATAGCCGATAGGAAGGCTAAAGGAAGTTCTACTACAACGCTTTCGTTCTTCTAAAATAGGTGAAGGCGAAAGCAATATAGAGTTCGAAGGAGGCGTTATCGAATACGAATACGTGATTCAAAGACGATCGAATAATTTCAAAGGAATTGTCAAGGCAGTTGTGGATTGGTCTCTAGAGGACAAGCTTAACTATGTCCCCGTCCACGTAGAATAATAGGCAAAGCGAACCAAAGTGCACTCGGTTGATCAGACCATCCTGCACCGGTTCTGATTAGACAATATGTTAGTGGGAATTCTTCCAATAACATATGTCATGAACAAGCTTGATAAAGATTTGAGCTTGTAAAAACTAGGCTACATTAGCATCATTAGTCTAGTTAGTAAAAATATAGGCACGAGTTTAAGATTAAAATAAGAATAAATATGAATAGTCTAAGAGTCAAAAAGGATCTAAGTCTTGTTTATTCCTATACCGTCATTCTACGGTTTGATTGACCAATGCTTGGTTGACCAAATGGGTTAAATTTCTCTAGTCTCTATGGTCTAGATAATACTATTGGTATTTCCTTAATGGTCAAGGGTGTGTCAAGTCGTGGGGGTATTCTACCCAACTTAAAGAATTAAGCTAAGGGTGTTTGGGACATCTAACTAGTAGGGTCATTCTCTAGCAAGCACGAAGGGATGATAAAAATAATGATAGAAGGAATCAAGCAAGATGCAATCGATGAGTCGGTCGAATATGGAATCGAGGAAAAAGATCAAGTATGTGGATGAGATCCTAGACTTCTAATCCTATTCGCAGGCTTGCTTGGTACGGTAAAGTAACCAAACAATTTATCTTGACCTGCATGGGCCACCACAAAAACATGTAACGCCCCAGTCTTAAAATACGTAGGACTAGGAACGTAGACATGCCAGCTGTATTCATACGAAGTATACTCCAATATATGGAAGCCTCGTATAAATACATAAGCTGTAAAATGCAGTAGAACCATAACTAATCTCATCCACAAGAATAAAAGATATTATATAATCAACTATGAATTTATCTTGATACAATATGTTGGGCGGAGACAAATCCACTACCAACAAGTAAAAGAAAAATACATGGAAAATGAAATAAGATTGGCGAGCGAAGCGAAGACGATCCAAATGCAATCATCCTCGAAGAAATAGCGATAATCACGGCTAGAGGTAGAACACCTGCGAAAGACAATAGCACACACCTGGAGAGATAACCAGGTCCTCAGAGGGATGTAACAAGACACATAATATCATGCCATATAAACTGAATAAATATTGCTCAAATAAATAAGTAAATCGAATTATAACATGTTCCAATACGCACCTACTGAACGAGCGTACCATCCCCCCAACCAAACAAGGACAGGAGATGGTAAACTAATTCACGGTAACGTATCTTCCCATGCTATAAATCCAATATGGTATCCGGACCCCAACAAGGTTCAATACCTTCTCATCGAAGTAGTAAGTCACACCTACAACCAAACAAGGACAAGATGTGACAAACTAATCCGCGACAAGTTATTGTTCCAAGCCACGATCAGATACAAGTACCCAAACCAAAGGTACTCATACCTAACGGATAAGGGTGCCTAACCAACTCTAGGTGAATGCAGTTTTAAGAACAGTTCATGGTCGCATGACTACCCGGTCAAGTCGAGAAAATACCGACACAATACTCAGTAGCGAGTCACAATACCATATACTATTCCTCAGTATCGAGCGAGTCTATAGCATATAGTCTACCTATCGTTCCTCAGTAGCGAGCGAGTCTATGATAGATAGGGTGGTAGTCAACTTCCACTCATGTTCTTCCCGTCCAATGCTAACTCTATAACCGCTAAGTCAAAACTAGAATGCAACCTCTATTAGCGGTTATTCCTATCGCACGGCTTGTACGTACTGGTGGCCAGCCAATCACGCACTTTCGTGTTCTATATGCGACACACAACTTCGTGGTACAACGTGTCAAGGCCATGAATGCAACATACAAAGGTGGTCCCTTAAATCTAGGTTCAATGTGTAAGAAAATAATACATAGCAAGAAACTGAACAGTAAATTCTAACAGGTTATTCCATGTATCACAGTTTATTTTGTATAAAGAAAATAATGAACATGCATGAAATATGAGCTAAAATAATTAAACAGCAAATGGCAAGGTGTCTTGCCTGATAGGGCGCCTGGTGTGTTGTGATGATGAAGATGGCACGAACTGCAACTTCGGTGCAACAACTATACAACGGGACCTCGGGTGGTAGCACGGACAGTTCCATCGGGTCCAGGACTGTCAACTTAGTTAGGGTCGACATAAGGTAGTCTCGAACAGTCGAGGGTTTAGGAATAAAGAGGTTTAGTCATCGACAGGAGGGTAATCGATGGAAATTGAATAAATCATATATATAAGATCTTTGTAAAACTATTTATAATCCTTGAATATTTCATTACTGGAAAAATTATTTTTATATAAATATTTTTAGGCAAAAAAAACTCTAGATTTGTAAAATATACTTTTTAGCTAGGAGTAAATATTTTGAAAGACTAGGAATTAGTGTATCTAAAAATAGTTTTATAAAATCTAGTAAGGGTTTTCTTAGGGCTAAAACTAAATTTTAGAGTATAATTTTTTTGGCAAAATATCTTTGAAAATAGTTAGAATAATATCCTCATAAAAATTCCTAAAATAATAATATCAGTAAATAAGTACTTTTTAACAAAAACAACAACAAAATCATTATAAAAATAATAAGAATAAGAATAATAATAATAACATATATCAATAAAATAACCCAACCTTAATATATTGTGTTCTCCCCCATTATACAGGAAAAATCAAAGTAGGAGTAATAATAATAATAATAATAATAATAATAATAATAATAATAACAAATAATGATAGTAAAATACATATACTAAAAGAAGAAGGGAAAAGAAAATATAAATCAAAACACACAAAAAAAAATAAAAAAAACACACCAAAAATATCAAAACCAACCGTACATTAATCCTGCTGTGCTCCTTACTGAGCTCAGCCGAATAAAAATATATGTGAGGAAGAGAAAGAAGGAGAGAGAGAGAGACTGAGTGAGCAAAATCGGGGAGAGAGAGGAGAAAAGGGATCGGCGGAGGGGGCTGCGCCGGAGGCGGCGTTCGCGGTCGGTGGAGGAAGGAGGCACGGGGAGATCGGGCTCGCAGGGCGCTGCTCCGACAGAGCGCTCGTGCCTCCACGCGGCGGCGAGGATTTTTGGTCGGGCTCGTCGGCGGCGGAAGGCCGAGGCGGGGGTTTCGGCGTTGGAAGGAGGCGGAGTTCGGGAGGCGCGGATGGGTGGCTCGGTGGTCCGGCTGGGTGCGGAGGAGAGCGCCGGCGTTTGGGAGGAGGGTTTCAGGAAGAGGGCGGCGTGCGGTGGTCCGGCAGGGCTAGCGACGGATCCAGAACAGAGGAGCGGAGAGAAGCGGTGGTCGGGTCCAAGCGACGGGTGGCGGTGTTGGCGCGGAGATCGGAGCGAGGGGCTGTCAAGGCGGAGGATCTCGGCTGGGCTTGGTCGGGGAGAGGCGACGCTCAGGCGGAGACCGCGGCGGAGATAGGTAAGTTTGGGTTTTTATTGATTTGGATTTTCTTGGGAAATTTCGGGGTCCGACGATGGCCGTGACGGTGATGGTGGTTGTGTTTTCCGGCCAGTGGCCGTGGTCGGGTTTCGGTTGGAGTCTGGGCTGCTTGGTGTTGGCTGTCGCATTGGTTTTGGTTTATACGGGTGGCAGTGGCTGTGTGGGCTGGAGGTTGGCCGGAGTGGCCGGGTCAAGGTGAAGACGGCGGAGTGTTCTGGCAGGGTGCGGCGGATCCATGGTGTTGGCGAGGGTCTGGTGGCGTGGCCAATGGAGGAGCGGGGGACTGGGTGACGGGCATGGTAGGGAGTTTGTCGACGGTGGTGGCAGGTCGTAGGTGTCGGGTGACTGTCGGGAGGAGGAACGGGTGGCTGGCTATCGTGATGGTGTGGGGGATCGAGGTTGGGGATTAGGATTAGGGTTAGGGTTTAGGAACTCTATTGTGTCGGGATGTATCCGACACCGAAAAATATATGTAAATGTAACAATATTGGAATAAGAATTTGGATGGACACAGACACGACGCACGCACATTTAGTTGTGGTGAAATTTGGAGAATAATGAATGATAGAAATTGGAGGAGTACCTGCCTTTTTATAGGATGTGGGAATTCCCAATTAGATAAAGTTTAGGATCTGTTTAAACCCCAAATAGATAACTCAATATATAATTTAATTTAAATCAATAATTCAAATCCAAATCAAATCCAAATTTAAATCTAATTTAAATTCTTTTGGCTTAAAATCAATTGAGAAAATTCAAATTCCAAATATCTAATCTATTTAAATAATTTCCAAAAATTAAATCAAGATTTAAATAGCCAAAATAACTTTCAAATATATTTTCCAAAATACCAATAATAATAATTTCAAAAATAATAAATATTTTTAAATATCTTTTTTTGAATAATAAATTATTAATATTAATAAATCTTGAAAATTATATTTTTATTTAAATTAAACTAGCAAATATTTATGAAATATATGTATGCACGAATAATATTATTTATTATTAATAACTGCTATAAACAAAAAGGCTTTCATAAATAAAATCTTAAACTTGAAAGTAATAGCTAGAAATAATTATTGTCTATATTTCTTTGAAACTATAAAAATAATAAAAATAATGTTTTTTAAAAAATATGTACGCTCGCACATATTCGCATTCGTCGAGCAATTACGAAATACGAACCTTCGCACACGACGTACAATACGATTACGTGACATACGATACAAAATTTTAAAATCAGTACCAAAATCGAAAAAAACATAGTAGAAATTTAGGGGTTTTACAGCAGGATAATAGTTATGACTATATGCATTAGCAGGATAATAATTATGAGTAGGTTGAGAATGATGTCTATGTGCATGTGGTTTACATGCTGCATGGGAGTACGTGTAGATATAAGCATGGTTACGTGCTGCATATGGGTGACGTGTTTAACTATTATGAGTGTTCTGGTGTTTTGTGTGTGTTTTGTGACTGTGAGATTGGGTTTGAGGTTGAGCAACTTATTTCCCCAATCTGATCTCTAATTTCTTAGAGACAACATTCAGTTTATTACACTTTGCATTCAGACCATCAATCTTAGCAATAAAGATCTTGTGTTTGTTCTTTTCTTCAGCAAGCTCTTTGTTGAGTGCTGCGATCTCATGTGTTTGCTTCTCAATAAGTGTTTCAGCATCATGTAAGCTTAATTTAAGCTTGGACACCTCATCAGTGACTTCCGTGGGTAGAGTGTCTCTAACATTATCAAGTAAAGAAGAAAGATTATGAATCTCTATTTCATAGCCTTTGATTTTCTCCTTGGCCTGCATATATTTACTAATGACTTTCTTGTGATCATTTAGTAAGTCATTAAAAGCATCGCCAAGTTCATCAAATGTAAATTCATCAAGAGTTTCGTCAGTTACCTTATCGGATGTTGCCATTAGGCAAACATTAGCAGTGTCTCGAGGAGAGTCAGCTTCTTCCTTAGAATCACTGGCTTTGCTTTCGTACCAAATGCTAGTGTTGGCATACTTTTGCGAAGAGGGCTTCTTGTAGGGCTTCTCATATCTGTTACCTTTCTTTGTAAAGGGACAGTCCTTTCGAACATGTCCAGTCTTTTTGCAGCCATAGCACGTTGGTTCTTCCTCATCGTCTTCTTGTTGTTCCTTCTTCTTTCGATTGAAACGAAGGAACTTCTTGAAGTTATGGACTAGAAGAGCTTGATCATCACCTTCTGAATTGTTGTCGTCAGTCTCTTCAGGATCAGCCTTCGACGATGAGCTTTTAGGGCAATCTTTTTTGCCTTTGGAGCAGGTTCATCGAAGTCTTTGAGGTCGAGCTCGTGGGTCATCAGCTTTCCCATCAAAGTTTCCATAGACATTTTGGTATGATCATTGCCTTCTATAATTGCTGTTACCTTAGGGTTCCAGATCTTCGGTAGCCCCCTAAGTAACTTGCGGATCTTCTCATGATTGGAGTATTGTTTGCCAAGAGATGACAGAGGATTGATGACGTCAAGGAACCTTGTGAACATTTGAGTGATCGTCTCATTCGACTTCATCTTGAATGCCTTATATTCTTGAGTCAGACGACTGATCTTAGATTCCTTGTCTTGAGTGGTTCCTTCATGCGTCACTTCCAGAAGCTTCTATACTTCGTGCGAGGTGGTGCATGTTGAGATCCTGTTAAATTCATTCATGTCTATTGCACAGAAAAGAGCATTAATTGCTCTAGCATCTAGACTCACATGTTTCTTTTCCTCGTCAGAATACTTGTCGTTGGGTTTTTCGATGAGATCTCCCTCGATAACTATTCTGGCAGACTTTTCGTAACCATCAATGACAATGGTCCACAGGTCAAAGTCTAGAGACTTGAGATAGAAACTCATCCTAGTTTTCCAATAGGTGTAGTTGGTTCCATCAAATAGGGGTGGCCTATGAGTGGACTGTCCCTCACCATGGTTGGAAAACATAGGTTGTGTGGTTGCCATAGATCAGCTCTAGGATGTTAGTCCTTGTAAACCCCCTGAATTCCCAAATTTTTTTTACTATTTTATTTACTTAAAATACTATTTAGGAATATTTTGGTATTGGTTAGAGATGATTTTATTAGTATTAAGTATTAAGCGTAGCAAATATTTATATATATGTTATGAAATGGGAATTTCTCTTTTATGAAAATAAAATTTGTTGTTTGCAATTATTATTATTATTATTATTATTATTTTATTTATTTTAGGAATTTTAGAATCTATAACAGATTTTTAAATTAATATTATTTACCAAATATCTTTACATGATGTATCAAAGAATAACTTTTCCAAACATATATACAATATATGTGATAGGATTTTAGAAAATTTTATTTTAGAATTTTTTGGAAATTTTTGAGAAATTATTGGGATTTATTTTAATTAGAATATATAAATGGTTTTGTTTAAAAGAGAGAAAAAAATTAAAAGGAAATTTCCTATTGAACAGTGCCAGCGACACTGTTCCCTTCTTCTAAACCCGACCTCCCCGCACCAGAACCTGTGATTGCTCGTTTTTTTTTTGAAACTTTTGATTTCTAAATCCGACCCAAATCTCCCTTAAATTCAATAGAATATTCTTTAATGTAATCTTTATCGGATTATCTCCCGGATTGCATCTAAACAAATCAATAGTTGGATTTAAATCAGGGATAAATTTGTTTAAACACCGAGTATATGAAACTTCGCATGATCAACAACCTTCGACCCCAGCGGAGTCCTCAACCCTAGGTCCGTGCCCTTAGCCCTCTGCACATCGCCTGCACCACCGTGCTTCGCCGGAGTAGCCGGTTTTCGCGTGCGACACAGCCATACCCGCTGCAGTCTTCGACATACAAGGTACCTACTTCGTGTTTAAATATCCTCCTGTAGACTAAATCGTTTTCAATTCTACGAAGTACTTTAGGAAGCCCTCATAACCCACTTTGAAACCCTTCAGAGGTATTTCAACATCAACCCCCTTGATCGACCATAGATTTGATGCAGAGTCGAGTAAATTCTGCCCCAAAAATAGGGTTTTAAGAGCAGTCGAGAACCCAACATGGAAGGCCGATTTCGGCCGACTTACTGCTAATTTTCGAAAACCAATTTGTCGCTGTTATAGATAACCTATACCAGATTATAAACCCGTTCGTAATTTCTAAAATCATGAAGTACACCTCAAGTTAATTAATTTTTAAAAAAACTCAAGAAAAACTGTTTTGAAAACTTTAGAAATTCAGGAATTCATCCCGAAACGGCATGCGCCCCGACAAACCGGACGACGTGGTCGTGCACTATACGCATGTAAAGGCGCGTATGGATGTTGCCGACGTGTGGGAACCGAAGGAACTCGATTTCGTTGCATGTGCGCGACGAAATCAGTACGTATCCGCCGAGATACCCCGTATCGACCTTTTGCAAACTTGGCCTTAACTTCGTGTACGTTCATCGTATCGAGACGAAACTTACGCCAACAGGTCCAGATCGAAATTCTGGTCCTGTGTGCCAAGTTTGGTCCGATTCTGAGAAGGTCGACCGGAGCGCCTATTTGGCGGGCCTACGATATGATCTAACGGACGAAATTGTACAAGGCCCCCCGAAATCCAACTTTGGACTTAGGGTTGGGTTTGTATTCTCAAATCGGACCCGTAGACATGTAGTTTGATAACTTTAGAGACCGTAGATACTGGCACGCGTTTAGGTACAAAACGAGTCCAACGGCGGACATCGTTTTGACCCAAAATTACAATTTTGCCCCTGTTCCAGAATTAGACTTTTGGACATGCGTTTCCTAGACATATCTTTTATACCAAACGCGTTCTTGATGTTTGTTTCTGCATCTTGAAATCCTTGTGGATTTTGACTTTCGTGTTGACGATTCTGACTGTTGAATTTTGATACATCTCGTACCTCCCTCAGTCAAGATACCTTGCTATTGTATTCTGCTTATTTACTGTCATTCAGTATACTGATTTAGTTTTATTTTTTTACTTATTGTCATTTTTCTGCCTTGATATATTTTATGTAATTAACTATTTAGTTTTATTCCTATTACGTTAATATTATGCGTCGACTTAAAGTTAAGAAGACTACCCTATGTTGTGATGCATTCATTGGCCTTGACACATGTGCAGTACGAGTCATGAGTCTCATATAGGTCTCGTACTTGCGTAGTTGGTTGGCCACCGATACGTGAGGACGTGCGTTAGGAAATAACTGCTAATAGAGTGTATGCTAGAAGACTTAGCAGTTATGAGTTGGCATTGGGCGAGAAGAAAATGATTGGAAGTTGACTATCACCCTATCTATCGTAGACTTGCTCGCTACTGAGGAACGATAGGAAGACTATATGCTATAGACTCATTCGATACTGAGGAATAGTATATGGTGTTGTGACTCGCTACTGAGGTACTGTACTGTATTGGTATTTTTTTGACTTGACCCGGTAGTCATGCAACCATGAACTGTTATTAAAATGCATTCCACTTAGAATGGTTAGACTACCTTTATCCGTAGGTGTATATACTTTTCCATATGGTTGTGTACTATACTGTTCATGGCTTGGAACAGTATTTTTTCACGAACTAGTGTGCCACACCTTGTCCTTGTTTGGTTGTAGGTGTGGTTCACTTCTTCGATGATAAAGTGCTGAACCATGTTATGATCTGGATTATTGTGAGCAGTTTATATTTAGTTTATACGATATATTTTTTCTGTATCTTGTTATGTCCCGGTGTAGATGGCTAGGATTGCCCTAGGAGTACGGACTCGGTTTAGCTCCTTCGTTTCCTACTGAGGATATCTTACCCACTGATGATGCCTGATCCTTTCCTTACTTGTATCTTTTATTTATTTTTGGAGGTTGGACTCCATTATCTAAGATTATATTCATGTCTGTTTGGTAGTGGATTTGTTTCCACCCGGCTATTTATCTTTCGACTATTTTATTTGATACTATCTGGACTATCATTTTCTTTTGTAGTTTTGTGGATGAGATATAGTTATTTGTGATTGGCCTGTGATTTACAGCTTATGTGTGCGTACGAGGATTCCGCAAATTGGATTATTCTTTGTATGCATGCAGCTGGCATGTTTCGTATGCCTAGTCCTACGTATTTTGGGATTGGGGCATTACATATTTTTATGGTGGCCCATGCAGGTCAGAGCATATCGTATCGGCTACATAACAGTGTTGATACGAGCCTGTATATAGGATTAGAAATTAGAAATCTCATCCACATGTTTGATACCTTCCTTGATTCCTCTTCAAACTCTCATTGACTGCTTAACTCGCATCTAGCTTGAAATTGTTCTAACAAAATTCTTATATCTCGTGCCAGAAAATGGATCTTCGCAGCGTTAGTGTTACCCCACTTGCCATCACCTCAGGAGACTCGGCAGCCCAAGAGGAGCAAATTCACTCACAACATCCTATAGTAACCTCAACCATGCCTTCTCAGCCAGACAAAATGACCCCACCTACTCACCAGCATCCCCAATCCTCTGAACCCCAGTTAGTACAACCTGTTCAGCAGATCCCTACACCCTAAAGAGGGTATAATCTACCACCCCTTCATCAGAATCTACCTCAAACTGGACTACAGATGCCTATGCCCCTGATTGATGGAGATGATACCAATCGGTTCCTTTATACTTTATTGCAGGCTCAGTAGCAGCAAAATGAGCTATTGAGACATGATGTGATGGTCCCACTTAATAGACCCACATCTCCACCACCAGCCCAAGTACTAGCACCTCTACCAAGGCCTCATTCATACGTAGGCAGTATTTCAGATTTCACCCAATGAAGCCGAAGACTTTCAAAGGTACCAAAGGCCCACTAGAAGTTTCTTCATGGCTTATTAGCACCGAGAATAAGTTAAAGGCATCACAGTTGCCTAAAGAAGATTGGATGACCGCAGTTGATTTATTACTCGAGGACAATATCTATCATTGGTAGAAAGTGAAGGAGAGGCGCTTGGGTACCAATCAGTTATGGGAAGTGTTCTACAAACTCTTCAACGAGAGGTACTTTCCAACCGCTGCTCGAAATGTACTGTATGATCAGTTCCTCCACCTCAAACAAGGCGACAAGTCGGTTGACGAGTATGATGTAGAATTTAGCCGACTAAGCAGATTTGCCGAGGGATTGATACCGACAGAGAAAGAAAAGGCTAAAAGGTTTCATAATGGATTAAGACCCGAGCTTAAAATACATACCACTGTGCAATCCAGAATTTTGCACACCACAGTATTAGAAAAAGCTAGAAGTCAGGAGATTGGAAGCACAACAAACTCAAAGATACTATGCCCCGATAGACTTTCCAGTTCAACTTGGTTCAGGAGGACCCGAACGACGACTTATTGCACAATATCAACAGCAAGCCGTGCCCTACCAAGTTCCAAGTACAATAACCTTCCAGTTTTGTGGAAGAAGAGGGCACCAGCAGAAGGACTGTCGTGGGCGACTAAAGTGTTGCTTCAATTGTGATTCTAGTGAGCATAAACTTCGAGATTGTCCCAACCGACATGCCACACCCATTTTAGCTCCAGCACCATCACAGCAACAGTTACGAGGGCCAATAACTCTCGGACTAGGTGCACCACAACCACTTTCCTTAGAAGAATATTAGGAGGGACCAGCCTTGGTGGGCCAAATACCAGAGTATAGGCCTGCTAGAGAAGAGATGAATAATCTGAGGCAAGGATGAGCATTCACCATGACAGTGCTAAACACCCTTCCTGAGTTGACAGATACCACATGTATTATTCTAGTTAATACATTATTGATGCACCTTCATTTGTGTCCTATTCATGCATAGAATAGTTTTCTCGTTCTTCCTAAACACATTGGGAATAAGAGTTAGCAATTGCACTGCAAGGTACTACCTATAAACATCTTTTGTAATCCCATAAGCCGTAGCATAGCCAGACTTGCTTAGAATAGCAATTAAGAATTTAGCCATTAAGACATGCTTTAGAACTTGATACCCCTTCTGTAGACCTTATATATTTGAAATGGCATATCTCCTCGGTTCGTATGTCATTACAGTGCTTCGTGCCAGGAAAATTCCCATGAGAACACAAGTATGACATACACAATATTCTTCAATCTATTCAAAATTACTTCATACTTGATTCATATCTACCACATCATAGTTTCTATTACGTCGTGTAGTATTCGTTAATAATCAAGAGTCGAGGTACTACATCACGACTTTGAAAATTCTTCTAACCTCGTTAATCCTAAAACTGTGTTAGCTTCTAGAGTGAGTAGATTATAAGCTTTCTAAATCTTAGGATATACTAGTATTACCGATTGATTAGATAAGTGGTTTCTATTAGGGTAATAATTAGTGCCTCATGAACTCCCACTTTCTTTTTAGATCATTTGGTGTCCCCGACCTTGACATTGCTATTCAGAGCACGAGACTAGCTGTTACCCTCCAACAAACTCCATATACAAGACCTAGACGAGTCTACCTTAATTTAGGTATATCATGTCCCACTAAAACACGCCCCCCGTGTTCTCTATTTTTATGATGCAACTTTCGGGCCAATAAGGGCCAACTATAACCCCTACCGTAATACCGATGAACTTTTCGATTTCAATTGGAGACCCAATTCCGACTCAAACCTTTCGATCCAATATATGGTTATGACCTACTCGAAGCCCACTATGCACATACCACTAAGGTACCACGCAATTGAGACCCCACGTGCTACCTATACACGAAAGTCACGCAAGGCACATAACACCTATTTAACCAACCCGATTTGTAATTAGCCCAACCACTTGGGCTAGAACCTGTTCTAAAGTACCATAACCTAATAAGTATGGTTTAGATTGGTTTTATGAAATTTTGTGCATCCCATATAGATTAAAACCAAGATTTATTCAATCAAGGCTTGATGTCCATATAGAGGGATCACTAAAACCTAGTTAAACCCATATGTGCTTATCTCCATATTTGGACCATAAAATCTAACTTTAGGAAATGAGCCTCTACACCTGTTATATAGTTTCCATCTCTGGGCCCACAAATACTTCTTCCATAAATTTCTTAACCGCGTCTTTCCGAAGCCTATGTTATTCGATCAATGGAATCCCCCTATACCAAATTGTTCCCGATTATGTTCAAACAAGACCTCTCCTACTGCCTTGATGAAACACGTTCATCATATGAGCAATGTTAAATATGTTATACCTAGGCTTCCTTTAGAGTCCGTAACTACAAACGTAAGTACCTCATACCCTCGTACATCTCTTTAGAATTTGTCTTCCTTAGCAGTCCTATTACTGTGCTTTCCACGATTATCCAACTTCTATAAGTTGGGTAGAGCCGTGAACTTCGTGCAACCTATTCCTTAGAAGGGTCACGTCGAACTAGGAGTTCGATGGTAGAAGGTCCCTTCCATCCTTTCACATAGCCTTGGTATGGTTTGACATACCTAACTGTTTTGTCGTTCGTAGCTTCTTTGTCCTCGGATATTAAGATTATTTCTAATTTCGAGGACGAAATTTTTATAAGTTGGATAGTATGTAAACCCCCTGAATTCCTAATTTTTTTACTATTTTATTTATTTAAATACTATTTAGGAATATTTTGGTATTGGTTAGAGATGATTTTATTAGTATTAAGTATTAAGCATAGCAAATATTTATATATATGTTATGAAATGGGAATTTCTCTTTTATGAAAATAAAATTTGTTGTTTGAAATTATTATTTGTCACGCCCCAGAACCAGAATACTGGAGAGCGGGGGCAGACATAGCCAGCTACGTATATAGAAATGGAAACCACCTCGATATACGATCACGGCTGTCTAGATATATGAGGGTTTACTACAAGCCAACAGTCTCTTATGGTCATGAACAAGCCTAATGTCTCAATCATAGCAAGTAAGTAAAGTCACAAGATATATGATCATTAAATATACAATAATAAGGCATCCCAAATATCACATATTCAGCTGATCATGAAGCTAGTCGTTACAAAATGTTAGGACTAGCAAGAGTTTAGTCATACATGATCAACCCTAGGATTTGTTAATCATGTTACAGCCCGTAGGCAGACAGTAAGTAAAAGTGCATCGAGCTAACAGGTGCTCGTCGGCTAAACGCCTCAAAAGAATAATTTTACAATAAAGTGGACAGAACAAAAAGGAAAACCCACTCTTGGCCCGGGTTCCGTCTAGTTGTCACCATTGGGCTGGAAGCTTGGTAGATCCTCGGGAGCTGCTCCGAAATCTGGCCACACAAAACCAGCTGGGTCAACCCCAGAAAGAGCAAGTGCCACAAGGGGGCCACGAAATAAGAATAAAAGCCAGCAATCAGCACAAAATCTAATATTAAAATTAAAACTTACGAAAACATGGCAGGGTGATATACGACGAGATAACCATGGAACTATTCCGATAGCCAGGTTACAACCCGTAAACCAAACAAGGACCGGGGTTGTAACCCTTCATCTGAACAGAGCTTGGTTTCCCACCATTTATCGGCAAGATAAGTAATGTAAGTAATCAAGACAGGAAGCAATCTTGCATGGGGTCAAGACATGACTAGACTGGTTATACCTCATTCAATCAATCACGGCCAAGCAGGTCCTACGGCTACTACTTTAACTAACTAGGGTTATCACAGGCCTAATTACTAACAAGATGCAGTGAGATTGTTCCACAGCCACAAGCCCTGCAGACCATCCAGGTTACCCAGGACGAAAGATTAGGGTTGAATTCAGGTGGGTACATCGTCCAGGAGACGCATGTACCCTTAGGTGACTTAGAGGGTGCAACACCTGACAGTGTACTGGAAATGTGCCCTACTCGACGGCAGGCTACAGATCCCTGGAGCGCCCAGGTAACGGGATTGCCTGTAGCTGTGTCATCTCTTCATGACTACTGTGTTATTCTAGTTATTAACCTTAATCCATTTTAGTAGGTACTCCTGACCGTGGTACTCAGGAGTCCCATCCTAGACATGATGCGAGACTGGACAAGTGGATTTAACAAGCAAACAAGAAAGAACCACCCACGGTGTCAAGATAGGTCAAGCTAAGTTATCAGGTCATGTCAAGTCAGGAGTGCGCCGTCACGGGCCACTATCAAGTTATCAAGATAAATCA
The DNA here is from genome assembly GCA_029216955.1 of Iris pallida. Taxonomy (NCBI): domain Eukaryota; kingdom Viridiplantae; phylum Streptophyta; class Magnoliopsida; order Asparagales; family Iridaceae; genus Iris; species Iris pallida. The sequence goes on along the minus strand of JANAVB010015399.1, from coordinate 5,479,368 downwards.
TGTCAGGGTACTTGTCAGGAGTGCGCCACGACGGGCCACTATCATGTCAGGTTGGTCATGTCAGGAGTGCACTACTACGGGTCACTGTCGTGTTATGCAAGTTCCTTGCCATATCAAGCCATGTACAATAGTCATTCCAAACATATTAAGTAAAATCAAGTTCCTGACAAAAGGCGTAAGGATATAAAATGGGCATAAAATATCTAATAAAATATCAAAATATAGGGCTATAGAAGAGCCAAGCTTAAAGAAAAAAAACCAAAACTCCAAGAGCCAATGGGTTAAGCAAGGGTCAAGGGGCAACATACGTGCAAAAGCACGCACGCAGGGGAGCTGCGTACGCACAAAAATACGCATGCAAGGCTCGCTCAAGTCTGCGTATCAAGGCACACTCAAGGGGAGCAGCGTACGTGAAAAGTCATACAGGCTCACTCAAGGCAGCATACGTGAAAAGTCACGCACGCTCAAGGGGGCTGCGTACGTGAAAAGTCACGCACGCTCAGGGGAGCAGTGTACGTGAAAAGTCACGCACGCTCAAGGAAGCAGGGTGCGTGAAAAGTCACGCACGCTCAAGGAAGCAGTGTGCGTGAAAAGTCACGCACGCTCAAGGAAGCAGTGTGCGTGAAAAGTCACGCACGCTTAAGGAAGCAGTGTGCGTGAAAAGTCACGCACGCTCAAGGGAACACGCTTCCAACAGGAAGCGTACTCAAGCCTGCGTACGCAGCGCTAAAGAGTGCACGTAGCTCAGTGTGCGTAAGCTAAGCAGCTCTGCACACTGCTCACTGTCTTCTCCAAACAGCAAGAACACTAAGGAAGAACCCAAAGCTTCACAAGTTCATAACTTGGCCATCCGAACTCCAAATCCGGATTTCCAAAGTTTCAACTTGGGTAAAACTAAAAGCTCTTCCACATGGAAACAACAAAACCCATGAAAATCCAACTAAAATAGATCAAAACATGCAAAAATCCGAAAATAGAAATAACTAGATCTTGAACAATGGAGACTCTAAACCACAAAATACCAAGAACTAATGTTAATCACCATGGCCTAATCTATCAAATGGACAAGTAAAATAGAGTTCTAATGTGGTGGCAAGGTGCACTTGCCTAGGGTTGGGAGAGTTGTGGAGGAAGGAGAAGAAGAAGAAGAAGAAAATAAATGATGGTTATGAGGAGAGAGAGAGGTAGGTGGGGATATAAAGAGGGGGAGTTGTGGTGGGTTGAGGGGTAACATAGGCTAAGGTGATCCAACACATAAACCCAACCAAACCAAACCGAACCAACCCAATAAAACTGAGCCAAGCCAAAACCCAAGATACGAGAAATACCGAAATCCCACAAGTTGAGAAAAATAAAAAAAAATATGCCAAAAATCCAGATACGAGTATAAATACGAAATACGGGAAATACTGGAAATGAGGGTGACATTATTATTATATTTATTTTAGGAATTTTAGAATCTATAACAGATTTTTAAATTAATATTATTTACCAAATATCTTTACATGATGTATCAAAGAATAACTTTTACAAACTAATATACAATATATGTGATAGGATTTTAGAAAATTTTATTTTAGAATTTTTGAAAATTTTTGAGAAATTATTGGGATTTATTTTAATTAGAATATATAAATGGTTTTGTTTAAAAGAGAGAAAAAAACAAATTAAAAGGGAATTTCCCATTGAACAGTGCCAGCAGCACTGTTCCCTCCTTCTAAACCCGACCCCCCGCGGCAGAACCTGTGATTGCTCGTTTTTTTTGAAACTTTTGATTTCCAAATCCGACCCAAATCTCCCTTAAATTCAATGGAATCTTCTCCAATGTAATCTTTATCGGATTCTCTCCCGGATTGCATCTAAACAAATCAATAGTTGGACTTAAATCAGGGATAAATTTGTTTAAACACCGAGTATATGAAACTTCGCATTGTCAACAACCTTCAACCCCAGCGGAGTTCCCAACCCTAGGCGTGCGCCCTCAGCTGCCCTCTGCACATCGCTTGCACCACTGTGCTTCGCCGGAGTAGCCAGTTTTCGCGCATGACACAGCCATACCCGCTGCAGTCTTCGACATACAAGGTACCTACTTCGTGTTTAAATATCATCCTGTAGACTAAATCGTTTTCAATTCTACGAAGTACTTTAGGAAGCCCTCATAACGCACTTTGAAACCCTTCAGAGGGATTTCAACATCACCCCCCTTGATCGATCGTAGATTCGACGTAAAGTCGAGTAAATTCTGTCCCAAAAACAGGGTTTTAAGAGCAGTCGAGAACCCAACTTGGGAGGCCGATTTCGGCCGACCTACTGCTAATTTTTAAAAACCAATTCGTCGCTGTTATAGATAACCTATACCAGATTACAAACCCATTCACAATTTCTGAAATCATGAAGTACACCTCAAGTTAATTGATTTTAAAAAAACTCAAGAAAAACTGTTTTAAAAACTTTAAAAATTCAGGAATTCATCCCGATACGGAGTGCGCCCCGACAAACCGGACGACGTAGTCGCAAACTATACGCATCGAAAGGCACGTATGAATGTTGCCGACGTGTGGAAACAGAAGGAACTCGATTTCGTTGCGTGTGCGCGACGAAATCAGTGCGTATCCGTCGAGATACCCCGTATCGACCTTCTACAAACTTGGCCCTAACTTCGTGTACGTTCGTCGTATCGAGACAAAAATTAGGCCAACAAGTCTGGATCAAAATTCTGGTCCTATGTGCCAAGTTTGGTCCGATTCTAAGAAGGTCGATTGGAACGCCTATTTGGCAGGCCCGTGACCCGATCTAACGGGGGAAATTGTACACGGCCCGCCGGAATCCAACTTTGGACTTATGGTTGGGTTCGTCTCCTCAAACCGGACCCGTAGACATATAGTTTGACAACTTTAGAGACCGTAGATACTGGCACGCATTTTGGTGCAAAACGGGTCCAATGGTGGACATCGTTTTGACTTGAAATTACGATTTTGCCCCTGTTCCAAAATTAGACTTTTGGACAGGCGATTCCTAGACATATCTTTTATACCAAATGCGTTCTTGATGTTTGTTTCAGCATCCGGAGCTCCTTGTGGATTTTGACTTTCGTGTTGACGATTATGACTGTTGGATTTTGCTACATCTCGTACCACCCTCAGGCAAGATACCTTGCCATTATATTCTGCTTATTTACCGTCATTCAACATGCTGATTTAGTTTTATTTTTTTACTTATTATCATTTTTTTTCCTTGATATATTTTATGTAATTAACTGTTTAGTTTTATTCCTATTACGTTAATATTATGCATCGACTTAAAGTTAAGAAGACTACCCAATGTTGTGATGCATTCAATGGCCATGACACATGTGCTACACAAGTCACGAGTCTCATATAGGTCTCGGACTTGCGTAGTTGGTTGGCCATCGATACGTGAGGACGTGCGTTAGGAAATAACAACTAATAGAGTGTATGCTAGAAGACTTAGCAGTTATGAGTTGGCATTGGGCGGAGAGAACATGATTGGAAGTTGACTACCACCATATCTGTCACGCCCCAGAACCAGAATACTGGAGAGCGGAGGACAGACATAGCCAGTTACGTATATTGAAGTGAATCCCACCACGCAATACAGTCACGGCTGTCTAGATGCATGAGGGTTTATTACGAGCCATCAGTCTCTTAGGGTCAATAACAAGCCTAGTGTCTCAATCTCAAGCAAGCGAGTAGATATAACAAGATGGTAGATCATCCGACATACAAAGTAAGGTGTCCCATACATTACATATTCAGATGATCATAAAGCTAGTCATACAAAATACGAAGACTAGCAGGAGTTTAAGTCATACATTATAAACCCTAGGATTTGTCAATCATGCTACAGCCCGTAGGCAGACAGTAAATAAAGTTACAAATGAGCTAACACTTGTTCGGCGGCTAAATACCTCAAAAGAATATTTTTACAAGGGAGTGGGAGAGCAAAATAAAACCCACTTATTGCCGGGATTCCTTCTAGTGTTCACCATATGGTAGGAAGGTTGGGAGATCCTCGGTAGCTGCTCCAAAATCTGGCCATACAAAACCAGCTGGGTCAGACCCCAGAAAGAGCAAGTGCCACAAAGGAGGATTCACTTAAGAACTAAAACCAGCATGTCAGCACATAAAGTCATAGGTGAAATAACATAAGACATGAGTTAAAGAAAACAGGATGATAAACGATAAGATAACCAAAGGACTATTCCGGTAACCAAGTTACAACCTGTAAACCAAACAAGGACCGAGGTTATAACCCTTCACCTGAACAGAACTTAGCCTCGAACCAATTATCGATAAAGTAAAGCATAAACAAGCATGTCCGGAGATATCCATGTACCGGACCTAGGCAAGACTAGACAAGATAGGACTCCATCCATCATTCATGGCCAAGCAAAGAGTACGGCTTGATACTTAACTAACTAGGGTTATCACAAGCTTAGTTACTAGCAAGATGCAATGAGGTACGCCTACGGCCACAAGCCCTGCAGACTATCCAGGTTATCCAGATGCAAGGTTCAAGATTAGAGTTATCATGCCTTGTTAGGTGACTTGGATGCAACACATGACAGTGTGCATAGTAATCGTTTCATGTAGTGCCCCACATAACAGTGAGCTGGAAATGTGTCCTACTCGTCGGCAGGCTACAAGTCCATCAAGGAAGGTGCCCAGATAACGGGATTGCTTGTAGCTGGAATACCTCTCTATATGCTCTACTTGATCAATCTAGTCATTAACCTAGTCAGATTCAGTATGAATCCCTGACCGTGGTAACCAGGGATACATGTCCTAGACATGATGCAAGACAAGACTGGTTGCTTATACAAGCATATTCAATACAATCACCTACGGTGTCAAGAATTCACTTAGCATGTCAGGTTAGCCGTCGTAACAGCGTATCAAGGTTATCATGTCGGGTTGCTTATCAAGATTACTTATCAAGGCAAGGGTGCGTCACAACGGACCACCATCAAGAATTATCATGTTAAATTACTTGTCAAGAGTGCACCACGGCGGGTCACTATCAAGAGTTATCCTATAAGGTCATAATGTCATATCTTGTCTATGCAAGTGCACCACAACGGATCACTGATCATGCAATTCCATCACTAATCCGTGTTCAGATTAACATTCATAAACAATGTCATGCTCACATAGTGTTCATGTCGAGTTTATATTGAAAAGGCGTAAGGATATAAAATGGGTGCAAAGAATCATAAAGGGAAAAAAACTGGGGACATAATGCGCCCAAGGAGGAGAGACATGGGGTGCCATGGCCAACAAGTGGCATTAGCCCAGTTGCGCCAGGTTAATAGGTTACGCCAAGACAAGTAGGGTGCCAAGCACTAGAATGCACGAGGTCGGGTCAAGTTGCCCCAGGAAGAGTCAGGCCAAGTCATGTTGCGCTAGACACTAGACTGCGCAAGGCTAGGTTACGTATGCCTCAGGTTGCACCCGAGTCAGGTTGCGTCTGAGTCAGGTTGCACCGGAGTCGGACTGCACATCAGTCAGACTGCGCTTGAGTCAGACTGCACATCAGTCAGACTGCGCATCAGTCAGACTGCGCATGAGTTAGACTGCGCATCAGTCAGACTGCGCATCAGTCAGACTGCACATCAGTCAGAATGTGTTGCGCTAAAGAGCACGTGCAACTCAGTGGCGCAAGCTAAAAAGCTCGTGCACACTGCTCACTGTCTTCTCAAAATCAGCAAGAACTCCATGGTTGAACCCATAGCTTCAAAAGTCTATAACTTGGTCAAAACAAGTCCAAATCCAACTTCCAAATGGTCAAAATTGGATAGAATGAAATTTTCTACAACATGGAACCATCAAAACTTGAAAACAAAGAAGTTTGATAGATCAAAACCACCAAAATCCAAAAATGACTAATTTCTAGATCTACAAAAATTAAAGCCTCAAAATGGAAAATGACAAGTTCTAATGTGTCTTAAAAACATGAGGAGAAGCTAATGGAACAATAAAAATGGGGTCTCTTGTGGAAGCAAGTTGCACTTGCCTAAGGGGTGTTCTTGGTTGGTGGTGGGTTTAATGGAGAAGGAAGAAGAGTTAATGAGAAAGTGGAGGAGAGAGAAAAGTTAGGTGGGTTATAAAGGGGAATGGTGGTGGGTTTAACATGATGAACCAAAGAATAAACCAAGCCAACCCAAAATAAACCAAATTAAACCATTACATGCCATGATGAACCTAATCAAGATTAAACTGAAATTAGCTAGCCAGGCAGGAAAATAAAATACATGTCAGGATTCCGTATACGTATACTGAAAATACGTAGAACGAAAAACGGGGGTGACAACTCTACCCACCTTAAAAGAATTCCGTCCTCGAAATTTAATCAAGAGGCTAGAGATGTCGAGCAAGCTATATCAATTGCAGGCAATATATGACTAGCAGTCAATCAAGCAATCATTCATGCAAGCAAGGAACTTAAGCATATGGTATAAGAAAGATATTATACCTTACGAGTCAAACAGGTCGGGATATCACGATCGGATATCATCCTCACGCTCCCACGTTGACTCACCCAAAGAGTGATGACCCCTAGCAATACGGACTAACTTGATAGTTTTGTTCTTGAGTATCTTCTCCCTCCGGTCCAATATAGATACGGGTCTCTCCTCATACGAAAGGTTGGTACCAACAACCAATTCCGAATGATCAAGAACGTGACTCGGATTCGGTATATACCGTTATAATTGGGATACATGGAAGACATCATGTACCTCACGTAACGATGGCGGAAGAGCGAGACGATAGTATACATCACCTACTCGCTCTAGAATATCAAACGGTCCTATATACCTAGGACTGAGCTTCCCCCGTACGCCGAATCGAATGACGCCACGGGTAGGCGAGATCCTAAGGAATACATGGTCGCCGACAGAAAATTCAAGGGGACGCCGATGAGAATCGGCCCAATGACGTTGGCGATCTTAGGCAACTCGAAGATGATCTCTGACTTGTCTGACCACCTCAATAGTCTACGTCACCATCTCTGGTCCAAGCATTTGCCTCTCACCGATATCGTCCCAAGCTAAAGGAGATTTGCACTTCCTGCCGTACAAGGCCTCGAAAGGTGCCATCTGGATACTAGCCTGGAATCTGTTGTTGTACGAGAACTCTACGAGATGTAGGTGATCTTCCCATGAACCACCGAAGTCGAGTGTACATGACCGCAACATGTCTTCAAGAGTCTGGATCGTGCGTTCTGACTGACCATCTGTCTGCAGATGGTAGGCTGAACTGAACTTGAGACGAGTCCCCAAACTCTCTTGAAGACTCCGCCAAAAGTGTGAGGTGAATCTTGAATCTTTGTCGGACACAATACTGATTAGCACTCCATGCAATCTGACTATCTGCCTGAGGTACATCTCTCTAAGCTGATCCGCCGACTGACATATTCTGAAAGGAAGAAAATGAGCTACCTTCGTGAGGCGATCAACTATAACCCAGACGGCATCTCTCCCAGCTGGGGATCTAGGTAATCCAGTTACAAAATCCATGGTATTGTGCTCCCGTTTCCATTCAGGGATCGGTAAAGGTTGAAGAAGTCCAGCTGGTCTCTGATGTTCGGCCTTAACTTGTTGACAAACTAAACAACGAGAGACAAACTGGGCTATCTCCCTCTTTATGCCATTCCACCAAAAATGCTGTCGAATATCACGATACGTCTTCGTACTGCCGGGATGAATTGAATACTGAAAACTGTGGGCTTCTGCCATGATTTCCTGTCTTATATCTCCACTGGGTACACAAAGACGCCTCCCATGCCGGAGTGTACCATCTTCATGAATGCATAACTCTGGTCTCTGTCCTGCCACACATTCTGCCCTAAGCCGCTGAAGCTTAGAGTCCGTGGACTGAGCTAACTTGATCCTCTCAACTATACTGGACTGAACTTGCATACTGGCCATCAATGCCATACTGGAAGGAAGAACAATTTCAATACCCATCTTCTGAAGATCTGCTAACAACTCTGGCTGCACCGTTAGAAAATAAACTCTGGCTCTCCTGCTCAATACATCTGCTACCACGTTGGCCTTCCCAGGATGATACTACAAGTTGATGTCATAATCCACAAGTAGCTCTAGCCATCTCCTCTGACGCATATTAAGATCCTTCTAGGTAAACACATACTTCAGACTCTTGTGGTCGGTGAAAATCTCCTTCCGATCTCCATACAAATAATGTCTCCAAAGTTTCAATGCAAAAACTACGGCTGCTAACTCCAGGTCATGGGTTGGGTAATTCCTCTCATGGTCACGAAGTTGACATGACGCATAAGCGACTACCTTACCATGCTGCATCAAGACACATCATAATCCCTTGCCGGATGCGTCGCAATAAACTAAAAATCTTCCCGTCCCGTCTGGAAGAGTGAGAATGGGGGCCTCATCAATCTCCGCTTTAACTTCTCAAATAAACTCTGACACTCTGCTGTCCAAGCAAACTGTACATCCTTATGGGTCAACTGCGTCAGTGGTGCTAAAATTCGAGCAAAGTCTGACACAAAGCGTCGATAATAGCCGACCAATCCGAGGAAACTTCGAACTTCTACGACGGTGCTTGGTACTGGCCATGTCTCTATAGCCACTATTTTTTGGGGATCAACTTTCACTCCACCTCTGGTGATGATATGACCCAAGTACGAGATACGATCTAACCAAAACTCGCACTTACTGAACTTTACATACAACTGGTGGTCCCTGAGAATCTAAAGAACTACACGAAGATGCTGCTCATGCTCTGCCTCGTTCTCGCTATAGACTAAGATGTCGTCTATGAACACTATTACAAACTGGTCCAAATAGGACATGAAGATACGATTCATGAGGTCCATGAATACGGCCGGCGCATTGGTCGCTCCAAATGGCATAACAAGGAACTCCCAATGTCCATATCTAGATCTGAATGCTGTCTTCGGGATGTCCTGCTCTCTGACTCTGATCTGATGGTACCCTGACCGCAAGTCAATCTTCGAGAATACTGCCGCTCCCCTGAGCTGATCAAATAAACCATCTATCCTTGGTAAAGGATATCTATTCTTAATTGTTACAGAGTTCAAGGTACGATAATCAACACATAATCTTGACGTACCATCCTACTTCTTCACAAGAAGCATCGGAGCTCCCCAAGGTGATCCGCTAGCACGAATGAATCCCTTGGTTCTAAGTTCTTCAATCATCTTGTACAGGACCTCCAACTCTGATGGTGCCATCCTATAGACTCTCTCTGACACTGGTGCCGTCCCAGGAATCAAGTCGATAGTGAACTCTATCTCTCTCTCTGGGGGCATGCCTGGAAGCTCTTCGGGAAATACGTCAGAAAACTCTTCTACAACTCTGGAAAATTGAACTGCTGCTGCTAAGGCCATCCGTAATACTGGGGAAGAAGGTTCTACTCCGCCTCGAGAAAATAAAAACTCGGGCTCACCGGGAATACTAAAAATAATCTTGCCGATATGGCAATCTATTCTAGCATACTGGTCCCTCAACCAATCTATTCCTAGGACTACATCATAATCGGCCATCGGGAACTCTATCAACCTAGCGGAAAACTCTCTACCGCTAACTATAATTCGACACGAGAAAAACACCCTATCTACACCCACAAGTCCGTTACCAGTAAGTATATTGAGCCTTACTGATAATGACTCGGGCTCCAGTCCTATCCGTGTCGCGAATCGTGCAGACATAAATGAATGCGATGCACCTGAATCAAATAATATTGATGCAGGAAAAGAGTTGACGAGAATGGTACCTGCCACCACCTCACCTGATGCCAACTCCTCCTCTACGGTCAAAGCCATCGCTTGACCGTGCCCTCTGGGTGCTGGTCCCCTCTGCTGGAAACCTCTTGGCGGTTCTGAACCTGAGCTTGGACCTGGGCATACTGTTGCGGTCGCTGCTGCTGGAATGCCTGAGCCTGAGACGGTAATGGTCTCGGAGGCTGATACTGCTGCTGCTGTACTAGTGCTGGTCCCCTCAATGAGGGACTAGTCTGGGCCGATGAGGATGAACCGGCTCTCTGTGGGTAGGACCCTATCATGTGATCCGGTGCCCCACAAGCCAAACACAATCCTTATGCTCGGCGACATTCTGACACTACATGCCCTGGCTTCCCACAATGAGTACATCCCATTGTGGAAGACTGCCTCCGCTTCTGCTGCTGAGGATACGTCGGAGTCGAATGCTGAACCGATATAACTGATGCTGCCCTCCTCGGAGCTCCAATGGTCAAGGCCCTAGCTTCCGGAGCTGGGGCTGAAGACTGGATCATCTGACCATGGGACCGCTTCCGCCCTCCAGTTCTGTCTATAATTCTCTGCGAGGTATACTCATGCCTCTTAGCTGCCCGCAAAATAGCATCAAAGGTCTAATGCTCAAACTGCTCCACTGCTAGAATGATCTCTAGGTGGAGTCCCTGCTGGAACCGCTGCGCTCGATCAAACTCGGTTGCCACCAAAGTGGGAGCAAACCGACTCAGTCTTGAAAACTCGGCCGCATATCCATCGACCGTCCTGCTCATCTGCCTGAGATTGGTGAACATCGTCTGTAGGTCATGCCGAGCCACAGCATCGAATTACTTGATCTGAAACTTGTTACTGAATACTGCCCACGGGACAGGCGTTGCCAAACCAACTACTATCATCGCCCACCAGGTACGGGCTAGGTCTAATAACTGTAGGCGCACCACAGCTACCTTCTCTCCTTCTGGACTCTTGGCTGCATCTAAGATAATCTCAATGTCCTGGAGCCACGCATCAGCTGCAATAGCGTCTTCACTCCCATCAAAGAAGGGAGGGCTGAGGCGCTTGAAACTGTTAGCCTCACTGTTCCCTTGATAACCAACACGGCCCATGGCATCCTGTACTGCCTGGTGCAGGGCATCGCCCCGACGATCTTGAGACGCAAGAAATGTCCTGATGAGACCCACCAAGGTTCCATCGTCAGGCTCTGCAAGCTAGACGGGCTGAACTGGTGGATCTTGACTCCCAGAAGGCATGACTCTGGAGACTACCCCTGAGTGCTGGGCTTGATCTCCATGTTGCTGCTGGTCCACGGGAGGTGCTTCACCTTGCTGATCGGCAGGAATAATGCCGCTGAATAAACGACATAGGAAATAATAAGGAAGGACCATGATAGGTCAAGGATATAAACATGTGATCAGGTCAAGAATTCTGAAAGATCAGAAGGCACGAGTAGAGATCAAGGGCGAGTGCTGATTGAGACATCTATCCAGTGAAACCCTCACCCATCTTGATTTACAAGACCTACATGGGCCACCACTTAAACCGTGTCACGCCCCAGAACCAAAATACTGGAGAGCGGGGGACAAACACAGCTAGCTACGTATATTGAAGTGAATCCCACCACGCAATACAGTCACGACTGTCTAGATGCATGAGGGTTTACTACGAGCCATCAGTCTCTTAGGGTCAATAACAAGCCTAGTATTTCAATCTCAAGCAAGCGAGTAGATATAACAAGATGGTAGATCATCAGACATACAAAGTAAGGCATCCCATACATTACATATTCAGATGATCATGAAGCTAGTCATACAAAATACGAAGACTAGCAAGAGTTTAAGTCATACATGATCAACCCTAGGATTTGTTAATCATGCTACAGCCCATAGGCAGACAGTAAATAAAGTTACAAATGAGCTAACACTTGCTCGGCGGCTAAACGCCTCAAAAGAATATTTTTACAAGGGAGTGGGAGAGCAAAATGAAACCCACTCGTTGCCGGGATTCCTTCTAGTGTTCACCATCTGGTAGGAAGTTTGGGAGATTCTCGGTAGCTGCTCCAAAATCTGGCCATACAAAACCAGCTGGGTCAGACCCCAGAAAGAGCAAGTGCCACAAAGGAGGCTTCACTTAAGTACTAAAACCAGCATGTCAGCACATAAAGTCATAGGTGAAATAACATAAGACATGAGTTAAAGAAAACAGGATGATAAACGATAAGATAACTAAAGGACTATTCCGGTAACCAAGTTACAACCCGTAAACCAAACAAGGACCGGGGTTGTAACCCTTCACCTGAACAGAACTTAGCCTCGAACCAATTATCGATAAAGTAAAGCATAAACAAGCATGTCCGGAGATATCCATGTACCGGACCTAGGCAAGACTAGACAAGATAGGACTCCATCCATCATTCACAGCCAAGCAAAGAGTAAGGCTTGATACTTAACTAACTAGGGTTATCACAAGCTTAATTACTAGCAAGATGCAATGCGGTACGCCTACGGCCACAAGCCCTGCAGACTATCCAGGTTATCCAGACGCAAGGTTCAAGATTAGAGTTATCATACCTTGTTAGGTGACTTGGATGCAACACATGACAGTGTGCATAGTAATCGTTTCATGTAGTGTCCCACATAACAGTGAGCTGGAAATGTGCCCTACTCGTCGGCAGGCTACAAGTCCATAAAGGAAGGCACCCAGATAACGGGATTACTTCTAGCCGGAATACCTCTCTATATGCTCTACTTGATCAATCTAGTCATTAACCTAGTCAGATTCAGTATGAATCCCTGACCGTGGTAACCAGGGATACATGTCCTAGACATGATACGAGACAAGACTGGTTGCTTATACAAGCATATTCAATACAATCACCCACGGTGTCAAGAATTCACTTAGCATGTCAGGTTAGCCGTCGTAACAGCGTATCAAGGTTATCATGTCGGGTTGCTTATCAAGATTACTTATCCAGGCAAGGGTGCGTCACAACGGACCACCATCAAGAATTATCATGTCAAATTACTTGTCAAGAGTGCACCACGACGGGTCACTATCAAGAGTTATCCTATAAGGTCATAATGTCATATCGTGTCTATGCAAGTGCACCACAACGGGTCACTGATCATGCAATTCTATCACTAATCCGTGTTCAGATTAACATTCATAAACAATGTCATGCTCACATAGTGTTCATGTCGAGTTTATATTGAAAAGGCGTAAGGATATAAAATGGGTGCAAAGAATCATAAAGGGAAAAAAACTGGAGACATAATGCGCCTAAGGGGGAGGGACAAGGGGTGCCATGGCCAACAAGTGGCATTAGCCCAGTTGCGCCAGGTTAACAGGTTGCGCCAAGGTAAGTAGGGTGCCAAGCACTAGAATGCACGAGGTCGGGTCAAGTTACGCCAGGAAGAGTTAGGCCAAGTCATGTTGCGCTAGGCACTAGACTGCACAAGGCTAGGTTGCGCATGCTTCAGGTTGCACCTGAGTCAGGGTGCGCCTGCGTCAGGTTGCGCCGGAGTCAGACTGCGCATCAGTCAGACTGCGCATGAGTCAGACTGCGCATCAGTCAGACTGTGCTGTGCTAAAGAGCGCACGCAACTCAGTGGCGCAAGCTAAAAAGCTCGTTCACACTGCTCACTGTCTTCTCCAAATCAGCAAGAACTCCATGGTTGAACCCATAGCTTCAAAAGTCTATAACTTGGTCAAAATAAGTCCAAATCTAACTTTGAATTGGTCAAAATTGGGTAGAATGAAATTCTCTACAACATGGAACTATCAAAACTTGAAAACAAAGAAGTTTGATAGATCAAAACCACCAAAATCTGAAAATGACTAATTTCTAGATCTACAAAAATTAAAGCCTCAAAATGGAAAATGACAAGTTCTAATGTGTCTTAGAAACATGAGGAGAAGCTAATGGAACAATAAAAATGGGCTCTCTTGTGGAAGCAAGTTGCACTTGCCTAAGGGGTGTTCTTGGTTGGTGGTGGGTTTAATGGAGAAGAAAGAAGAGTTAATGAGAAAGTGGAGGAGAGAGAAAAGTTAGGTGGGTTATAAAGGGGAATGGTGGTGGGTTTAACATGATGAACCAAAGAATAAACCAAGCCAACCCAAAATAAACCAAGTTAAACCATTACATGCCATGATGAACCTAATCAAGATTAAACTGAAATTAGCTAGCCAGGCAGGAAAATAAAATACATGTTAGGATTCCGTATACGTATACTGAAAATACGTAGAACGGAAAACGGGGGTGACACTATCTATCGTAGACTCGCTCGCTACTGAGGAACAATAGGTAGACTATATGCTATAGACTCGCTCGATACTGAGAAATAGTATATTGTGTTGTGACTTGCTACTGAGGTACTGTACTGCATTTGTATTTTCCTGACTTGATCCGGTAGTCATGCGACCATGAACTGTTCTTAAAATGCATTCCACCTAGAATGGTTAGACGACCTTTATCCGTAGGTGTATGTACTTTTCCATATGGTTGTGTAATATACCGTTCATGGCTTGGAACAGTATTTTGTCATGAACTAGTGTTCCATATCTTGTCCTTGTTTGGTTGTAGGTGTGGTTTACTGCTTCGATGATAAAATACTGAACCATGTTATGATTCAGTTTATTGTGAGCAGTTTATATTCAGTTTATACGGCGTATTTTTCTGTATCTTTTCCGCTGAGGACCTGGTGATCTCTCCAGTTGTAGATGGTCAAGATTGCCCCAGGAGTACGGACTCGGTTTAGCTCCTTCGTTTCCTACCGAGGATATCTTATCCACTGATGATGCCTGATCCTTTCCTTACTTGTATCTTTCATTTATTTTTGGAGGTTGGACTCCATTATCTTAGATTATATTCATAGTTGTTTGGTAGTGGATTTGTTTCCACCCGGCTATCTATCTTTTAACTCTTTTATTTGATACCATCTGAACTATCATTTTCTCTTGTGATTTTGTGGATGAGATATAGTTATTTGTGATTGGCCTGTGATTTATAGCTTATGTATGCGTACGAGGATTCCATATATTGGAGTATTCTTCGTATGCATGCAGCTGGCATGTTTCGTATGTCTAGTCCTACGTATTTTGGGACTGGGGCGTTACAGTCCTTGTAAGAGAACAGAGCTCTGATACTGATTGAAGAACAGATAGGCAACTCTATAGGGGTGAATAGAGTTTATAACGATAATAACCAAATAAATTTTAACTCTTTTCACCAACTGTAAATAATCAGAGTAGTAAATGCAAAAATGAAAAGATCAAGAGAGCATACGCAAACACAGTCGTTTTAACCTGGTTTCCCTCGTGGAGGACTAGTCTAGACCTGAGAACTCTAGGTCAGGATTAAATCCATTATTTGTGAAATAGTAGTTACATCCTGTACCTTTTCTTCAGAATAGCACGTCAACTTCTTACAAAGATCGCTGTGACGAAGCTTGGAATTTTCTAAGCGACTTTCTTGACTCTTGCACAAACTTCTAACTGAATAGCACTGAGCATTTATAGGCTTAGGAAGCTTTTAGATGAGAAGGTTAAGGCTTGTATGAGGCTTATAGAGAAGAGAAGAGAAGAGAAGATAATTGGATGATTGAAAATGAGAGAATTCAATGCCTATTTATACTAGTTGGGATAGGCAGAATTCGACCAGAATTCTGTGTCATGAATTCAAATTTTTGGCCGTTGGACAACTAGCATACAGCAAACCCTAAAAATTAGGGTCCTAAAAATCAGGGAAGAGAGTTCGGCCCGAACTCTGTGTGGGGCAGATTTCGGCCCGAACTCTATCTCCATAGGACAGAATGTTCAGATCGGCTTTGTGGGCTAATTTGGCTTTTGGTGGATCTTTGGGTTTGTTTGGGAATAAGGTTTAAGCCAAAAATACCCAGTGTTACTCAGTTTACATTTTACTAGACCCAATAAATGTAAAATAATATAGACTCTAAAAACGAGTACGTTACAAAAGAGAGACGACGTTTGTCTTGTACTAAGTTCTGTCTTGATGTGTTATATTGAATTATGACAAGTATCATATTATCAATTTATCAATATTTGGTTGACTGTGATCCAGTTTGGGTCAAAATGATGTCCATTCCCCATGCTTCAAATGGCCAAGAGGCCACCGTTGGGTGCAAGAATTCGGATGACAGATGTATGAAATCTGTGTGGATCTAACAAGCCTTACACTTCTTTGCATAGTCGATTGCATCTGCTACCATTGCAGGACAGTAGTAACCCATCCGACGGAGACGGTCCTTCAACTTCGGGCCTAGTTGGTGAGCCCCACAAATGCCATCGTGAGCCTCACGTAAGGCTTCTTTGGCTTCTGCGTTTGACAGACATCTTAACAGTAGTCCGTCGTAAGATCGTCGATATAACTTTTTTGTTTCGGTGTCATAAAAGAATATGAGAGAACGCCTTCTGATTGAAGTTGCTTCTTTCATATTCTCAGGTTAGAGCCCATAGGCTGTAAAGTCGATGAACGAGAGTCTCTAGTCTTGTATGTCATTGGTTATCTGGACGGAGTAGCTCATATCCAGTTGAACATTATTTTTGGGACAGACCAACTCATGGCCTATCACGTCGACTAGATGATGAGCATAATTTGGAACCGCCAAAGAAGCGACGAGGCCTGCTAGGGCATCGGCTTCAATATTCTGGAGCCTAGGAACGTACTCTATAAAAAACCCCTCCAAGGTTACAATGATGGCAATTGCTGTCTGATGATAGGGAATCAGGTCCGCGTTACGAACCTCGGATTTGATTAACAATCAGCTGTGAGTCGCCATACGCTTCCAGGTATTTGACCCCTACCTCTTTTGCGAGTCGGAGTCTGATGACCAGAGCGTTATATTCGGCTAAATTGTTTGAACAAGGTTCTGTGAGAGAATATGCCCGATTGACTAACAACCCAGAGGAAGAAATTAATACTACCCCGACTCCAGCGACGATATCACCTTGTGGCCTTGTTCTTGAAACACCGTCAAAGAACATTCGCCAAACGTCATCATGTGAAGTTATGTTTGAGTTAACGACTTCGTCTGGGATTTTTTCATAGATTCTGGCTGTTTCTGAGCCTGGATGGGCTGCTAGAAAGTCGGCCAAGGCTTGACCTTTGACAGCCTTCTGCGGAACGAAGACCACGTCGTAGGGGGATAACAGTATCACCCATGTGGCTAGACGAGAACTGAGTGCGCCTAGCTTGGTCATGAGAACTCTGAGGGGATTAACTCGCGAGACAACATGGATAGTCTGTCCTGACACATAGTGTCGTATTTTCTGAATGGCGAACACCAAGACAAGGCATTCCTTCTCCACGGCGGTGTACCTATGCTCCAGCCCCACCATTATTCGGCTGAGATAGTAGATGGCTTGTTCGTGCTCCGTATCATTGTTCTGTGCTAGCAAGGCGCCGAGGGAGTTTTCTATCACCCGTACATAGAGCAAGAAAACCTTTCCGACAACTGGGGCTACCAGAACCGACGGATTCGATAGGTATTCTTTAATATCATCAAAGGTGCGTTGACATTCTTTATTCCATATGAAAGAGACACCTTTCTTCATGAGTTGTGTGAAGGGTCGACAACGCCCTGAGAGGTTAGATATGAACCTCCTGATGTTGGCTAATCATCACCGAGGTTAACTTGCATGACCTCATCTTTTGTGGGAGGGTCACATAGTTCAAAGCGCTTCTTCCATTGTGCATCCAGTTGTTTGACCCATGGCTCTAATTCAAGAGGTTCGAGTAGATCTTCGTCTTCCTCTTCAATGTCAGCGGATGCCATATTGACAGATAATTTCTGCCTGAATATATGTCCAATACTGTTATCGGAATTGTATGTAGGTGATTCGGATGAGTGAGAATGCCACTCGCATTCCTTATCGGAGCTCTCGGGCGTTGTTGCTGGTGTAACATAACTGAGGCCGCATTTGGACTTGCCGTAATAATCTCGAGGTTTTCCAGACGGGGTTGACAGCTGCAGAGACGATCGTCGACCGTTGCCGTAATTCAGACCTGGGATAGCCTCCATGTCGTACCCCTGCTTTTGCATGAAGTACTTGGCTTGAGGACTATACAGGTAGAGTAGTAATCTTCCAATATCGGGTTCGAGATCAAACTCTTATGGCAAGAAAGGTTGAGGACCTTTTTTCGGCCGAAGATGATCGTGTGATCCCCTTCTCTTCTGCCTGGGACTAGGAAGTAGGCACCTCTAATGGGAGTAAGCCGGTTTGCGGTATGGACGGTTGTCACCTATGTATGCAGGTTAATATCCCGATCTTGCCCCATAATATATATCAAATTAAGTTTATTACACTCAGGATAGTTCAACGGCATCATCTTATTGATGAAATAAGGAATTTTGTCCATAGGGATTACATCATCAGGAGAGGGACTATCCACTTTTGCAACCAGATACTTTGCAAGTTCTGCATCCTCTTCAGCTACCCCCTGCGTGACCGAGGGTTGAGACGTTGTCTTAAACAGCTTGACCACCAAGGATTCTGTTTGTGGCATTGGCTTGCCTGAGTGTCACGACCCGCACCCTGAAGAGGGGCACGAGTATGTGGTTACGTCCAGCCTACACCGCAGTATCGGCGGTAGAACGCTGTATATAGGGTCTGTAAATACTACGACTAAAACAGATAAATGTACCTGTATAGTATATACACTCCAAAAGGAGGTGACATAGCAATACAGTCTCAATCACATATATCAAAACTAAGATAAATAGCATGGAAAGGAAATATGATAGATAAACCAGAAATGAGTCCAAGATCCACAAGTCAGAGCTATACACAAACATCCAGTCTCAGAAAATATATATAATAGATACTACAACTAAAATATACTAGCTGGCTCGCAGGCCAGGCAAACCTAACTAACTATGCTACTCAGGGTGAGCAAAGTCTAGTGGCTCTACCAATAAGCCACGGTCTAACTCTAATCCATCAGACTCAACCCCATAGTAGGTCGGGCAATCAGTCTCTGAATCATCTGTAAAATTTGTCAACGGTATCCTGTCAGGAAAATGAGCAAGTACAAACACCAACAGCAGTTCCATATGAATTGATAAATTCTATAAGAGAGAGTATAATGAAATACAAGACAAAATCAACTGGAAATATATATAATGGTGTGAGTACTGAAAAAGGACGACAATATGAATGTATATAGGGCGACTTGGGAACTGTTCGGAAAGCCGAGTTACAACCCCTAAACCAAACAAGGACTGGAGTTGTAACCCTTCTCCCGAACAGAACTTAGCCTCCCCGAAAATAAATATAAAAGGTGCCTTGAATTATTAGTGCGTCATGTGATCGGCTTGGGAAAAACATGTTCAGGCTTTCCATCCGACCGGCTACAAACAAATAACAAGTGTGAAACAACAAGTGTGAAGATAAGGCCGGTCACCATGAAAAGTTATGAACAAGTAGCTATGGACAAGTGTCGAGTACAAGTGTGAAGCAACAAGTGGGAATTTGATCACACAACCACTAATAACTCCCCATCCCCGAATAGTATAAAAGATTCGGTCATAACACGTCATGACACGAGATTTAAAAGCAGGTGATCAGCCCACTCCCAAGTCCATGTCTATACAAGTACAAGTAACAAATTGAGTCATGTACCAATATACCAAGTAATCCGGGAACAACATCTCATGACCGGATCCGACATATACTAGTCCGTGAAATATCATGTCTGGAAATCAAGTAAGACACTACGACTGAATCGGATATAGCAGATATCAAAACAATAAAAACTATTAGTGAATGTACTCGCCTGTGGGCCTGAGCTGATAGGGTGAACAGACGCTCAGAGCGATCACAGACCTAAGATAAGATACTATGAGTCAAACAGGGCTAAATACTGAAAAAGAAAACCAATTCAAGTCATGAATGCAAGTCTAAGTCAAAACTAGGTCAATCTAGGTCAGATTGAGTCACACTAGATCATACTAGCTCATACTGGGTCATACTAGGTCACTAGGAGTCAATCCAAGTCAAACTAGGTCGAACGGGGTCAAAGGTTGACTTACAGTTGACTTTTGGTCAAAAGTCAACTCTGGTCAACTCTGGTCAACACTGAGTCAACCCTGGGTCAACCCTAGGTCAAACAAGTCAAATGTTGACTAACAGTTGATTTTCAGTCAACTGGTCAACACTGGTTTGGTTTCGGTCAAATCGGGTCGCTTAAAGGCTAAATTTGACTCTTGGTTGACTTTTATTGACTTTTGGTCAAAAAGGTCAACCGACGTCAAAACTAGTCTATGAGCACCATATTTGATCATTACCAACCAGGGAAATCGGGTTCCAACTCTATCTTAGACTCCAAACACTAATACCCTCTTCCTAGGCAAAACTAATATTTACCCTACCAAGGTAAATCCCGATACCTTGCCCAATCCCAAGGAAACCCCGCTAATACCCAAGATACTAGCCTAGGCTCCTTAGGGTAGCTAGATACCAACCTATCTAAGGTTTACCTACCAAGAAAAATAGGTATCCTAGGTATCTAGGCTATGTTAGGATACATGGGTATTGGTTTACCCTATTTCTAATCCATATCTTGAATTACCCTCAACTCTAACACACTCACTCATACCACTCACTCACGCACAACACTCACATATTTTTCTCACACTCATAGGCTTCTCCTATAGGTTTCCTACTAGTTTAGACAATAGGCTAACCTATAGGAATTATCTACATATACTAGTATCTCACACACACTCTCACAAGCTCACAAACACTCACACACATCTCACAAATACACACACACACATTAGTAATATGTGGACTGATATTTGAGGTTATAAGTGGACTGAAAAGTAGGGGTTACATACTGTTCTTGATAGCAAGAAATGGGATTTGAGGGACAGCAGCAAATGGGATTTGATGGACTGATTTTGGCTGAAGTAAATGACTGTTTTGAGGGCCCAAAATAGGACAGCCATGGGAGGGTTTTGTTGGCTGTTATGGGACAGCAGTATATGGGTTTAGGGACAGCCATGAAGGCTTAAAACATGGCAGCATTTAGGGTTGTTGTTGTGGGGAAATAGGACAGCCATGAGGGCAATTTAGGACAGCAATGTAGGGTGTATAGGGCTGTTATGGGGTGCTGTTTTGAAGTGGTTTTGAGGGGACATGTTGGGGCTGTCCTTGGGCCATATAGGCACAGCCATGTGGGTACTTAAGGGGCTGTTTTGAATGGCAATTAGGAGGACTGTTTTGAGGACAAAATAGGACAGAAATTTGGGGGCTAGAGTGGACTGCCATGGAGGCAATTTGGGGACTGTTTTATGGGAAGAGGATGGGGTTTACATTAGGCTGTCCTATAGAGGAAACATGGACTGTTTTGTGGTATATATGACAGCCATGGGGGAAAATTTATGGGCTGTTTAGTGGACTGTTAGGACAGCAGATGTGGGGAGTTCAAGTAGGGGCTGTCATGAAGTAAGGTGGGGGCAGCAATGTGGTTAAGGGGGACAGCCATGTGCTGTCCCCATGGCTGTTCTGTTGGACAGCAGGGTAGGGGTATCCCCCCTCTCTAAAAACCCACAAATCCTCCTCTACATCCTCTCTATATCTCCTCTATATCCACTCAACCATTCCATCAAACACCTATCCTTCATACCCTCTACAAACACACACACACACACTCTCTACCAAGCTCTCTTGGCCGACCCCCTTCATGCCCCCATCCAACACAATGCCACACCCACATACAAATATATATCCATATATATATATATATATATATATATATATAACCATATATATATATATATATATATATATATATATATATATATATATATATATATATATATATATATATATAGAAAAAAAAAATATATATATAGAAAGATATATATATATATATATATATATATATATATATATATAATCATATATATATATATATATATATATATATATATATATATATATATATGCTTATATATATATATATATATATATATATATATATATATATATATATATATATATTTTATATATATAGATAGGAATATGGTACACTATGATACATGGAAAAACACATTCCCAAACATATGTAAAATCTTGAATAATATTAGAATAGCAATAAAATAATATACCAATAATTCTACAAGTGTCCAATAGAGGGTTTTCCCACTAGGATACGATCCTACTCCTAGGACACCTCTACAAATGTCCAAATGGACACAAAATGGACACCAATGGGCACCAAACCAAGGGGGTCATTCCTACAGGTCAAAATGAAGCTAATGCATGAGAGAAATGAGAGAGGAAAAGGGTTTATACCTCTCGGTGATTCGATTCGATCCCGAAATGCCACCGACATGTAGAAACTCCAAACGGACACGGACAAACTCTGAATCCTCCCAAACTTGAGGAGCTCCTCCCTTGGATAGAATGGAGATGGAAGGATGAAGGTTTGGTGAAGAAATGGAAAGATTTGGGGATGATTTGATTAGGGTTAGCTCTCAAATCAATTTGGGGAAGAACAAGAGAGGGAATGGAATAGGAAATAATGAAGTTTGATGGATCCTAATCTCCTAGTCATGGCCGGCCAAGTGAGGCTATTTTGTCCTATATGGAAAATGCCTAAAAGCCCCTCTCTAGTCTATTTGCTAATACAATGGTAATGGATTAA
This sequence comes from Iris pallida, assembly GCA_029216955.1. Classification (NCBI taxonomy): domain Eukaryota; kingdom Viridiplantae; phylum Streptophyta; class Magnoliopsida; order Asparagales; family Iridaceae; genus Iris; species Iris pallida. The sequence continues at coordinate 5,456,912 of JANAVB010015399.1, read as the reverse complement.
GTCGGGGGTAGTTTAGTCAAACCAAAAACCACTAATCCACTTTAGTACTAACCAAAAATAATTAGTCTAGTCTCTAACTAAAATACTGACATATGGGCCATGGCTAACTAGTGTGTGGGCCCGCTAAGGTCAACACTACCCCGGATCCCCGAAACAAGTCAAAACAAGTCGGAATGAGTTGAAATTCGAACCCAACTGAAACAACCCCAAAATAATACAATAAATAAATAAATAATTTCAAAATATTCAAAAGTACAAAATGACAAAAATACCCCTGTTTCTGGAATCTGGGGGTGACAAATCTATCCACCTTAAAAAAAATTTCGTCCTCGAAATTAAAACCAAACAATAGTAAATCTCAAATTCACAAGTCATGGCTAGAAATTTAAAATGATTAAAATCTCAAAAATCAAAGCAGGAATTAAATGACTAAATTTATAAAATTAAAATTACTCTCAAATATAAGTCTATCCACCTTAAAAGAATCATCCAAAAACTTAAAACGAAGCAAACACAGAAAATTCATGCAATTTGATAATCGTATACGTCTGTCCAATAATCATGATACTCAGAATCTCCGTCATGCCAGTGAGCAAGGCTACGATAATCACAGAGTCACTACTACAAAAATCATTAACAATGACACTTTATAGATGACACTCATAAAAAAATATCATTAATGATAGTTTTAATGTCAACCAATTAAATGATCGTCATTAATAACTTAATCAATGACACTAAAAAAAATAATGTTATGAAATGTGTACTAAGATGTCGATTAAAAATATAGGGGTCGTGAAAACTTTTTATGGATGTCATCTTTTGTGTATGAAATAAAAGATATGAAACTAACAATGACATTGTAATATTAAGAGTCATATTTAGTTTCAACAATGATAGAGACATGTTATGTGTCATAAAATATTGATTGAAAATTAATTATTATTGGATTGAATTCAGATTGGACGAAAAACGTACTAGTGTTGATTACTGTTGGTTGGAGAGTGGACAATAATAGGAATAGAGTTTGGATTAGTTATTTAAAATATAAAAATCTTAATATAATTAGTTATTAAAAATTTTGGTAGGATATTTTGGTTTTTTTCACTTATGTTTATCTCTAACGACAAAAAATAAAAAGTTCAAGTAAAAATAAAATATTAAAGTTATCATTTTATTAATAAAAATATTACTATAAATTAAAGGGCCAAAATTAAATAATTGATATACTTAAATATAATTATTTTTTTCACAAAATTTTCATCTATTTTTAGTTGGCTATAGTTCATTTGCATATAAGGAATGTCATGTACGGATGTCATAAGCACATCGGATATTACCTTTTTACAAGTACTTTTTACATGTTTTATGGTGAAGACAAATAAATAATTAGAAAAGATGTAAGAGAATAATAAAAAAATTAAAATAAAATATTTTCAATTTTATTCTTTTCCTTTTGATTGATTATACTAGGCTTATAATAGGGCTGGACTACAGCGGTCTAACAAGTTCCAAAATTTCCCCACAAAACTCTTCCAGGCCATCTCTTTCTATAATTCTTCAGGAAAAAAATACCCTAAAAATTGCTTCCCCCCAAATCAAAACTCTTCCAGGCCTGCTCTCCCTTTTTCCTTCTCCTCCTCTACTTCTTCTCCTCATCAGCTTCTCCTCCACTACTTATTCTCCTCCTCCTCCTCCTCCTCCTCCTCCACCTCCACCTCCACCTCCTCCGTTTTTTCTCCACCGGATACGAAACGAGTAGTAGTCGACAACCCACTGCTCCGATCGTCTTTTCGTCGACGACCAGAGATGACAACAGCAGGAGCAGAATATCTGGCCACCACAGATGTGCCATCCCCCACGTGTTATTTCCTCCCTGGACAGAAAGCCTCCATCGCTGGCGACAAGGTTTTGCTCTCCCGTGACATTTTTTCATAATTTTTTCATTTTCTTGATGATATGGTTCCTTGATAATGGCTTTGGTAACTAATTTTTGTTTTAGTTTTTGATATGGTTCGGCTCCTCAACTTTTCTCTCCGTAAAGTAACTACATTAAGTCTTTCATTTTATTTCTCAAATTTATTTAAGTCCTACTGGGAACTCGGTTCGGTGAAGTGTATGTTGTTATATCTCTAAGAGTTTTGTGTTACATGGAAATTCTATTATGTGATACATGTCCGATACGATACTGTGTTTTTTTGTTTTTTTGCTTCATAATCATTATCTATTATTTCAAGTTATAAAACAACATTTTCATTTTGTTAGGTTTATCCTGGTCCTAGCAAGTAGGCCCTTAGTTGAGTTCCAGACCTCCAAATTTACACAGTGTATATCTAATTATGTTACTCCTACTTCCCATATTAATTTTACTACATTCTTATGGATGTTACTAATCATCGAACTTATTAATTTTTAGTATTGTTATTTGTTATCCTCTTTTTTTTGCTTGATTATAGGTTTAGCATCAGCAGTTCGGTACACAATCTAGCCTATACAGCTATCTTGCACCAGTAAGCGATACAAAAAAGAAAAGATGCTAGATTTTGTAAGTATTGGAGAAAAGGTTATATAGCCAAAATAATGGTGCATGATATTTTTTAAGGAGGAAAAAAATAGGGCAATAAGCCTACTCAGTTTGCATGGACATGTTGTTCCTTAGCCAGTGTGAGATGTCTTTAACTAACTTTAGGCACTGATGGAGGTTATCGCTCCATAGGTTCTGCTTCTAAAGGTGTTCAACCTGTTAAAGTGCAGCCTATTGCAGTTCCTTCCATTCCCGTCGAAGAATTGAAGGAAATAACATAAAATTTTGGAACCAAGGCCCTGATTGGTAAAGGTTCAGATGGTAGAGTGTACTATGGTGTCCTAAAAAATGGGAGAGCTACCACTATGAAAAAATTAGATGCAGTAAGCAACTAGACCAAGAATTTCAGGAACAGGTATGACAAGTTTCCCTTTAAATATATACATAGACCATTTCATTTGATTTCTAGGTTCCATATTTAATTAAAGCTGTTACATGTGTCAATGGTATCTAGGCTGAAAAACGACAATGTTGTTGAGCTGCTTGGTTATTGTATTGATGGAAATCTCCATCTCCTTGTATACGAGTTTGTGACTATGGGTTCTCTCCATGATATACTACATGGTAACATTCTTGTGGCTGTCTGTCACTGGTGCTTCAGGGACTAGTAAAAAGATGCTTTGGCATTTTGATTTTAAATAGTTACAAGTTTTATACACGTTAACTATATTTTTGTTTTTGACTAGATGGTGTTATAATGTGAATTAGAGAAGTATTTCTATTTAGATTGCCGTAGGGTTAGCAACTATATAGGTCCAAGTGGTATAAGTGGATTTTATACTTGTAGATCCATTCTTTATTATTGACATTGGCTTCTCTTTATGGCTTCTTTGAAACCCGGGGAGCTATTAACAAAATATTTGTTTTAAACCTCATCTTGTGTTAATATCTTCAGTTTATTTCGGAATAGTCAGTTAAGGTTATTTTGAATGCCAAAAAAGCTTACCTTGAGATTCAAATGCCATAAGCTATTTGCGGTCTTAAAATTTGCCAAAACCATTATATTACAGCTACGTTGATTACACAGTGCCAGAACCAAAAGTTACTTCTTCCAACAACTTCAACTCTGTTTTTTAATGATGTATCCTTCATTATTGGGTCCTACTTGTGGAAAGAGCAGAATAATCATTGTCCTTTGGGAAGATGAAATTCCTTATTATGTCTGACATTTACTATAGTAGGTCATATTTTACATATTTTTTCTTTTCTTGCTTACTTTATTTCCTTGATTAAGATTGAAATTTCCGTAGCAACTTAACTTAATATTTTCTAGATTGGAGCAGATGGTGCTATGAAGTAGCAACAACATATTGGGGTTTGTATGCATATTGATCGTGGCATTCATAATTTGTGGCTTGGACTTTTTGAAATTATCATCTTCCATTATGTAATTATCATTTGTCTGTGTGGTTCGATGAGGATAAAGCTTTCACACTTCCTCTCTTATTTGGTTTCCTATGCATCATATATAGAAGGTATAGAAAAATAAACTCAAGATACTTCAAAATATTGATACATTCTAAATTAGATGTCATCTGGAATGTGTAAACTGTTATATTGTATTCCTGCATAATGGGTAATTGTTTTAAGCAATTATTTAGGGTCTTTTACAAGGTGATTGTTAGTTTTCTTTGACTTTAACAGCTTTTTTCTTCTGATATTTGATTACATATGCATTATTCTATCAATTAGCCGACTCGAAATATTTGGTATAAACGGCTTGGTTGTTGCGAAAAGATTTTATTGATTGAATTTGACTCAAATTGGAGATCAAAAAAGTTTAATCTCCATATTTGTTAAGCATCATGCAAGAACCACTAACTGCTGTTTGGTGCTGTGAGCCCTCTTTGGGTGTTCCTAGACTTTTGACAACAAACATGATCGGTCGTCTTTGTTGTTACCAATCAGCTAGTTGGAAATTATAGTTTTAGTTTACAAAGTGATATGATACTCATTTGTAGAGGACGATAGGGGGATAAGGGAGCACAGCCAGGTCCAGTTTTGACATGGGCACAAAGGGTGAAAATCGTTGTAGGAGCTGCAAAGGACTTGAATACCTACATGAGAAAGCACAACCACATATCATTCACCGTAACATTAAGTCTAGCAATGTGCTGCTCTATGATGATGATGTAGCAAAAGTAGCTGAATTTATCTTGTCAAATCAAGCTCTGGACATGGTAGCACGTCATCACTCTACCCGTGTTCTTGGAACCTTTGGTTATCATGCTCCAGAGTAAGCTCTCTCCATTGAAAATCAAAATTTTATTTATATATATTTGGAATGTTTGTTCATTTAATACTGTTTGGGTTTATTTCTTATACTTCTGAAAATATGATTATTTAGTATGTTTGTATCTTTAGCTAAGGTTCACTGATTAGTGGTGGCAGGTATGTGATGACTGGACAACTTAGTTCTAAAAGTGATGTTTACAGCTTTGGTATTGCCCTTTTGGAACTCTTGACTGGTGGTAAACCTGTGGATCATACATTACCTCGTGGTCAACAAAGCCTTGTGACATGGGTACACATTTTTTTTCCTTTCTTCCCTTTTTTTCTTTACACGTTTCCACCGTTTGAAGTTATTTTAAACCTAATCTTTTAACTTTTAATTGGGTGTGAATAGTATTTTTGTATCTCATGGACTAGTTGATGCATTGAACCGGTAACACCAGTTTAAATCTCATCTTTTAACATCACTACTTTAAACTTCCTTACCCAAATAACTGTAGTTCGGGTTTTGAGACTTGCAGGTATTTGCTTAGCTGAACCTTACAAAGGTAATATAACTCCTTTTGATTTGCTAATTTTGTTATCCTTTTCTATATGTTGAAAGAGAAGGTGACATAATAGAATTACTTCAACAATGTAATGGCTGGATTTACTGAAAGAAGTGCTTGTTTGTAGTCCTTTTTCCCATTACAAACGTACATGTTACTAGTTTTACTAGTTAGTGGTTTTGAATGCTCTATGATGCACACAAATTTGTTGATTTTGATTTTGAGTCAGTCTTATTAAATTTCTACTTTTCTTTCTTGCAGTGCTAATCAATGCAACAGTAAGTACCTGTATTATTTCCATCGATCACTTCTAGATGACTGAATGAATATCGGCTAGTTTTTTTCATAAGCAAAAATTGTGCTTCTTGCAGATTGTTTGTTAGTACAGTAATGCCATCTATATACTATATAGCTTACACATGCCAAAGAGGCACTGATGTTCATGCAAACGACGAGAAAATGAGAGTTTGGGGAATGCGGAGGAATTATTAACAGTAACTCGTGGTACCGGTGTGACTTTAAATTGATAAGTTATGACTGAAAAAAATCAATATTTATGATATTCACCAAGGACCCCTTGCAAATTATTATAGGTCTCCAATATTAGTAGGAAAATGATGCTTTTGAATACAAATACATGTGCATATCATGTAGATAAATACATGCTTGTGCAATAAACTTCTAACTTATGTGAAGAAATTATTCCTTAGAAGCTTAAGGTAACTTTGTGTATGATAGGTTACATAGTATGTTATATCAGTACTTGGAGATGCCCTGCTGTTATTGTGTCAAAAATCACTACTACAAAAATTGTTAACAATTGTTCTCTCTTTGATGCCCACAGTACTGATATACTGGGGTGAGGCCTTTCGAACTCAAATTGCTGAAATGCTTTGGTTTTTATACTGCTCAGGTCCTGGTTCCCAACTAAAGATTCTCCAAAATTGGGCGGCAGTTTCTCAACTTCATATATAGCTATCTCTGTGTCATACTGGTTCATACCAGGCATGGGGTATCAACTTTGTAATTTGTACAAGATTCATCTTTAGTTAATGAATCTGCTTTGATGCCTGTAGTGATCTGCTCCTGTTGACCAACTACTAGTGATTGCCCAATATAGTGTGGTGCATTTTCTATGGAGTCTAAACTTAGGTGAGTAGAGTTTTCATATACGCCAGCTCCTAGCATTGAAAGGTATCAACAGATTTAGAATATTTGCTTCTTGGTGTTGAAAAAAATATAGGCTCCTCTATATTTACAGAGGGTTGCACATGGTTCTGCTACATTACTCTTTCTATACATTTTATTGTGTATTTGTTGATGATTTCTAATTATGATATACGAAAAAGTTCTAACTGATGGAACTGTGCACATATTGGAGGTTGAAAGTAGTCGTTGCCTTAAAGCTAGGGATTTTGGCGAAGCTGTCCAGCATGTTGCATGGAAGTGTGTAAAGTAAGTTGTAATTTAGGTTTCTTTTTACATAAGGTATGTCAGTGGTTAAGATGGTTCTATATATTGATGTAATATTGGTTTTATTGGTATAACATGATGCTATAGTAGTTGATTTTATGTTTATTTTTGTAGTTTGCTGGAAGAAAGGATTACTCTATCAGAAAAATTGATGAAATGAGAGGAGAGTTGGCCAAATTTATCCTGGATACTGTTAACGAAGACTGTATGTAAAAAATGATCGTTAGAAAATTTTAAAATCGTTGTTAATTTATGTTGAGAATGTTTGAGAGATTGAAATATTATTGTTATAGTTCAATGTTGGCACTTTGAACAATTATTAAATAAAATATTTTTTGATTGTTAGATATTATTATTTTTTTACTTTGTTTTTCTTATATGGAATATTGTATACAAAATACAAATTGTGGAATTCTGATGCACAAATGGGTACTATAAAAATGATAAACATTTAATGACGCATACAAATCATCTTTTGTAAATAAAGATGATGTCTGTTGAGCTGTTGTTGTAAAGGTCTATCTTTTTGAAATAAAGATGATATATAGAAGTCATCTTTTGTACATAAAGATGACACATACAAGTCATCTTTTGTAAATAAAGATGATGCATAGAAGTCATCTTTTGTACATAAAGATGACACATACAAGTCATCTTTTGTAAATAAAAATGATACATAGAAGTCATCTTTTGTACATAAAGATGACACATACAAGTCATCTTTTGTAAATAAAGATGATGCATAGAAGTCATCTTTTGTAAATAAAAATGACGCATAGAAGTTATCTTTTGTAAATAAAGAAGACGTATAAAGTCATCTTTTATAAGATAAAATGACATGCGTTTAGATGTCATTAAATTTTTTACGATAAAGTCATCGTTCATAAATAAAGATGACACGTAGAAATCATCTTTTCTAAATATAGATGACATATAAATGTCATCTTTTATAAATAAAGATGACATGCGTTGAGCTGTCATTGATTTTTAATGATAAAGATGACACCTTCATTGATGACGGCCAAACAAATGTCATCAATTAGTATATTTAGCCGTCATTGTTATTCATCTTTGTAGTAGTGAGTCCTCAACTACAATACATACCTCTAGAATTATGGTATTTAAAATTTTCGCATTGCCTCTAGCTTGGCAGCGAAAACCTTAAATTCCCACACCCGAGAAATACGTCCATAGTCTGACTATATGTCCTCACTCTCCCTGCTAGCATGACCCTAGAGGATTTTAAAATCTCATAATCGAGGCGACCTAGCCCGTACGACTTATCTCAAAAATATATCACATCACAAGAAAAAAATTTCATCCAACGATCAAAGAACAGATAGAATCGAAGTTCAAGACAGTTTATGAGGAAGCAATGCGGAAATGAGATCGAAAGATTGGAACTTGCTATCTGCTCTGCTACTGCCTGAGTGGGCTCAACTGTCATGGCGAAAGCTCACCCCTGCTGGCCTCCTCTAGCCTGCCGCACTCTATCCTGGCCTGCCTGTCTGGCTGCACGGGCAGCACAGTCCCTCATCTGGTGATCTGGAGCTCCACAGAACAGACAAACTCCCAGCTTCAATCTACAGACCTCCCCGGTGTGCCCTATCTTCTTGCAGAAGGCACACTGGATGGCCTGCCTCTGGCCCTGTCCCTGGAGCTGCTGGGCACGCGCCGGTGCCTGCTGGAACTGCAACCGAGGTTGCTGCTGCTGAAACTGCCTCTACTGAAAGTGTAGGCGCTTCGCTGGCCCTGCACTCGAACTAGCTCCCAGAACGTCACTGCTCCTCTTCGGCTTGAGGCCGAAGTCCTCCTCTGCAATCTGAGCCTCCATAAGGATCTGCTCGAAGGTCGCGTCTCGTCGCCCAGATGTGCGAGTGCGCACTGCATGAATGAGATCCCTCCTAAACTTCTAGGACTTCCACCCCTCATCCTGAACAAAACTGGGTGCAAACCTGCTCAAGCGGAAGAACTTCGCTGCGTACTCGTCTACTAACGAGTTCCCCTGCACCAAACTGGCAAACTGCCCCTCCAAAGCTGATACGGCTACGTCCGGGTAGAACTTCTCCTTAAAGAGTTTCCTGAAGTCCTCCAAAGACAATCCCCTCACTGACGCACGCGGATCCGTACGGTACCAAGTCAGCGCTATATCGAAGAACTGGCTTGCTACAGACGTCACCCACTGACCTCTCGGGACCTCTGCCAACTCCAGACTCCGCTGGACATCCTCTAGCCAGTCGTCCGTATATAGGATACCCTCGGTACCCTTGAACTCCTGCGGGTTCATCTTCCTGAAGTGGAGGTGTGTACCGGGCCTCTTCTGACCCTGCTGCTGTACTGGTGCTCCCTGAACTGTAGCCTGTGCACCTCTCTCCACTGCTGCCATAGCTAGCTGATACGAGTTCTCCACGGTCTGTTGCAGCACCTCTGCCTGACGGTGCTGTGCCTCTGTCTGTGCTCTTTGTGTCTGCAGCATCTGCTACAGAAGGGCCATCATCCCCTGGGTATCTGTCGGTAGCGGAGGCGGCTGTGAAAGGATATCGGGGATGACTATGGACGGTCTCGCTGCTGGAGGTGGAAGACCTCCTGAAACTGTCGCTGCTGCTCCCGCCTGAAGGGCAGGGACTGAGGTGGCAGCTCCCTCAACTGTAGTTTCCTCTGCTGAAGGTAGAAGACCTCCAGGAACTGTCGCTGCTATTCCTGCCTGAAGGGCAGGAACTGAGGCTACTGCTCTTTCGACTGCTGCTCCCGTAGCCGGAGGTGGAAGACCTCCCGGATCTGACCTCTCTGGAACTGTACTAGGCCCTGCCGCCTGAGAACGAGTCACCGTCATCCTGAAGATGAATTGAACCCAAGAGATCAATATGGCACATGATAAGATATTATCAAAGGAGGACAGTAGAATTCAAATACAAGAAGAGTTGCCATGGAAATTAAAGATCAGAATTTTCCTAAAATGTGATTGAGTAACTCCTACCATACCCTAGACCCTACATCCTAGTCGCAGGCTCGTAATTAGCACTCTAAGTCGAGCACCATTACGAGATCGCACTAATTACGACACTGACCTGCATGGGCCACCACAAAAATGTGTCACGACCCGCACCCTGAAGAGGGGCACGAGTACGTGGTTACGTCCAGCCTACGCCACAGTATCGGCGGTAGAACGCTGTATATAGGGTCTGTAAATACTACGACTAAAACAGATAAATGTACCTGTACAGTATATACACTCCGAAAGGAGGTGACATAGTAATACAGTGTCAATCACATATATCAAAACTAAGGTAGAAAGTATGGAAAGAAAATATGATAGATAAACCAGGAATGAGTCCATGATCCACAAGTCAGAGCTATACACAAACATCCAGTCTCAGAAAATATATATAATAGATACTACAACTAAAATGTACTAGCTGGCTCGCAGGCCAGGCAAACCTAACTAACTATGCTACTCAGGGTGAGCAAAGTCTAGTGGCTCTACCAATAAGCCATGGTCTAACTGTAATCCATCAGACTCAACCCCATAGTAGGTCGGGCAATCAGTCTCTGAATCATCTGTAAAATTTGTCAACGGTATCCTGTCAGAAAAATGAGCAAGTACAAACACCAACAGCAGTTCCATATGAATTGATAAATTCTATAAGAGACAGTGTAATAAAATACAAGACAAAATCAACTGGAAATATATATAATGGTGTGAGTACTGAAAAAGGACGACGATATGAATGTATATAGGGCGACTTGGGAACTGTTCGAAAAGCCGAGTTACAACCCCTAAACCAAACAAGGACTGGAGTTGTAACCCTTCTCCCGAAAAGAACTTAGCCTCCCCGAAAATAAATATAAAAGGTGCCTTGAATTATTAGTGCGTCATGTGATCGGCTTGGGAAAAACATGTTCAGGCTTTCCATCCGACCGGCTACAAACAAATAACAAGTGTGAAACAACAAGTATGAAGATAAGGCCGATCACCATGGAAAGTTATGAACAAGTAGCTATGGACAAGTGTCGAGTAGAAGTGTGAAGCAACAAGTGGGAATTTGATCGCACAACCACTAATAACTCTCCATCCCCGAATAGTATAAAAGATCCAGTCATAACACGTCATGACACGAGATTTAAAAGCAGGTGATCAGCCCACTCCCAAGTCCATGTCTATACAAGTACAAGTAACAAATTGAGTCATGTACCAATATACCAAGTAATCCGGGAACAATATCTCATGACAGGATCCGACATATACTAGTCCGTGAAATATCGTGTCTGGAAATCAAGTAAGACACTACGACTGAATTGGATATAGCAGATAACAAAACAATGAAAACTATCAGTGAATGTACTTGCCTGTGGTCATGAGCTGATAGGGATGAACAGACGCTCAGAGCGATCACAGACCTAAGATAAGATACTATGAGTCAAACAGGGCTAAATACTGAAAAAGGAAACCAATTCAAGTCATGAATGCAAATCTAAGTTAAAACTAGTTCAATCTAGGTCAGACTGAGTCACACTAGGTCATACTGGGTCATACTGGGTCATACTAGGTCACTGGGAGTCAATCCAAGTCAAACTAGGTCGAACGGGGTCAAAGGTTGACTTACAGTTGACTTTTGGTCAAAAGTCAACTCTGGTCAACTCTGGTCAACACTGAGTCAACCCTGGGTCAACCCTAGGTCAAACAAGTCAAATGTTGACTAACAGTTGATTTTCAGTCAACTGGTTAACACTGGTTTGGTTTCGGTCAAATCAGGTCACTTAAGGCTAAATTTGACTCTCGGTTGACTTTTGTTGACTTTTGGTCAAAAAGGTCAACCGACGTCAAAACTAGTCTATGAGCACCATATTTGATCATTACCAACCAAGGGAATCGGGTTCCAACTCTATCTTGGATTCCAAACACTAATACCTTATTCTAGGCAAAACTAACATTTACCCTACCAAGGTAAATCCCGATACCTTGCCCAATTCCAAGGAAACCCCGCTAATACCCAAGATACTAGCCTAGGCTCCTTAGGGTAGCTAGATACCAACCTATCTAAGGTTTACCTACCAAGGAAAATAGGTATCCTAGGTATCTAGGCTATGTTAGGATACATGGGTATTGGTTTACCCTATTTCTAATCCATATCATGAATTACCCTCAACTCTAACACACTCACTTATACCACTCACTCACACACAACACTCACATGTTTTTCTCACACTCATAGGCTTCTCCTATAGGTTTCCTACTAGTTTAGACAATAGGCTAACCTATAGGCATTATCTACATATACTAGGCTCTCACACACACTCTCACAAGCTCACAAACACTCACACACATCTCACAAATACACACACACACATTGGTAATATGTGGACTGATATTTAAGGTTATAAGTGGACTGAAAAGTGGGGGTTACATGCTGTTCTTGATAGCAAGAAATAGGATTTGAGGGACAGCAGCAAATAGGATTTGATATACTGATTTTGGATGAAGTAAAGGACTGTTTTGAGGGCCCAAAATAGGACAGCCATGGGAGGGTTTTGTTGGCTGTTATGGGACAGCAGTACATGGTTTAGGGACAGCCATGAAGGCTTGAAACATGGCAGCAAATAGGGCTATTGTTGTGGGGAAATAGGACAGCCATGAGGGTAATTTGGGACAGCAATGTAGGGTGTATAGGGCTGTTATGTGGTGCTGTTTTGATGTGGTTTTGCGGGGACATGTTGGGGCTGTCCTTGGGCCATATAGGGACAGCCATGTGGGTACTTAAGGGGCTGTTTTGAATGGCAATTAGGAGGACTATTTTGAGGACAAAATAGGACAGAAATTTGGGGGCTAGAGTGGACTGCCATGGAGGCAATTTGGGGACTGTTTTATGGGAAGAGGATGGGGTTTACATTGGGCTGTCCTATAGAGGAAACATGGACTATTTTGTGGTATATATGACAGCCATGGGGGAAAATTTATGGGCTGTTTAGTGGACTGTTAGGACAGCAGATGCGGGGAGTTCAAGTAGGGGTTGTCATGAAGTAAGGGGGAGCGCAATGTAGTTAAGGGGGACAGCCATGTGCTGTCCCCATGGCTGTTCTGTTGGACAGCAGGGTAGGGTTATCCCCCCTCTCTAAACACCCATAAATCCTCTTTACATCCTCTCTATATCTCCTCTATATCCACTCAACCATTCCATCAACACCTATCCTTCATACCCTTACAAACACACACACACTCTCTACCAAGCTCACTGGCCGACCCCCTCATGCCCCCATCCAACACAATGCCACACCCACATACAAATATACACCATATATATATATATAATATATATAATAGTATTATATATAATATATATTATATATTTATAAATATATATATATTATATATATATAACATATATATATATATATATAAATATATATATAACCAAATATATATACTATTATATATAGAGAAATATATTACAATATATATACCTATATAAATACATATAGATATAGGATATGGTACACTATGATACATGGAAAACACATTCCCAAACATATGTAAACTGGAATAATATTAGAATAGCAATAAACAATATACCAATAATTCTAAAGTGTCCAATAGAGGGTTTCCCACTAGGACACGATCCTACTCTAGGACACCTCTACAAATGTCCAAATGGACACAAATGGACACCAATGGGCACCAAACCAAGGGGTCATTCCTATGGTCCAAATGAAGCTATGCATGAGAGAAATAGAGAGGGAAAGGTTTATACCTCTTGGTGATTCGATCGATCCCGAAACACCACCGACACGTAGAAACTCCAAACGGACACGGACAAACTCTGAATCCTCCCAAACTTGAGGAGCTCCTCCCTTGAATAGAATGGAGAAGGAAGGATGAAGGTTTGGTGAAGAAATGGAAAGATTTGGGGTTTGATTGGATTAGCTCTCAAATCAATTTGGGGAAGAACAAGAGAGAGAATGGAATAGGAAATAATGAAGTTTGATGGCGCCTATCCTCCAGTCATGGCCAGCCAAGTGAGGCTGTTTTGTCCTATATGGAAAATGCCTAAAAGCCCCTCTAGTCTATTTACTAATACAATGGTAATGGGTTAAGTCGGGGGTAGTTTAGTCAAACCAAAAACCACTAATCCAATTAGTACTAACCAAAATAATTAGTCTAGTCTCTAACTAAAATACTGACATGTGGGCCATGGCTAACTACTGTGTGGGCCCGCTAAGGTCAACACTACCCCGGATCCCCAAAACAAGTCAAAACAAG